>CM055897.1:40043094-40436500 GCA_029582155.1 Panopea generosa
TTTTCAACAGCAACAACAATGTCAATTTCCGAAAAACAAACATCCTTGTTGGACAATACAATTGTAGTCTTATTCTTTACGTCATGTGACACAGTTTAGAGACTGAAGAGGTTATAGTACAATGTTGTCAGATAGAAAAAATGTCTTACCCACTGAAACGGTAAACAGTACAGTAACGTCAATTGTTACCCGCTGATGCTGTTTACAGTACAGTTACGTATACGTCAACTGTTACCCGCTGGTGCGGTTAACAGCACATTTACATGCACGTCAATTGTTACCCGCTGGTGCAGTTAACAGTCCATTTTCATGCACATCAATTGTTACCCTCTGGTGTGGTTAACAGTACAGTTACGTGTACGTCAATTGTTACCCGATGGTGCGGCTAACAGTACATTTTCATGCACATCAATTGTTATCCGCTGGAGTGGTTAACAGTACAGTTACATTTACGACAATTGTTACCAGCTGGTGAGGTTAACAGTACATTTTCATGCATATCTATTCTTACCCGCTGGTGCGGTTCACAGCACATTTACATGCACGTCAATTGTTACCCGCTGGTGCGGTTAACAGTACATTTTCATGCACATCAATTGTTACCCGCTGGTGTGGTTAACAGTACAGATACATGTACGTCAATTGTTACCCGCTGGTGTGGTTAATAGTGCAGATACATGTACGTCATTGTTACCCACTGTTGCAGTTAACAGTACAATTCCGTGAAATATTACCCGCTGGTGCGGTTAACAGTGCATGTCAATGAAATTATAAGTATTAAGACTTGTTACATGTATAGGCTAGTCTAGTAATACTTTTAACAGCAGTGCTACATTAGAAATGTAATAACATATAGCGGAATGGATAGAAAAATACTTTTAGTTTATATTTGGCGGACATAATGAGAAAATGTTATGCCAAATGTAAAAACAACAACACAATACTTATGCTTTCAATAAATAATAATAGGACATATACGATACATCATGATTTTATGTTGTTTGGCACTGAATTATATTAGATACAATTGACGGTGAAATAATATTATGCGTAGTACAAAGCAATATTCACAACACGAACGTAGCAACCGTATGTAGTGAGTCTGGGTATGTTTTGTTACAACTTATTTAATAAAAGCAACTTAATTAAGACTTAGTGTTAAACCAAATTTTCAGTGAACCACTGACAATTATGTAACTCTGAGCGTTTCTATGGGAATGAAACTCTGAGCGTCACTATACAAATGAAGCGTCCGTATTAACAGTAAATATTACTTTTGTGTTTCGATATTTAATTGTAATTAACACTTACCACAACCTTTTAACTCTCCGATATTGAAGAGTTACACAATCAAATATCGAAAAGCCGAAACACGAATATTAAAACTAAATTTATTCCATTTAACTACAGTCAAAGTCAAGTCTGTAAAAGCGGTCACCTCTATTAAGCAGTCACTTGCCTTAAGCAATCCCATTTGCCATTTCTATGTTTTCAGAGCAAAGTAACCTGTATTAAGCAACAACCTATCTTAAAATGTTACTTTTGGCTCATTCCCTTGACCGGCTACTTAATACAGGTTTTATTGTATATGCAAATGAAGATCTCATACTCGTGACGAATTATTGATTTTACACGTAATTAATGATAAGGTGTTTACGTAACCTGTGTTTAAGCGTGATAAATGCATATATTTTCATTATACTTTAAATGCAATCTTATTAACAAGAAAACAAAGTTAATCTATAAACATGCTGAAAGATACGCACCAAAACCATAATAGTTTTGTAGCTGTTGTGTAAAATATGTTAATCTTCAGCACATGCTTTATGCCAGGCCCAAGTTTCACGCAAATATTGTGCTCAATTATAGTATGTCATTGAGCACATTATTGAATTTATGTAAAACAACAGACTTAAGTCTTTTCTTGGGCCTGACTTCTGTTTCGCCAACATTTAACGTAATACTTAAATACTTAACTAAGTTTTAAATGATTATTTATCTATTATAGTATAGATATCAACGAAACTATGTGCAGTTTTACTGGAACCGGTTTAAAATAATAATCACCTGGCTGCTTTTCTAAGATTTAAGTTTTTAAGTATTTAAGTAATGTTGGTGAAACAGGAACCTGGTCACAAACATATGTATATTTAATTAATTAAAGAACATAAATCAACGTAATTGTCTTTTGTTCTAATTAGGTTAAATTGGCCTTTTTCAACATTTGAAAAGATAAATATATAATAATATATATATATGCTATATTCAGTAGTTTTGGTGGCGAAATACCTTAAACTGATTATAAAAAGAACCACCGCTGTTTCGCAAGTAAAATTTTCTCACATATTTAGTGAATAGACCGAGCTAGGTTCGAACCCACGACCTCGGTCGACATTAGACGATATCGCCGTTGGCCACTCAGCCACGAAGGATCCATTTTCGGATTGAATTGTCTTATATATTTATTTATATCATTTTTTCATTGGAGACGTGTAGTGATTGAAGTACATTATTACCAAAAACTACATCAGTTGTTGTAAATATAATGTATTTTGAAGCATGCAGAATGCATCTGCTATTGCAAAAGCAGATTTTGAAATTTAACTTACTTTCTACCTATGCTTATTTGTGATAACCAACAACGTGCCTTTATAGTTTGTAAGTATACAGGTATATATTTGTGAAACCACGCTCTATAACATTTTAAAACTGCTTTATGTAAAGTATTAACAATGTTTCAGAAATAAACTACATATCAAAAGAAGCTATAATGAAAACGTTTTTTAGTTGAGTATTGAGATCGGGTCAAATAAAAGATATTTCATCTGTACTTAATCTAATCTATGTACACAGCTAACAATTCAACATATCAATAAACATTATAACAATGAACACATCCATTCTTTATAAACCCACAAGAGACCAGAACGTATGCAAAAGCGAATACTATACAATCAAGATAAACACATCATAACTACATCTAGTCTGCAGAAAAAAAACTACTACATTATGGGATTAACCTATAACTTCCACTTTAGCAAACTAGTGTAAGTGACATATGTTTTAGTATATGCCTATATAGGTATTTCATTAATTACGTTGTCAATATGGTCATTATTATTGACAGATTCATTAATGCAATACCTTCACATACATATTCTTAAGTAATAAGTAGGATTACTGACAATAGTTTGCTTGTGTGTGACTCTGAAATTTACTCGACGTTTTTCATTTTTATGCCCCCCTCTCCCCACCCACCCCCAAATTTTTTTTTTGGGTGACATAACGTAATCGCAGCGTCCGTCTGTCCGTCCGTCCTTCCGTCCGGTATTTCGTTTCCGGTCTGTAACTTTGTCATGCATGGATGGATTTTGTTGATACTTGCTACAAATGATCAACATAACATGATGACGTGTCGCGAGTAAGATCCACACCTGTACCTCAAAGGTCAAGGTCACAATTCGAGTTTGTTTGACAACACTTTGAGTTTGTGTGAGATTTCGTGTCTGGCCTGTAACTTTGTCATAAATATAAGAATTTACATGATACGTGCTTTAAATAATCAACATAACATGACAACGTGTCGCAAGTAAGACCCACACCCGTACCTCAAAGGTCAAGGTCACAATTTGAGTTTGTTTGACAACACTGAGTCTGTTTAAGATTTCCTGCCCTATCTGTAACTTTGTCATGCATAGATGGATTTTATAAATACTTGCTACAAATGATCAACCTAACATGACAGCGTGTCGCGAGTAAGACCCATACCCATACTTCAAAGGTCAAGGTAACATTTTGAGTTTGTTTGACAACACTTTCAGTCTGTTTAAGATTTCGTGTCTGGCCTGTAACTTTGTCATGCATAGATGGATTTTGTTATTACTAAATACAAATGATCAACATAACATAACGATGTGTTGCGCGTTACATCCAGAATCCTACTTCAAAGGTCAAGGTCACAATTTCATTTTGTTTGATGCCACTGTTCGATTGAGATTTCTTGTCCGGTCTGAAACTTTGTAGACTATGGATTGATTTCAAAAACACTTGGCTCAATTCATCAGCATACCATTACAACGTGTCACGTGCAAGACCCATATGCGTACCTCAAAGGTCAAGGTAACACTTTGAGTTTGTTTGACAACACTTTCAGTCTGTGTGAGATTTCTTAGCCGGTCTGTAACTTTGTCATATATGGATTAATTTTAAAAACACTTGGCTCAGTTGATCAACATGACATAATTAAGTGTAGCATGTAAGACCCAGAACCATTCCTCAAAGGTCAAGGTCACAATTTCAATTTGTTTGATATTGCGTGTCTGGTCTGTGACTTTGTCTTTAACTTGACTCAATTTATCAAGATGACATGACGACGTGTCATAAGTAAATCCTAGTACGTCAAAGGTCAAGGTCACATTTTGAGTATGTATGACAACACTTTGAATCTGTTTGAGACTTTAACGTTATCATACATGGATGGATTTCAAAAACACATGCCTCCATTTATCAATTAATCAACAACTGATCTGTAACTTACATTTAGGGATTTAAAAAATAGCTTGACACAAGTGATCAACATGTCATGATAATGTTTCATCTGCATTTAACTGTTGAAATACCCAAACCATTACATCAGATGTCAAGGTCAAGATTACACAAAGGTCAAGGTCATGCTCTAATGTAAAAAAAAAATGAAATTGCATGTCTAGTCTGAAGCATCAGTCCATTTCTCTTGATATTCATGGATACATCGCTACCTATTACATCATATATTGTTATTTTTCACAGACCATTTGGGTGGCATGCGATACTTAACAGTGACATTTTTTGTTTCAGAATATTATTTATAACTATTTACAACTACATGTCGTTTTATTTGTGTGTGTTTTTTAGGTCAATATCATTATTAACATATTTAAAGATGAAAATTAAAACGACAATTGAATAGTCTATCATTATAATTGCTAACATTGCGTGCTATCTATATTGATCTTATTACGTATCGGACTCCCTATTTCAATCAGCAAAATATATTGTTTAACGTATCGTGATCAAGTAGATTTGGATCAATGTCATTGTACCGTCTGTGGTATGTGGTATTATTCAGTGCCAATTGACATTTTGATTATGACACATCTCATTGTTGATAATTAAAGTCATAATTGTTCAATTGTTTTTTAAATGTGCGTATTTGCTATGAAACCACAGCCCGCCGTATCATAGGGCACTGGATCACCTATTGAGCCTTGCAACCTTAAGGATTTGTAAGTGATATGGGTAGCTAGCTTCACGCTCTTCATTCAGCATGTGATTATAATTCTTGAAGATATATGATAGTATATTATAAAGTTAATTGATTGATTAATTGAATATTTAGCGTCATTTTATGCCATCGAGAGTTAACAGACGATCAGTTGACATAACAACTATTTCCTTGGACCCTGAAAGGTTAACCAGTACTCGAGCACACCCAATCTTCGCAAAAAAAAAACTGATAACATTCCAGCTTGAATCAGCGATGAGAGACGAATGATAATGAGACACAAGTCGTATACCAATCATCACGGATACTATTGCCGGGCGAGGATTTGAACTCACGACCCCTGGATTGATAGTCAGACGCGTTACCGACTGAGCTAATCGGACCCGGCTTATAAAGTTTACCGTTGTAATGATTGTCATAGTTCTTCGAGGACTTGTTGTTTAACCTCTTGAAGAGCTTGTGGTCATAGTTATTCGAGGGCTTGTGGTCATAGTTCTTCAAAAGCTTGTTGTCATAGACTCATAGTCATCGAGGGCTTGTGGTCATAGTTCTTCAAAAGCTTGTTGTCATAGACTCATAGTCATCGAGGGCTTGTGTCATAGTTCTTCAAAAGCTTGTTGTCACAGACTCATAGTCATCGAGGGCTTGTGGTCATAGTTCTTCAAAAGCTTGTTGTTATAGACTCATAGTCATAGAATATTTGTAGTCATAGTTCTTCAAAAGCTTGTTGTCATACACTCATAGTCATCGAGGACTTTTGGTCATAGTTCCTCAAAGGTGTGTAGTCATAGTTCTTTAAGGGCGTGCAGTGGTTACCTGGGGAAACTTGCCAAGCTTTAGTACCGAAGAACGCCCACAGTTAGGTTACGAATTGCCGATTATTCTTATTTAGATTAAAGATATAAACCAGCTAGCTTGGAAATGTTTTCGGTATTTTCAATATTTGTTATTATATATTTAAAGACTTACTTTCTATTTTCGATATTCGTTTATCTTATAAGCCTAGCGGGGGTTAAGTTCTCGAAAGAGAAATTATCAACATAATTATACCTGGATGTTTTCAATATAAAACAAAGTGATATCGCTCAGGCGACCCGTGTTCGAGTCCCACTTGTTTTGTTTATTCCTTGAGCAATATCATTTTTATTTTCACCGTCGCCATAAACGACTATCCTATAACAAAATAGGTTCCAAAACGAAGACAAATCAAAAGTAATTTTTTCATGTATGCAATAATATCTTTGCAAATATCTAGCAATCGTTCTTTGTTTTTTTTATTATGTACATAATTCAAATTGGAGATTGAACCTTTCTGTGTGTGTTTTTTAATATACAACAACAACAAAATAAAATACATATGCAGTACATTGACACTGAGCTAACGATGTGCTGAGCGTCAAAACTTTCTTTTAAATATAAATTCCAGATTGAACAAGATAGTTGTGAAATTAAATTTTTGTGAAATATATTATAACTCAATATAATATTCAATTATCTATCAGAAAACAGCTGATATAAGAATGCCATTTTTACAAATACTCTTAACCTTAAGAGATTGTTGGGGATAAATAAACTTCTCTGTATAACATAGCACGTGACTTGCATCTGCTACAACGAATACACATGTAGGTGTTAGGGGAACTAAACTATGTGTAGATTATGATTGAGTTTCCCTTAAACCTTTGTGTTATGGGGTAAACTATATTAAACTTTAAAATATAGTATCAATTAGTGCAAGATACAAGGATTTTTGTCACAGACAGACACGATCTACACAAATGCAGCTAAAAGAATATTAAACACTTAACCACATCACTATAAGTCACCGGCCAGCCAGCCAGCCAGCCAGCCAGCCAGCCAGCCAGCCAGCCAGCCAGCCAGCCAGCCAGCCAGTCAGCCAGTCAGTCAGTCAGTCAGTCAGTCAGTCAGTCAGTCAGTCAGTCAGTCAGTCAGTCAGTCAGTCAGTCAGTCAGTCAGTCAGTCAGTCAATGTTTAGATAAGTTTCATTAATTCATTCATTCGTTCGTTCGTCCGTTCGTTCATACGTTCTTTCATTAATTTATTCATTCATCCATTCATTCATTTCATTTGTGGTCCTTTTAGTGTAGCACGCATATAACATAACAGTATTACCCATAAAAAATAACGTTGAATGATAATTATCCAACATACAGATTCACCTCACTCTGCTCACCACAAATATTTGTATAATATGACATGCTCATTTACGAAAGTTATTTAGGTCACACATCCAAAGGGTTGCACACCTGACTTTTTATGCATTGACTATTATTATTCCTATTCAGAATTCCGAGAAGCATTCAGCCTCTTTGACAAGGACGGAGATGGGACCATAACGACGAAGGAACTGGGCGTGGTCATGAGATCACTTGGACAGAATCCCACGGACAGTGAGCTCCAGGATATGATAAATGAGGTAGATATTGATGGTGAGTCATCAACGCTTATTTACGTCATCTATATAAGTCATCTATTTACCTCATCTATATGCATGTATCTCATTAATTATGATTAATATGGTGTGGAGGTATGTGCCCTGTATTTACTACGAATACTTATATGTTTGCTTTTTTTTCTTACGTATGCAGAAAGTCAAAACAAACACAAATACATCGAGAAAACTAGATGAAGAATTGTCGATATGTGGATAGTTTCTGACATTAATCTTAGCAATGAAAGTGTACCACATAAGGGTTGCATCGTCTTAGTATCGCGACAAATCACAATATTATGGCGAATGTTGTCATCTTATATAATTATTAGTGTAAATCCGAAAAGCGCTTCCATAGTTTTACGGTATTCGGTGTATTGGTAGGAATAGCGTGTGCCAGGTTGTATAAACGATAATAAGATGGTTTAATCTGGTCCGAAGTTGATTTCATGACATATGATACCTTCTGCTACGCTTCAACAGCAGAACTCAGTTTATATCAAGTTGAAAGCATTTCATTGTTTACATTAATAAATAAATATATAATGTGTATATCGCCTGACATTTACACAGTAAGCTCTACGTCATGTATTCATCACTCTTGTGCACAATCCAAATGTTTTGGAACCTTTTTGGTCGGCACACAGCTTTGTAGCTATTGTTCATTGTTTATGTTATCAGGAACAAGTTAAAGTGTCTTGAATCGTGCAACGTATACTTAACACAAGCATACACTTCGCTGGCCTTCACATTAAGTCACTATGTGTAATGAGATACTTAATTTGTATCTCATAAATTGTATAGTAACAGTAATTTTGCGTATAGAAACAAGCTCATTTGTGCAGGGATTGGACATCATCGAATACCCACGGGTGTCAATTCCGGCACTTTCCAACCATCACCCGCGGGAAAGTACGGTAGCTCCGCGTAGTTTTTAACTGAACAGAACAAAATATGGCTAACGTTAACCACGTCTTATCAAAACGGCGTTTGCATGAAACTAGCGTTGTGATTTGATAACGTTCCCTTCATGAAATCGTGAAGGAACCGATCATATGGTTGCATCGTGTCTCGGTAGCAACGACGCAAAGATAGCATAATATCACACGGGTGATAAAAGGAGATGGTTCCGGATAGTAGGTAACGCGCCTGACGGTTGTTAGTTCGAATTTGACTAGAGTCTTTTAATGGAAATAATTCTTTTTGATGGTTTGTCGTGGGCTTTATGCTACGGTTATGAATCTGTCACCTTTAAGTATGGGGAGAAGAAGTGGGCGACTTAAAGAAAATAAAGTATATCGAGTATTGGTTAACTGCCTGCCGGATCCCTTGAACAAATACAGTGTACGCTGACCGTTGTTAGTTTATACTGATTTATTTTTAGCTCGATTGCGATGAATGCTCAAGGCTTATAAAAACCGCTCTCGAGTCCGAGTTGTTTTATGTAAGGCATCGGGTCGACTGGGGATCGAACCCGCAACCTCTGGCGTGAGTGGCTTACACTCTATCCATTAGACTACCACCCCGTTGTTAAATCACTGAAATACGGTTGACTCCACCCCCCCCCCCCCCCCCCCCCTTATATTATCAGGTTTTAATTCTTAAAGTGTCAACTGCACCAACGTCAACGTTTAAGAGATCCATTGGTTCCAGTATTTGCTTATTAGTTAAATGTTTCTCTATGCCCTATATAAAATAAAGTTTAGGATTTCCAATGTAAAAAATTAAAAAAAAGTTTACCAACGTCACTTATGTCAACGTTTAAGAGATCCAATGGTTCCGGTATTTGCTTTTTAGTTAAATGTTTTCTATACCCTATATAAAATAAAGTCTAGGATTTCCGATGTAAAAAATGAAAAGTTTATGTGATTTTTTTCATACCATAAATGCATCTACTCATGAAAATGCACAATAACTGGCATGTTGGTCAGCTTTACAGTGATTACCTAAGTTCAACCAAAAATACAGGTCCCCAAATGCTGCAGAATTCATCCGTGCATTAAAATCCAAAAGTCACATTTTTAACACCAATGATGTCCTCTTGCAGTATATGCTATGGCAGTCGTTGCTCTACCGATTTACAGCAATAAAAACCATAGTCTCTATGAGCCATTTAAGACATATTTAACCAAATAGAATACATGTAAGATGTTTAGCCCAAACATTTGTATTATCACTAAAAGGGATTCAATTCTGTAATGAAAGAGACGTTAGAAAGAATTATGTATTGGGATAATGTATATATACACACGTTATACGTTCATTTATATAGTCTTTTGTACAAAAGTTATGTTTAACTTAGTAATTACCGAAAAGAAATATACATATTTTTCAGGGAACGGTACAATAGACTTTCCTGAATTTCTCACCATGATGGCTAACAAAATGAAAGACAGCGACAAGGATGAAGAATTAAGAGAAGCCTTTAAGGTATATGGTCTTGGTTCTGAAGGTGTATGACAAGTAACTTGATTTCTGAGTTAAGCAGTCTTATATCATTGATTGGTTGATTAAATATTAAGCGTTATTTTTATGCCATCGAGGCCGAACAAACAATCAGATAACCTAACCACTGCTTTCTGGGATCCTGGAATGTTAGCCAGTACTCGAGCACACCACATCTCCGGAAGTATTGATAACTTTTTCACTTGAATCAGCGGTGAGAGACAAATGCTAGAGAGACGCAGTGCAGTATATCATTATCACGGAGACTGTGACCTGGCGGGGATCCGAACCCCTGGATTAAAAGTCAAGCGGGCTACCGAATGAGCTAACTTGATTTTAACACTATTCAGAATTGCATTTTTATGTTTTATTAACAGGCTAATTACTCGAAACACCGGTCTGTATTTAATCTAATTTTGTCCTATTTCCTGACATCTCTAGATTCAGGTCTGTTATACCATGGACCACGTGAACAGGTTTAGAATTCAATTCCTGCAAGACCCAGTTCCCTGGCACTCTCTCATGCTGTTGCATGTATATTTTACAAAATAACTTTTTTTATTATTTTGTATATATTTGTATATTTTACAAAATAACAATTTTTATTATTTTGTTATGAAACAAACCAAATGACGTTTATAAGTTCACCCTCGTGCCTTGCGCTGTTAAATAAGTACATTCAAACACCACCAGGAACTTACCACCGCCAGCCAAATTACTGAAATACTGTTGAAACAAGGCGCAAATCCCCATACAAACAAACAAGTAATCACTATACTCATTCTCTAACGTATTACAGTTGTATCAAAATTACGTTCTCTTGTTACACACTGTCAGGTATTTGACAAAGACGGAAATGGTTATATAAGCTCTGCAGAACTAAGACACGTGATGACCAATCTTGGTGAGAAACTAACCGATGAAGAGGTAGAAGAGATGATTCGAGAGGCAGATAGAGACGGTGATGGCCAAGTAAACTACGACGGTTAGTTTAAAAGATTTCTTCGAGAAATGTATTGGATTTTTAATTTAAATTCAAGATTTTACAACTGTAATATTAACTGAACATAAGTATTTTTGTTTGCATAATATTTAAAGGAAAACGTGGATTTTCACTAACTCTAAATCTAAAAGGTCTGTATGTTCATGTTGCAAATATTGAACTAATATGGCATTGCATGTATGCATTCTATTTGAAAAGAAGACATAGCTATGAGTGAAGGTCATTATTTTTCATATATGTAGACTAAGGCATCTATGATAAATATCACTTTGTGTTCTTGAACATCAATAATATGTGTAAAAAAAATATTTTCATAAAACTAACGCGTAGACAGTAATCTTATATCAAAATGTATATTTTGATTAGAATTAATTAATTTGGCGTTCCATATCTTCATATTTTTCTACGTTCCATATCTTCATATTTTTCAACGTTCATTTTTTGTTGCATGTTTGACGCGTGCAATATTTGAACGTTCATGAGATATGCATCCTGAAATGCATCCTGAAATGGTTAAGAGTTAACTTTGCTCGTTACATGCATCTTGAATGTTCAGTTTAATTTAAAATTTATTCTTATAGCTATATTACTAATGCACTCGATCAACGCCAACATGTGTCCTATATTATATACCTGGCACCGGTATACCGGTAATAAATGTAATGCGTTTTTCTGTTAAATACAAGTTGTTAAGCGGAACAGTAAAAGTAACGCCTTTTTCTTTTTCTTCCTATTGCATCATGAAACAAGTCAAGATTGTTTTAACGTAATAACTGATCGTAAATACCGGACAGGGCTCATTTCATCCAAACGTATGCTATAAGCTTACACTGACCGTTCATGCTTGTATTTTGGAAAATGAACGATACTTATCTGTTTAGGTTCAATGAAGCAATTATTCACGAATATAAATATTTTTAACATAGTTTACAATAACAGAAATATAACGCAGTTACATGGGTGAACATTGTAAATAAATGCAATTGGAGCATGTCTGTGTTAATGTCCGTACGGAACGTTTTAATGATCTATCATAATTATCCTTGAAATTATTCGTGAATCAATAATCAAACTAGCGTTTATTAAATAATTCATATTGAAAACCAACTTAGCCATTTTCAACATTTTTTAATTAGATAATTCATCTAATGTTCTAATGTTCATGGAATATAAAATACAGAAATCGTTTATATACACTGTTAGTCTGATGTTGATGTATCTACAGTATTTCTACACCGGTTGTTACAATATTTATAATTGTCAGTAGATGCAAGTACATATTGTAAGTAAGTTAATATAAAATCAAGCCTATCTTTTTTCTATAAATACGTGTTGCTTTTTTGTCTCCAGAGTTTGTACAAATGATGGAACCTAGCCAGTGTGCCAAGTGATCGAAACCCTACATAATGGTTAGTATTGTTTAGTTTATACTAATTTATTTTAGCTCGATTGCGATGAAAGCTCAGAGCTTATATGAACCGCTCTCGAGTCCGTTTCCTGGGAAGAACCAGTACTGAGTGTTGTTTTATGAGAGGCATCGGGTCGACCGGGGAATCGAACCCGCAACCTCTGGCGTGAACGGCCAACACTCTATCCATTAGACTACCGCCCCGCTTAATATTAGTATTGTTTGATGATTGTTTACCAATTACTACTTGTTATTAACATTCAAACTCATTTCTTTTACTGATAAAAATCTTAAACACTTACATGTCATTTTTGGTGTTTGTGTAATATGTTTATTATTTATATATGATATTCTAACAAATATGCATGTGCATATATTAGCGTTTATGAGACACATTTAATTATTTAGATGTATTAGACTTTCCATCAATTTGTTTTGATGTATTGTTTTTAAAAAAAAAAAAAAAAAAAAAAAAATGTTAGTACTACTGGCCAAATGCCAGCAGGGCTTATGCCATGGTAAATTGTCCGTCGTCTTTCCGTCCGTCCTTCAATTAACCTTTTTAAAATGTTAAAATGTTGTAGACGTGATAGCACCTTCAATTTCCTTGAGTCGTAACCAAAATTGCTCAACCGTTATAGATCCACAAGATCTCGGACGAGTTTTTGAACCAGCGGGATTCGACAACAATGCCCACGCCACAGGTTTAAAACCACATATTAAGCAAAATTAAAAAAAACAGTTTCTCTGAAAGTTCAAGGCCTATCCCTTAGATATTTTACGTGTAGCATTGCATGAAGGCCACCTAAAGGATAAGTTGAAGTCGGGTCCATGGAATCAAATTTGGGGTTGTCACAGGGGTTACTGTTTTACATAGAATTATATAGAGAAAATGTTGTAGACGCGATAGCACTTTCATATTTCATTGAATTTTAACCAAACTTGCACAAAGAAAATTAAAAAAAATTAACATTTAAGGCATAGACCTTAGATATCTTACATGTAGCATCAGTTGCAAGTAGAGCGATTCAGGTCCTCTTAGACCTCTTGTTTTATATATATCATATTTGCTTATACTTATGTTTTCACTGAGATAATAAGACCCGATATTCAAAGGGAAATAACACAATATGAAAATCTAGCATTATTTGTCAAACACAAGATTGAAGTTGACAACATCGTTTGGTTGGTTCAGACTTATTATAGCGTCTTTAGAATAATACATGATATGCAGGTACGTAAATATATAAACAATTATATAAGAAGTAGTTTTAAAAGTACACATGCACTAAAGCAGAGAAACATTTAGCAATATGTATTGTATAAAATAAGTATAATACAGGAGAAGAAACAACAGAAAAACACGTTACTGGGGAACTTATACCTGGTGAGATTATACCTGCTGGGGAACTTATACCTGGGGAGATCATACCTGGTGAAATTATACCTGCTGGGGAACTTATACCTTGGAAGATTATACCTGCTGGGGAGAGTATGCCTACTGGGGAGATTATACCTGCTGGGGAGATAATACCTGGGAAGATTATACCTGCTGGGGAGATTATACCTGGGGAGGTTATACCTGCTTGGGAGATTATACCTGCTGGGGAGATTATACCTACTGAGGAGATTATACCTGCTGGGGAGATTATACCTGGGTATTTATACCTGCTTGGTAGATTATACCTGCTTGGAAACTTATACCTGGGGAGATTATACCTGCTGGGGAGATCATACCTGGGGAGATTATACCTGCTGGGGAAATTATACCTGCTGAGGAGATTATACCTGGGGAAATTATACCTGCGGGGGAGATCATACCTGGGGGGATTATACCTGCTTGGGAGATCATACCTGCTGAGGAGATTATACCCGGGCAGATTATACCTGCTGGGGGGATTATACCTGTTTGGGACATTATACCTGCTGGGGACATTATACCTGCTGGGGACATTATACCTGGGGACATTATACCTGCTGGGGACATTATACCTGCTGGGGAGATTATACCTGGGGACATTATACCTGCTGGGGACATTATACCTGCTGGGGAGACTATACCTGCTGGGGACATTATACCTGAGATTATACCTGCTAGGGACATTATACCTGCTGGGGACATTATACCTGCTGGGTAGATTATACATGCTGGGGATATTATACCTGCTGGGGACATTATACCTGAGATTATACCTGCTAAGGACATTATACCTGCTGGTGACATTATACCTGCTAGGGACATTATACCTGCTGGGGAGATTATACCTGCTGGGGACATTTTTCCTGAGATTATACCTGCTAGGGACATTATACCTGCTGGGGACATTATACCTGCTGGGGAGATTATACCTGCTGGGGACTTTATACCTACTGGGGACATTATACCTGCTGGGGACATTAAACCTGAGATTATACCTGCTGGGGAGATTATACCTGCTGGGGAGATTATACCTGGTGAACGCTGACATCCAACCTCGCTCTTGATCCGTTGTCACAACTTAAGACAGTGTATATCCAACAGTTCCAGCAATGAACAAAAGTAAAGAAAAAACGTGTTATTTTTATCGTTAACTCTTGCTGAGTATTAATTATGTTTAGGTGTTTTTTTGAAAATTTTTAATTTGAATTCTTAATATTTTGTAATTATTTTACACTTTACAGGAGGCAAACACGCGAATATACATAAAAACAAAGCAAAGATGTTCACTTATTCACGGCAATCATGCTTAAAGGCACCCTGGCAACTACAGATGACATTCTTGTTTGTGTTCATAGTGTATTGTATTTACCATTAAGGGTCATATGACCAATCATCGTTTGCTTTATGTAGTTAATTGCAGTTTTTTATTATAATAAAAATACATTGATCTCACAAACATGTGTATTTTTTTGCGAAACACATTTCGAATACTATAGTTTCAAATCAGAAAAGTGAGTAAGAAACACTGTTTCAGAAGAAAAATCAAGACTGCAATTAAACGAACGCACTACAACAGAAAAATATTGAAATAGCAATCTTCCGACAAACCACTTTTTTATTTGTTGACTAGATTGATCGTACCGTCAATACATTAAAGAATAATATTATAATTGTGAAACTTTCAATGGTGGTGGAATTATACGTATTTGTTTCTTGTTTTAAATATTTACATTTTGTAAAGTTTTACGATTCATATTTAAGTATTTGCAGCTACTCATGGAATTCTACGTTATTTTGATTGATTGATCGACCGATCGATTTGTTGATTGATTGCTGTTTAAATTGACTGAAAACTAAATACAATATTTCCATGCAGTACAGCGTTTTTCTAGGTGTTTAACTATGGATAAGATAAGATAAGCAGTAGAATGGAATGCAAAACTTTCACACAATTGATTATTTGTTAACAAAAAGTTCAATGTCGTCCATATAACAATGCCATTATTCATTATTTTGATTATTTGTCAGCTTCTAAAAACAAAAGCCGTTCCCTAAAAGTTTCGTCTTTCGTTCTTGGGTGCGATTTAAATTTTGTTTTTTTAATTGGATTAACATTTGTCGGGAAAATAAATCGTAGCTTTTTATGGCCTTGATAAAGTTTGATATTGTCAGCATTTGTCAAAGCTATGTATATACATGTATGTGTGCATATGTTACTTTCTTTTAATTGGTGTATTTATTGCATTCCCAGAAAATGTGTATATGACATTGTGGAATAAATGTGTTACTAATTAACCATGGATGAATTTCTTGTATTATAGTATTATTTGAATAAAAGTTGTTTTTTATAAATATTTTAAATGTGTATTGTATTTTTAAATGTTCCACTATGGGATTGTATGTTTACTTAATTACTATTAATATATGCATATATTCTAACGACTTTGTTTCATAACAGTGTCATGTCAACTGATCCGTTACAGTACGATTTAGAAATACGAGTGTTTCGTGTCATGTCATGACGAAGATTTATTGCTTCAGGGTGATTCCAACGATTTAGTATTGTAAGAAATATTAGTTTTACGTGCTGAAATATGCCATGTGAAAATTCAAACGATTGGGTATTGTAAGAAATGGTAGTTTTACATGCTGACAAATATCATGTGAAAATTCCAACGATTGAGTATTAACATAAACATTAGTTTAACATGCTGACATATGTCATGTGAAAATTCCAAAGACTGAGTATTGACATAAACATTAGTTTCACATGCTGACGAGGGGGGATCAGAAGTTCATAGATTTATGCCATAACTTATTTATAAATGTATCAATTATGTTATGCTCAATAGTGTTATTGTATTTAAAACAAATGCATATGGGACATATTTTGAAAAGTTTAGTATGAAACGTCATTTGTCATTTATCAAAAAAATACGGCGCTATTCAAAGCATAACAGTAACATATGTCGGGATAAAATGATGGCGGTGGTTTCACTAAACACTGACGTCAATGTTATAAAAAAGAAGTGCTTCCATATCATATTTACTGAGCCTCCTTAAAATACTCGCCTCCAAGGTCAATATATATTTGCCACCCTTTACAACATTGGATAACCATTTATGTCAACGCAATCTCAAGATGGTATACTGGACTCAATATGCTGTAAAACATGTTTTAATTCCAATATCGTCATCGCGTTTGTCCTTTTTAAATAACTGATTCTTAGCACTCTCGAAAACATTTGTGATATTTAAATACAAGAACCCTTGAAGCATTAGATTCACCGTACACACTGTTAAAATGTGTCTCTGTTTCAGCAGGTGTAAGATTTGACAAAAGGCAAAACTTAATGAAACTGCGGTATTCCACACGCTTACTCATTTTCAAGTTCCTCGATGTCATTTTGTCTCAAACAAAATTGGCATATCATCACATTATAATATTGTTTCCACTCAAAGATGTGCATAATTGGTGCCATTTTCTTATAAGGTGTAAACAAGCATTCGATACAATATTTATTTAAATAAAGAACCCGTTTTGACAACACTTAGCTTGTTTGAACAGTAGAGGTAGGAAAAAAGGCAAAATCTGCCCCGACTACGTAAATTCACGTTTCATTAGTCATAATAGAATATAAACTTATGATGGGAAATCATTAAAATTTTACAAATTTACTGCAGGTTTTTATTTATTTATAAGAAGACTATGATAAATGAAAATGTTATGGAAAAAGATTACGAACTTTCTTATACGTTTTTTTTTGTTTAATATTTACACATGTCATGTAAATAATGCACTTAGTCAGTATGATCTGAAATATGTTTTATTTTGTTTAATATTTACACATGTCATTTCATATGTTCAGAAATACGTGTTTTGTTTCATACTGACACGTGTCATATGCAAATTCAACTAATTCAATATGGTCAGAAATACGTGTTTAGCTTCATGCCGACACGTTTCATGTGAACATTCCACAAATTCAACATGGTCAGAAATACGTGTTTTATTTCATACGTGTCATGCGAAAATTCCACTGATTCATGTTTTTCTGATTAGCATGGTCAGAAACTATTGTGTAATTAAATGATTATGATTCCACACTTTGTTTGATACAGTTAACTTTCAATGTTCATTTCAAAATACGAAGAGTTAAACTTGTTCAAGTTGTTAAAGTTGAGTTCACATTAAACTCGTTCATATCAAGTTTAAATAAGTTTCTTTCGAAATAAATGTGAATGGGTTTATGTATAAGGCTTTTAGTCAAATTGTTCTCAAACTCCTTAATTAGAACTGAAATTAACACGAAACTTCAATGATGTATATAAAATCAATGTCTCTCTGAATAAGCTTAGTACTACATGTAGGAATAAGTAAATATATTAGATGGTATTATTGTATTAGATAAAAAAAAATCGAAAAATTCTAAATCCGAAAATGGAATAAAAATTGGGCCCCCGGAGGGGTGGGATGCAAACTATGAATTTGCAACAAAAAGTGAATATGATCTAGATATTTAACATCATTTTATCAATTTATTCGGTTATAAAACATTGAATTTTAGGTTAAAATTAAGAATAACCAGGCCCAGAAATATTTTAACCAAATATATTATACTTAATATACATTCTAAAACTCACCCTATACAGTTACACATGTATGACAATATAATATTGCACACACACTGCATGTCACGCTATGTCAACGGTTAAATTAGAAATCCAAGACGTCCACCAGAGAACGCAGCACTCTACCGTTCAGTATGATCCAAATTTACTGATTTAAGTAATACGTTGAAATTTCATGATCACAATAATCATCGGCATGTGTGGTTTAAAAGATTATATGGTATTAACAAGGCAGAACTACCTTGACCTAATGTTCATCATTGTTTTATTTAAGAGACCTACATGTATATACACAAAAGTTTATCAATCTGTCGTAAGGAAAATTAAAGCCACTGAGTTGAGCAAAACCTTTTACCCGATTTACCTAATCATAAGCTTCCATTTCAGGTTAAGAGCCTATAAATAAATTATCATTAAATATATTTTAGGAAATTTGAGTTATTGATTGTTTTAGATTTTTTATAAACATTTACCAAACATTTTTACAAGCTTTCGTTCGTTTTCTTTTTCATAGGTATCAGTCCACCAAATTTCATAAATAGATCTTAAAGGAAACTAAATTTATTGAGCGGAAATTGACATAGTAATATGACATTCCATTTCATTCAGTATTATACATATATTAGGATAACAGTTTATTTTGGATATAATGTGATACATGTATATAATCACATTATGATAACTATTGCATGTTGGTAGAATGAGAGGGCTGTTCAAGGAGTATGTAAATTGTCCCTCTCAAATCTATATCACATCATTATTTTTAAATATTTAGTGTTTCAAAATAAGTGCACATTAAGTATACAATTCTCTCCATTCTGGATTCGTTTGGCCAGTTCAAGAGCCCGTCCGGACGATTATTGCCAATAACATTTTAGCAAGTTTTGTATTATAGTATTTATCAAACATTCAAGGACCATAACTTTATTATGGTATATCATTGTATTCCAATACAGTCGGTTCATGAACTCACCCAAGCTTCATACCTATTACCATTCGAACCAGGTTTTGTCCAGATGAGATTAGAACTGAATATGTTACAGTGGTTACAAGACACTAATCAGCAATTTAAACTATTCAAGGGTTATAACTCTGTTGGTTTTGGTCCAACATGACCGGCTCAAAATCTCGCCTGAGTGTGTATAGTGCGGCAGGGTTCTATGAGACGTAAAAGCGTTACAGTTTTACAATTAATTCAAATTAACGCACGAATTATGTTTAGTAGTTTTAATTTCACATGATATATTATTAACAAGTAGAAATGCCGATTACAAATGCAACATGGATCTCATTCAAACACATCCGCCGTTATTCGTATACGCAATACTGGGAGGTAATCCGAGTGGCATCTCAGTCTGATATAACCATGGTAATGAATTCTGAAGAGAAAAAAGTAGAAATATGTTAATTATGTAATTATTACAGACTTCTCCTTAAATTATATGGATTAACTATGCATTCCAGTAACTGTTATCTCTCTAGTTTTTTACCATTCTAAAGAAGATGTTTTTTATGCTTGCATAGACTTTGATAACTTGTTACTGTTTTGTACTGTCAAGGATAAAATCGTTGTAGTTTCTATTGGAATATTCAAGTGTTATAGCTACCAGGAAAGTGCATCAGAAGTATGGTGTGCCAAACGTGTTTTCAAAGTGGATTGGTTATATTAAATTTGAACGCATAATGGATATGAGAGGTATTCGTTATTATTGTTTTTCTATATTATCTTTCACAAAAAATCCATTCTACATAAATACTTGATGTCAATGTTGACTTATATCGTTTCAGTTGACTCACGCCCATAATGACTTAATTAAAAAAAGGAGCATCCCTCAAGAGATATTATATGTGTTTTACTAATAGTCCGTTACATATTATTATAATATCTCATCATCTTGTTGTAGGTTTATCACATTTATGTAATTACATTGATCGAAAGAATCAGAAATGAAGACCAAAATGAGACATTAAAATTAGAAGTTTTGAAATCATTCTGTTAGTTTATTTGTTTAAATAAAAAGTTGACATCACGCAATGACCGTAGAAAAAAATTGTTGTATGTTAGGCGCTATATTCTACACATAACATGTAAAAATACTTAAAGTGATGATGGTATAAAATGATAGACAGAAGTATATAAAGGCATTTATTGAAGGCATAAAAACCGGATATAACAGCCGACACTCCCTTAGAAACTGGCAGCATTTTCGCTAAACGAGAGCCAATTACCTCGATAGTTAGATATGTGATGCATGTAATATATGAATCCAGTCACTAATATAAATATATATCCTACTGTAATTAATAATCTCTGTTGCATTAGGAAAGTCATACGAGGGACAGTCAAAAAGTAAGGTATGTGGACTTCTGCTCTTGCTAAGAAAGTAGAAATGACTTTATTATAATTATTGTATTCTCTTTTTAGTCTTTTTTAAAGTATTCCCTATGTACATTTATACACCTTAGTAATTTCTATGGCAGCTTTTGTATTCACTCTGCAAACTACGAAACAAACCTTTGTCTAAGGTACTGTACGACAGCCGAAATCAAAGCTGATTTTGTGTTTTATTTGGATATTTGTTCTAAGCGAACATTTTTCAGCTCATGAAACAAATAAAAGTCGCTACATCGCAAAGTCTTTCGAGTAGTCTTTGTAAAATAAAAAAAAAAAAATTACACCCCCTCAATAAGCTTTCAACGTAAGTCAAAACACCAGCAATGCTGTATAAATAACAAATACACCTCTTCATAAACGCTTTTTTTTAAAGAATCTCTTAAGGGAATGGCCATATCTAATGGTGAGAAAACTTGTGGTCATACCCTTTTGCCTATAATTGTATGTTATTTATATGCACACTTTCTAATGCAATATGTGTTTATATGGCAATATAATATAATTAAACTTATTTGAAATCTCAACCGAGTTATTAACGAGATATTGTAGTTTCTGCACACTGTAAGGCAAACACACGTGAAACATGTACGCGGGAATAACGAAATTCTACATACTTTCTAGCCGCCCCTTGTATAACACAAACTTGGCAGATGTGGAACGGACTGGCGCATTTAAAGAAAAGGCGAATGCGAACCGGAACTTGATCTATACGACTACAGGTTGTTAAGTAATAAAACGTATATGACCTCGTCGTAAGTCATAGTAGTGGCAAATATGACACTCCTTGATAAATTTGCTGCTAAAAACAGCATACATCTACCTAACATTACACCGTTGTTTATGTATATACATGTATTATGAGGTTTTCCATCACGCATAAAGTGGTTAATGCAAATCAATTGTCAATTGTTTTATTCCGGGTGTTGTTTAATGAGATAAAAATGCTTTATTTAGGCATTGGACTTCATTTGGAGGGGAATAAATCACATGTTTTATTAATGTGTATATAGTTGTTTATATGTATCATGTATCTATATGAACTAGTTTGTTTTTATAACAATACCACGTGGATATTTCATCGAAGTTCTTGGGGAGTTGTTTGTTTCAAATGGTAACTATTACCTATTCAATTGTTTATGGTTTAATTCTACCAGGCATCTTAGTTATTTAATTCAAACATATATGCTATAAATATATATAAATACGAAGCTTAAACGCAGTGTATCTGTTCTACGTGATAAGCTACTACTACATTCGTAAACGCATTAAATCTGAAAATACATAATAACGATTTTAAAACACTTTTTAAAAATGTACTTCACAATGATTGCAATGAAAGTCTCTGAATCATTTAAACTATTAATTAACTGCAAAATATGAACAGTTTAATAAAGGCATAGAATATAACACTGACCATATTTTAAAGGTAAAGAACTCTTTAAAGATTAGTCTTCTTTGACACGAATTATAAGACACTGAATACGTCAATAAAATAGCGTACGATTCCGGTGTCGTGTTTTATTCACACGCGCGTGCATCTACCATAGGGGTCATGAGATCCACACACGGAAGAATCACACGCATTTGTTATTGTTTTGGTTCAACTTATTACATCAATTTTGTTTAAAGGTTAATATTTTTTTTAAAACGAGTGTCTTAATGAACATATGTTAAACATGCAAATTACTGTGCTAACACTATTGCAAAACCTAAATAAAGATCACTTATAAATGGCAATAACGAAACATTTTTCTTCTTTATGTATTAGTTATCCTAATTTATATTTAATTTTAAATACTATACACATATAAGCAGTTTATGGTTTTACATCGATTACGAAACAAGTACAACTTAGTCAAATCACGCTCGACGTCTTCTTGGGTGGAACCAGTACTTAGCATATGCGAAGTGTCTTTCTCAAAGACACTGCACATAGCTGTTACGGATGATCGAACCCACGATCACCTAATCCTTGGACCACTTGGTCACGCACTCCGCAAGCTCTGTTATAAGTGTAACAAGCCATACCTGCATAATCAACAATTCCATCTGCGTCCGTATCGGCTTCTTTAATCATCTCTTCGATCTCCTCGTCCGTAAGCGTTTCTCCGTACGTTGTCATAATGCGACGTAGATCGGCATTAGATATAATACCGGTGCCCTCCTTGTCAAATACCTGCAGCATTGAAAACAACCTCATTCAATCTGTGGTCAGTATTTAAAACTATGTTGTATAGTGTTTAGCGTTGTTTTCAAAAAATGTTCAGTCATACCGCGATGGTGTGTACTTCAGACATTATTCTGAGCGCTGCCACAATGAAGTATCATGCCCCGGGCGCGTAGTACGATACCGTCCCATTATAATGACCCAGAACTATCCTCTAAATGCGGAGCGCCAAGCGGGGATCGAACCATCAACCTTTCGCCTACGAGGCGGACGCTCTATTACTAGACCACCGCTGCGGTAAATATTGCAAGTTATCACTGGTAATTAAGTTATAACATTTTGTCAGCATCTGAAATCTTGATTAAGATATAACTTTCATACTGTGGTCGTATATTAGGTATATATTATAATGTCTAGCTTTTAATAGTGAATGAATACCCGAGATGCATAACTGAACTACATGTATTAAACATGAATTTGATAGATGGAATTTTTATTTAAGTAAGTAATTAGCATTTTCTCCCTGTAACAAATTTAGACCGACCAGGGGTGCGTTCAGCACAGTCAAACATGTTTGATATGTGTATAAATGCAAACGGTGATTTAACGGCCGAAAAGTAAACGAAAATCGGTAAACTCGGCGTTTTCCCTCCATTTCCCATTAAGTCACGTGATAAAACACAAGAAAACAGCTCGCGGAGGTGTTTAATCCGTTAGCAAGCGGCGTTGAAAGCGAACATGTCGTTCAGCCCTAGTCTCATTTTTATGATTTAAGTGATAACTCATACGCGGATTAAAAGTACATAACTGCCAATAAAAATATAAGTGTAGTCATTTATAATGATAAAACAAAATCATCCTATATTACACATAATCAAATACCAAAATATAAAAATATGTTTAACAGGCGACGTCATATTCAACGAACATAGCCACAATAACAATATACGGTCGTTAACATGATCAATGCATGGAATTATTATACTACTGAACGGAACAGCTAACCAGCCAATTTTGAATTTACAATATCTTCGTCAAAATATTAAGTAGCGTTATTAAAATTTGTATACGACATAAACATACATCATGTATACATTGCCGAAGTCCTCTTTCTTATTCAAGTCCAAATTTGAGGGAAATTGCTCCGATAGTTTTTGAGAAAATGCATAAAATGTCAGGTACATCAAATTTCAGGTAGCGGGTTAGCTGTTCCGTTCAGTATGCATAATGAATAATAGACACTATCATCGGTACCGCCTTGGTAGCTTATATACTACCGGGGTGCTTTAACATGGTTTACGGTTGCATTCAAACTCACTCTCCCCCTCCCCCATCCCCCATCCAACCAACGGCAACCAAAATTAAAATTCACATATGGTTCGTGTGAATAAAAAAGTAATGAGTGTCAATTAATGTAATTCTACAATAAAAAACTCGCATCCACACATTCTAGTTTACCTTAAATGCTTCATTCAACTCTGTTTCTGGATCAGTATCCTTCACCGTTCTGGCTAGTATGTTTAAAAATTCGGGAAATTCCATGGTAGTGTGACCTGTAATATCGGATGAGATTATCGGACAGGATACAGGATAATAGTATGCTGTATATATCATTTTAAAACGTAACTGAGTTTATTGACATGCTTAGTTTCGTTTCTTTATATGATTAAATTGACACGTTTGTTTTGTCAAGAATATATGTTATCTGTAAATATCTCTCAGTCAGAATATCAGAGATAGACGACAAAACTGTTAATAACACAATATCTGTTTTTTTATATTTCAGGTTGATTAACGAGCTGCAACACATCCATCCCATAACGAAACTATCATAGTTATAAATTATCCATATGTGATACCTGTGCACAGAAATTATTTCGATCAAAACTGGACACGATGCCTTCTTCATTCATAATACTAAGTCATAACGTCTGTTTCCTGCAACTATTAAATCTCATTATATACGTCATTTCTTTCGATTCCCATTCTTGTGAGAACTAGGCCAGTCATACACTAGTACGAACTTATTTATATTTATTGCTAGAGACATACCTTCCACTTCAAGATTACTTATAAGATCATGCAAGTAAGCTTCTGTAGGATGCTGCCCCAATGCCCGCAATACCGTCCCAACTTCCTTCAGTGCAATAGTACCATCTCCCTCCTTGTCAAACAGGCTAAACGTCTCTTTAAACTCTGCAAATACAAACAGAGAGCAAGTATCTCATTTAATATAGCAACATCAAAGACATTATAACTATTTCTCTCTTTAATTTATCTAGAAAAGTATTGCAATATATTTTAATGGAATTAAACGTCATTTTAATATATTATATGTTAAATATAGCATCCAGTTTTATTGGTGGAGGACGACCCCTGATGGTTAGTAATACTAAGCAAAATATACGTATTCATCCTGAAATTGGTGTATGTGAACCTAATGTTGATGTTTGACCACCGGGTATTAAATCTCATTGTCTGTACTTGCCCGAGGGTTACCCACAGATATGATAATATATTAGGTCTCAAGACTGCTCGATATTTTGTTTTATTTAGTAAACTATATACATTTTAACAGTTACACTAGAGAAGCGGGAAGTCTTAGATTGGAATCTTAGTGGAAGCCCTTGTTTTTTTCTGATGCAGCCTGTTGCTGTCCTAGCATCTAGTTAAACAGCTTGAAGCTCGGCGTAAAAATAGCTTTAAGGAAGTAAATGTGTACATGGAACACAAAATTTATGTTTTTTTAAGTTTTTAAAATTACCTTCCAATTGTTCTTCTGTGAACGCGTCTGCCTGAAATACATTATAACTATATTCGTCGTGATTAAAGACACATTTAGCCTAGCAATTTACATATATGTGCCCTATGGGTCTATTTTGTGTCGAGGAATGACATAAAAGTATATCAGATATGCACACAAACTAAGTCGATAATTGTTTATGGCAAACATGATGGATATCAAAGCATAGATGTGAAAAACTTCCCAGAAACTTAAAACTGAAAAATTCTTTTAAAGTTAGATCTCTAAGATTTACTGAAAAGGCAATGACCCAAAACTTCTTAACACGTCTAAGAATCAACTTTTGATGTAACAACCAGAATAATAGGGTTCGTACTGTAGTGTTTTATACGAACTTTCACTATTAAAAAAGCATAAGGTCGTTTTGTAATTTACAATTGGCTTTACCTATGTATTCACAATACATCAGCGTACATTTCTATGGATAAACCTTTTATATAGACTGAAATAGTGTTTTTAACAAAATGGATATATTAGCATAAAATAGACATAAAGTTACATTTGAATTAAAAAATAAATCCCCGCTTAGCCACAGTCTATGTGATGATTGATATTTGACATTGCTTCTCATGTCTTTCGTCTATCACTACTGATGCAAGTGTGAAAGTTAACGGTTACTTGCGGAGAACGGTGTACATGAGTACTAGTTAACCTTCAAAGATACCAGAGATGCGATCAGTTCGGTTAAACGTTTGATAACGTTACCTAACATATTTTCCTGGACACTGGCAAAACCTCATGTTAGCACACAGTACACAACAATTTTAGGGAACCAGGTATTAAATGTGTTTGCTGTTTAACGGTGCTGAACGCAGGCCAGGAAAGAGTGATAAGCTTATAATCTCTGATCGTCTGTTATCCCTCGATGGCACAAAAATGAGGCTATATATTCAAACAAAACAATTATTCAAACTAACATTTGAAATGTCCATCTCTTTTTCCTGATTTTGAAATTGATATAAAGTTTTGGCTTATTACGATATTAATACTAAAATCTAAAATAACAACTTACCATTATAAGTCAATATCTAAGGATTTATACGACCATTTTAAATGTTCCTACACTTCTATTTTACCCTACGTGTACACCTATTAAAGTTAACTATATAAATACTGGTTAGATACGTACTTAAAGTTTGATCAATAATCGCACGTATATATAGTTTTAATTTAGAACAAAAGATACACACATGGATGATTTAAATAGTTTAGCAGAATGTATTAACACAACCGTACAGAGTAATAGCCGGTATTAAAATTATAATTTACTAATCAATAATTAATACTATACTCGTTCGTAACTCTATTGAGAACCGATATCATTTTTCTATTGTATCAATGTTATTATTATTGTTTTTTTAATACAGCTAATTTATTCACAGACCAGAGGCACAGGAACAAGAGGTAGATATTCTCCTTTGTACTTGCAAACCCGCATTGCGACGTGGAACCCATACCTTATGAGGTTGTCAATATGATTAATAAAAACCCGACGACTCTGTGCCATTGTTTACGATCTATCCAGCTATGCGTTATTCAAATGAATTATTGTATAAGATGTACACTCCTTGAATAATTAAGTACTTAAGATTGCCAAGCGCCATATGAGGAAGACGTTTCATTAAATTTAGCACCGAGGGATTAAAACTAAAGATGGTATTATTATTAATTAAAACACAATTTATTTTTCGTAGTTGGATTTGTATAAAACGCTTTACGTGCTTTACAAATGACGATGTAGAGATAAAATGTCAATTAAATAAACGTTTGCTTAAATTTCTTTGTAGTTCAATTTAAGTGTAATTGAAAACGTTTTTATATTTGTATTCATAAAATCCGTTTTATTCCTACACAGGTATCTTTAACAGAGGACCAAATTGCAGGTAAGATAAATACTTATTATATAATAAGTTATCTGACACGTGCTATGCTATGCTTTGTCATGAAATGTTATGTTAAGTAACGGACGTTTTGTGCTTGTCTAAAATTGCTTAGCTATAAGGAAATTGTAATAACATTCAATAGATTCAAATGCTTGCAGTGATTGCAAATTGCACAGTTGTAACAGTGTATAATTTTAGCATGCAATGGACAACATACAGTGGTTTCTAATTCCCTATCTTTTGTAGTTTTTATTGTCGAATGTCGACGTTTTTTATTACACCGCCACCAACCTCTTTTTAAAGGATAATCCAGGAATTTCATTCTATACTATCATGTTTTAAGATAGTTGATAAAACTGCTTTTTTACCGTATTTCTTTGGCATTTGACGTTTACTTTACGCCAATGTTTAACGGCTAGAGCTAGAAAACTCTGTTGTCTTAACGACTGAACAAACAAATCCGAAAATGTCCATGAACATATAGAGCATTGTAAGATGCACGTAGAGAAAATAAACAGAACAAAGTTACGTAGAGAAGTCAAACGTAGAAGGTGCATTTTATAACAGTTTTACTTCATGTGCTTCTGTCAAACATTTTAAATTATTACACCTAACATCATGCTTAATTGCTGTTATAGAACAAGTCATGTTCAATGATATACAGTGGAGCGCGTGGTCTAGTAAAAGAACACCGAACACATGATCAGTGCAAGTGGACCAATGAACTTCCGATATTATTTCAGATTTTAAGGAAGCATTCTCTTTATTTGACAAAGATGGTGACGGAACTATATCATCAGCAGAACTAGGAACCGTCATGAGATCACTTGGAGCCAATCCTACAGAACAGGACCTGCTAGACATGATAGATGAAATTGATACTAGCGGTGAGTTGTGTTACTATCTTAAATGAGGCTGAACGCTATAAACAACACATTGTATTTAGCGTATGGTATATCCAATTTCATTGGTGGAAGAGGACCTCAAAGTGAAGCGAAGCAGTACCTATAAAGTATCAACAATGAAAGGTAAATACGGAGCGGTTGTGTAGTGGATAGAAAGTTTGCCTCTCACACCTGAGGTTGCGGGTTCTATCTTCACCATATGCCTCTATCAATAAACAACACTCAATGCTACGAAGCGGACTTGAGATCGGTTCATATAAGTTTACAGACTTTTGCGCAATCTAGCTAAGTTACTCCTAAACTAAAGGTAAATGATCCTAAAGATGGCGCCTGAGACTACACAGCCGCGGTAGATCCCGACATAAAGACACATCATTATAACGAATTATCATGTATAATATATTACAATATATTTTATGAAGTGTTCTACTTCATTTAGTAGAAGTTAAGTATTTCAATGTAAGTTATGGTAAATGACAAAATACATAAATATATATATTATATCCCGTTATAAAGGAAACGGTTGCATAGATTTCCCAGCGTTCATTGCGATGATGGCGCGAAAGATGGTTGATAACGACACTGAAAACGACCTACAGGAGGCTTTCTGTGTGTTTGATAAAGACGGATCAGGGATGATAAGTGCAGCTGAGTTACGGCATGTCATGACGTGCCTCGGTGAAAAGCTCACAGAAGAAGAAGTAGATGAAATGATACGGGAAGCAGATATTGATGGTAATGGTGAAATAGACTACAAAGGTAAGGAACAATGATACAAAGTAATACATAATGTTTAATTTCCTTTCACACTTAAAACTCTTTCAACAGTGCTGTTTGGTATGTGGACTTTCTCGCCAGCTTTGGTCTGGGTAATATTGTCGATTATAAATATTAAGGTTTCGTATTTTCAATGAGATGTATTGAGATGGGGTCTTCCGGTATGACAGTAGTGGAAGGGGTGAGGAGTCGTAATTAATGTTGCATTCCGTATTACTGAACGTTAAAACGCGCTAAACACTCCTGCCACTTCTGATATATGTTTGTATTTCCCATATTATAATAGTGTATGTATTAATTATGCAGTTGGCTGTGTTAAATTGAATGCTACGTTTTCGTTTAGATTAAAGAATCAACTAAAGTATTTAATGCCATTTACAACTTGTTTGTAGAACGAACCCAGTTTTCCCAATTGTGTCCGTAAAATAGCAATGTTGGGGAAGTCAGATTTGAGCACGTTGCTTGGTCAGATGCATCAGCTGAAAGTTTGAATGACGTCAAAGTTTAGTAGTCGTAATATTGCTATGAATTGTGGGACTGGCACATAAATGCCTGCTTTGTCATTGGTGCTAAATAGATCTGATTCAGGAGATATATAAGGTTCTGGGAAAGACTTCATTTTCATAAAATTATAAATTGCAATCAGTTGCCTCGCTGTAAGAAGGCCCAATAAGAATTTGAATAAAACTAAGTTTAACGTTCTTTCACAACAACTTGCAAAAAGCCCAATATGTATCGGAGCATAACTGTCATATTAGGTATTTGAAACGAGCTAAGCTCAAACACACCTCGTCCATTGTGAACTTCAGATGACGTCCTAGACCACTGAATGGGTTTAAAACAGTTGTATAGTAATTGTTTAATACATCGAAAAATGCTAATGAATATGCTAATTTAAGATGGATGTTATTTTTTAAAAAAAAAACACACAAAAAAAAAAATAGATGTGACATAGTATATTAATTTTAGCTAATTTCCGGATGAAGGCGTAAGCCGGAAATTTGAAGAAAAATAATGAGTTAAAATAACTCTTAATTATCTATATATTTTACCCTACGAAGGATTAAAAGTCAAACAAATCTTATAAGTCTTGATAATCAATTCTCTTCTATTCCAGAATTTGTGACCATGATGACAGCTCAAAATCAAGGTCAGAAGTCATAGCTGTTAATAACAGAAACAAGTTTTACTTCATCCATATTTATAAACGTTTGTACACGAAATGTGATAATTGACTATGATTCTTCAAACAAGTTAATCCGTGATAATATTGTGTTACTAAGTGCATATTTCATCGTTTTTTGTATTTTGTATAAACATGTTTCTTGGTCATTAATTGTGGTTATTTGTGAACTCAATCTCATTAAATCAAATCAACTTTAGCTTTAATACTTTTCGCACAATATATCTGACGGCCGCGCATAAAGGGTCACAACCTTTCCGCCAACCAATCAGAGCATTGCTTTCAAGATTTTGAAAGTGGAAGTAGGAAGTCTATTTTTATCAAAGAACAATCTATATTTTGCTATATAATGTGGATTATAACGTGTTTATAATTTTTACGACGGAAACAGTGATAAACGTAAATAATTTTCAAAAAATTTAAAAAAAATTAGGAATCGGGGACGGTTCCGGTGCATTTTTTATTTATACAACATGAGACGATGATGATGGCCGAATCCACACCCAGAAAACAGCACTATGTGATTGATAAATGTATTATATGCAATTTCTCAAATTTCAATTATGAATTTTAATTACATGAAAGGTCAATTTGAAGCTAAAGTTGATCTAGTTTTAGTGAGAGTGTTTGTGAACTATTAAATGCTGACAAGAGATGGTGGTTGTTGTATGGTGTTTCAAGGTCGCTTTCAAAATAAATTCAGTTATATCGTGTAGGTTTCTTCCTGAGACAGTGTTCTAAGTGCTGCCACACAGGCGTATCAGGCAAACATGGCGGACGCGGTATGATATCCTCTAAATGCTGATCGCTAAGCGAGGAAGCTTCTAGTAAGCTTGTTAAAGTATTTGGTATGACCCGCCCGGGGATCATATCCACGACCTTTCGTATGCGAGGCAGACGCTCTACCCCAAGACCTCTCTGATTATCTGATGATAGGATTGCTTGTATAACGTATCCAAGAAAGGAAAACAACAGGGTCGCTTTTATTGAAGTCCGTTTATGACGAGTAATTGAATATGCGAAGCCCACTTGTTCTTGAATAGGGGTCAACGCCGTTTTTAACACATTTAAATTTATAAATGCCATATGAAGTTGTATTGATGGAGGAAGATCTCAGAGTAGATCAGAGTAGAACCCCTGTCCTTCTGCAAGTTAATTGCAAACATTCTCACATAAAATGTTTTGTCCGAGCGCAACTCGATTATACGAACTTAGCTGTGAGTGTAAGTGATATTGAGACAGCGCCTTAGGACCCTCAAATCTACTAGCAATGGATTAGGCTGTACATTCGGAGCAATTCTAAACGAGCTACATAATTTATAATAATTAAGGTATCAGAAATTATGGCTTACCGAGTATCTACTGTTCTATAATAGTAACATATTGATACACGAAGTTGCAGTTATTAGACAATGACCAAAATGTTTCAACCAATTCGCGGCCCAGAGTTCGAATTCGCAGTTTAAGGAAATCGTGAATATTGCATGCTTTTCTTGAACTGTCAGCTAGGGAAAAGGTCCGCGCGCAGTGAAAATGAGTAATTTGGTCGTTTACGGACTCACACACCGTGAATACTAGAAACTCTACAATTAATAAATTAAATAAAGTAATAAACACATTCTTTTTACCCAAATATTTCAAGGAAATATTTACTACTTTGTCACCTTTTTCATAATAACACTTGTTATTGAAGCAGAGAGGTTACTGTAAGAATGTTCCCGCATCAGTGTTGCCATTTAATACTTCACCGTCAACCGAAGATTCATGCTTTATCGTATATAAGGAGTTTCTGATTTTTATCTCTTTAAGTTGGGCGGCATCAGCGCGTTACTGACATTTGTTCGCAGTGTAGATGACGGGCGCTTGTAATTCCAGAGGGAGACACTCCTGTGCCCACTCCGTTGCATTATCACGTCCTTCTCATAGTCCAGCTCCTGCACGGGTCATTTTGTCACCTTACCCGAGTGCTTTTCATGGTTTAAGTCAGATGGATCGGCTCGTGCACGGTTTCTACGAGATATATCACCATGCACTTATGTATAACCCATAGGCGCTCGTGGTCTGTCCTGTACACAGACGTTTAAATCAATGTTTTACAGACAAGTATTGACTTGTTTAAAAGCATATTTGGCACAATATAAGCACTACTTTGTATGTAATTCACATGATAAACATGAATGATTGAGTGAAATATGAGCACTATACATATTACGAGTGCTATATATACACTCAAGCGCCATATTTAGCATGAGTGCATGTATCTATATCCAACAGTAATTATTATCTTGGTTATTTTCTTGGGATGTTACTGAATGATTTCGCACCTTCTACAATGGTGTCACTTTTTATCAATAATTGTCCAAGTACTAGTAAATCCGCTCTAAACCCTGTGTTGCATTTTTAGATATTTTGCTGTGTTGCGTTTTCATATCTCTCGAGTGTTTATACGGAGTGTTGGTATATTAACTTTGATATGGTTATCTGTATCGTCCGAAGTGACTTTGCCAAATCATCTTAACACAAGAAAGCCACCGTGCCTCAATTAAAATATGTTCATGTAAAGCGCTCTTCGCCTGTCCAGTTGTCGTTAATGTAGATTTACACATTACCATTTACCGCCTTTAACACACATGAGGTCGTATTCATATAAACTTGAATATTCAATGTTCAACCGTTAGAATAATTAAGAGAGTTTGTTTGACTATGTATTAGTCCCCACATGTTTGTAAATTTAGGTCGCAGTAATGGTCTCTAAGTTATTTTTCAAGTCTAAGTATATTCGTAAGACTGGTTGGTGAATACCACCCCCACCACGTACAATGTGTGCAAGTAAGAAAACACTCCGTTTGAAAAATCGGCTAAGTGTGACGTCATGAATATTAATGAACAGGCATAAAAGGTCAGTAGATGATATTGAGGTGAATTCCAATATAAATATAGTGGGGCTCATGTTTGGTTTATAACAAATTTATAATACAAACTATGTTTTAATCTAATAAAATTCACATGTTCGTTTTGAAAAATGTCTCTCTGAAATAAGAAAAACAATGTTAATCAAAACATGAGATTAAAATATCGATATTTTACATGAAGTGCTAATCAGCCATGCCTAAAATGTGGTACACCAGAAGAAGTCGTGTGGAGAGTGACTCTGGTACTGGAACGGATTTTATGAACTGTATAGATGATCAAGAAAATGTTAGAGATTTATTTCAGTTATCATAATAAGTGTCTACATTCTTAGCCTTTAAGACAAGAAACTAATCAGTGTATCAAAGCAATTATAATATTTCCCACATGTACATATATATTTACATGAGTTTACGTTTTGCCAAGATAAACCATGTTTCATTTTCCCCCAGAGGCGGCGCTGTCACAGACAAGGTGATGTCTTTGGTGTCGCTTATACAAATTGAATATGTTGATAGTGTCTTTTTAATACTGTGTATATACGTGTATGCTTGTATACATTCACATTCCTGACGTATTCCATTCAATGAACCTATACACAAAAGGCTGTCATTCAATCTCCCATCAACGCGTACCCATCAACGTTCATCTTAAGATATAGGCATCATTTTTGCGGATCGGTATATCAACTTTGACTAAAGGATGTAACATACTTTACACGTGAATCGGTACAGACAAATGTTAAAAGAAAATGTGGTGTAACAAGATTGTAAGAAGTTGACTTTATTTGTGGTCCATTCATGAGATAATAACTTAGATGTAAAAAGCGAGTGTCTTGGTGCACAAGTGTTTAATATACGTTAATATATTAAGAACTTTCAAAACATAAAGTTCATTTCTTAATTGTATTTGTAATATGGCGATACCTGTGTTCTAGGGCTGTACATTGGCATTCTTTTCATCTGCGATGCGTATGGCGATACTTCATTTCGAGAACGATACGTATCACGATACACATTGCCTAGGAAAATAAAAGGCGGCACGTTTTTAGCCAATTTATATCCGAAAATCTTGATTAGTTTTTTTTAGCTAGTTTTTTTTTTATTTTTCATCAATGATGGAATTGCAATGCACGATATCCGGCAATCGTATCGATGCATCGTAGGTCTAATGAATTCATTGCCTCGCTATCAATTTGAAGTTTCATTTAACCCCCGACACACACATCTGCGGAAAGGTTAATCGCGATCCACCGATGCATCGATGAATCGTTACACCCTACCTGTGTCCTATGACTGATACAGTTTAAACATGTTACAGCTATCGGGATTCCGGGTGCTCACATTGGGTTATTCGACACATTGTTTGTATAATGGTTATGAATGGTGCATATAGGGCGATGCAGTCTGTACTTTCAATAAATTATCTAGATTCATGGATGGTGTAACTTTTAGTGTTTAAAAAGATCACATGAATATTTTTTTTTTATATTTAATGAAATTAATTTTATAATTTTTAACAGCTAGAACTATTTGTATAAAGCAAACTGCACGTTATAACTCTCAATTTGATATGTAAACAATGTTTATAAAAAGGGTTCCTTTAGTTTTTTTAAACTTGTTAATATAAAACACTTATTCACTAGACATTGGTTAAATATAGTTAATGTAATGGTTTTGTATTAGCTAATCTATCAGAATTTATCCACGGGTCATAAACAATTATGCTTGTATATCAATAGGAGTTATAACACAACAGTACGCATATAAAACATGAAGATAATATTATCATATGTTTTATTGTTATGGTGTCTTTATGTCTTTATACTGGTACACCGGCTACGGCAACGCGTAGATGAAGACGAATTACACATTAACCTTTGTGTAGCTATACATACACGTACTACCCGCAATGCGACATATACAGTACTGTTAGGCCAACGTTTTTTTATGGTTTATTTTTCGTTTTACAGACCTTTCTATCCTACCTTTTAATAAAAAGAATGAAAAATAAAAATCTCAATGATCTTGATTTTGGACAAACATGAACAGTGGTTACCGAAGCAGTTGTGATGCATAATACAATAGAAATATTTTGTTTCTTAAATAGAGGTATCCGGTTCAAACATAATTATCATTATTTACAAACATTTAGTAGTGTCAATAGTAATATGACATATGGCATACAACGTATGTTAAAATACTTTACCAGTAGTATGTATATTATAAGTGTGGTTTATTTCGTAATAAAATACGGTGGACATATGCAGCTAGTTCCTAGGTTAGTTACTGTTTGCAAATTATGAGATTTTACGGTGTTTATTCAATTGAAGAATGATATTAAGAGATGATATATTTGTTAATTTCCCACATAAAAGTATGTAACTAAAAATTACAAAACTACGGCCTAACATACTTGTAAGCATATATTTCATAAAAATTAATCGTGTAGTATTGTTTTACATCTATTTTAATTGACTATATAATTGATTATTTAACTTGATAACAATCAAAATGTCAATGGCGAACACTATCAAAGAGAGACCTGGGTATTTGCGTTAATTTGAGAAAATTTTTATACGCGTCGTAATATTGTTTTTAACTATGGTGAGATGTTTAGTTAAAAAATTGTATTTCATTTTATATTCTTGAATAAAAAAAAAAATTTATAATGTGTATTTACTGTAACATATTAAAACTTATATATTTGAAAATGTATAATGATAACATAATATAAATTTAAATAAAGTAGTTTGTCTTACACTTGTACATTTTTGTTTACTGGATTAAATATGTTTCTTACAAAATTGTTCTCATTTAGGAAACCGCTTTGACTGATGAACAAATAGCTGGTAAGTTTTAACATTGACTTTCGTACATCTGTATACTGTCTATCTTAATTTTTCAATCTATTCATTTTACATTGATTGTAAAATTCTTACAACTTGAACAAATCATGCTCGAAGTCCTCCTGGGTAGAACCAGTACTTAGCATTTGAGGATAAAGTGTCTTGCTAAAAGAAACCACACAGCCGCTCGGCGGAGACCGAACCAACGACATTTCGATATTGAGCCCGATGCTATAACATATTAGACCACGTGCTCATCCCTTGTGTCAACACAAAATATTTTTAAAAAATGTTTCGTGAGCGCTGGTAGAAATGTCTTTCATATATTGCTGATACGAATAAAATTTAAATTTGTTTTTTGACAAGTGTGTGTTTGACTTAAACAATGTTAAATAGGAAAATATATGGCTAAATATTAACTTTGCGCTTGCATCGAGAAAAAAACAAACAATTTCAATGGAAATATTTGCAAAATGTTATTTTAACAGAACATAGGTTAAACATAATGCACCTGCCACAAGGTTTGTGCAGTCTTTGTAATAAAGAAAGAGAAACTCTAGCACAGCTAGAGTGAAATCGTAAAACCATTGTGGGATGGTATTGAAAATATAATTTCTAACATAACTGCTATTTTAAATATTGACTTTGAAATCTTAACTCTCTCCGACGTTTCTCTTGGCTTGCATCGGTGCCCTAGAAACTAAATACAGTCAGTGGGGTTATATATGAGACAAAATGGCAACTGTTGAAATTCAGAAATGAGCATAAATCTAAATATCGAATTTGTATTTCGTTTTAGCAAGATACGACTGAAAACAAATCTGTGAATACTATACAATGTCATGGAAGTTTTCATTGGTTCAAAATTATATTTTCTTTTATTAATGTCCATATCTTATGTCTTGCTTTTCGTTTTGATAAGATATTGAACATTGGCAAATTATAAAGAAATGATGATATATAAAATAATAATATTATTTTACTGAATTCATACAGATAGTCTTTTACTATTATGATAATCATTATTTATTTATTGATTACTATTTTAACGTAAAATAAGTATCTATCACTGAATGAATAAACGAGCGAACGAACGTATAAATGAGTGTCATTAAACAAGCAAAGGAATGAATGGTTATAAAACTTGATGAATTAATGAATAATGCATGAAGAATAATGATGATGATTATTAAACGATGTTGGGATATACATGTGAATTCAATATATCATGTTATGCTTGTGTTATGTATGTGTGTGTTTAAACAATAAATGCGTTATCAATTTTGGCTAAAAAAAGTAACTTCATTATGTGTCTAAAATTGATATGCCACATAGTTGGTTACCGGTATTCTGTGATCAGATGGCCCGTATCTGCTTTAATATAATTGGTGTGATTAAAATTAAAACAGTTTTTTTTGTTCTAAACATGTTAAACAATGTTAAGTTCTTAATAATACCTTGATGTGGTCAAAAATGCATACGTGTGATTTGATCGATGCATGGACATGAGTCAAATTAATGTAAACATTGTCAGTATATCTTCAAACTGGAGTATCTTACAGTAAAACAAGTTTCGTGATTCTACTGTATACTGAGATAAAAAAAAACAATTACCATAACATTTATCTATATGGCGCCTCAATTATGTTTTTGTTAGAACTGACTTGATGCGAGAGCGACTATATCTCCACAACTGGCCACGTAGCGTTGTTTTTCCAAGTTAATACAATGAAGTGTTTACGTCAGCTTGTCTAATTGACAACCCGTGTCAAGTCTATTATTTATATATCTGGAATTTTAAATAAAACCATAAGTTTTATGAAGAAAAAAAATCAGTTTCTTAAATATATAAAATTTAAGATCTTGATACCTCGATGCGGTCAAATATTCCTACATGTGTTGGTTGATTTGATCGAGGCACAGACCTGACAAGTATTTTTTTAAGTATTGGCATTTGTCTTTTCAAACTGTTGTGTCTTATTGTTAGACAAGTTTCGTTATTCTGCTGCTTATTTAAATATAAAAAAAACAGTGAAACCATAAAATTATTAAACGCCTCAAATATGTTTTAGTACGAGTTGATCTGACACCAGAGCGAGAATCACTCCGCACATTGTCAACGTGGCGTTGTTTGTACAAGTAAATACAATGTTACACAATGAAATATTTCACTTAGAAATTGTTCATTTGTCTAAGGATATGGCGGTCCTGAAAACAGTACCGATCATTGATTGGATTATCGACTTGTTTAATTGACAGCCCGCATAAGGTCTGTTAGAAACAAAATGATGAACATCTTGGCAAAATGACCATTGCACTGTTCTAATTACTCTAAATGGAGAACATTAAAATCGTTTTATTTGAAAGACTTACTTTAATATATATTGTTTTTATTCCTTGTGCTAGAATTTCGATTACTTTAACTTATCTTTTAAAACAATACAATATAGAGTTTAAGGAGGCGTTCAGTCTGTTTGACTTAGATGGCGACGGAACAATATCATCTCTAGAGTTGGGAACAGTCATGCGTTATATAGGAGACAACCCTACCGAAGCAGAACTTCGAGAACTAATACAAGAAGTGGATGTTAATGGTGAGTTTGCTCATATATTCAAAAGCGTATTCATTATTCAGCTACATTATTGGCACTTCAATGTGAACTAAGGACAGGGCCTTTCCAATAAGGAAGGCTTGTTCTTTGAGATAAGTGAAATTATTGCATTTGGAGAATGCTATATGAAAAGACGGATATTTATGCATTTAGTCAAAACATCAATCTGGTGTATCTGTCTATATATCCATGAAAGACCGTTGTTATTATAGCTGGAAGATAATTCGTGATACATTACATTTTATATCAATCTCCTTCGCAGAGTCATCGTTCGTTACACTCCTTGCATATGTAATGCGCCGAATATATTAGAGAGTGATAAATGGCCTGTCATCCAACAAGCGTCTATATATAGACCTACTTTGTTGAGAAGAGATCATTCCGATTTTATGGACACTCTGTTCTTATTATAACACGTTTGTGTGCATTATTTCTTTTAAACAGGTAAGTTTTTGGCATTTTATTTTGAATGGTTAATTTGTATTTTATATAGTTCGATGATATAAATTCTCTACACTAATGCTATCATTTAAATTCTCTTATTGTTTGCTTTTATATTGCTAATTTTTATTTCACAAGAATCAATGATATTTGCTATACACCTTTCTATATGGATTGATGTACATGCTTTTATTGTTAAAACGACTTGTTACCTGTGAGTCTTTAATGCATGATACGTCATTTGTAGTACAAAGGGTATGTGCCTGTTCTAAGAAGGCATTTTGGTTCTATTGAATAATGCTTGCACATCAGATAGATTGTCTGTATGTATTCATGCTAGAGAACGACCATGTATTGTATGATACAACATTCCAGTTAGACTGACTCTCTGTTTTTATTATTAGTTTTTGTGTATGATTCTAAACGACTGATACCCCTTCTCACTTTCGGATTTCTCCATCCAAGCAAAAAGGTACTCAACGTCTCACACAACTTAATTATTTACAGTTCTACATATAGAGAAATGCTGGAACACTGGATACATTACCAATTGTTCTAAATGCCCCTTGTTCCCATAGATAGTCCTCTGTTGTTCCAATTATGCAGAAAAACATGAGGTTGACCAGTTGCTTTTTCACAAGTTCAATTGTTTGATGGCACCCCTTGATTTTTGACAATTCTGCCTATTTGTTACAGTGTATCAATACGCATCTTTAAACATTTATAGCTTCATCAAACAGTTCCCAATACCATCGAAAAAATCATAAAAATGTTCCAATGTACCCATATGCATAAAGAAATTTGACAAGTATATGCAATTTCAACAAAAAATAATGCCCGATCGCTTTACACAGTTCTTATTTCTTGGGCGTAAGAATCCATGTAAAGGAGATAATTCTTTAGTAAGACTTGACGTATCGTATAATACTGAACGTCTGCTTTAGTATACACGTCATGTATTTCAGGCCTGTGTTTAGTGGATGCAACATTAAAACAAAGTTCATGACCAATTAATACTGTCACGTATGACAATATACAAGAAATCGTAACAATATGAAACACGTACACTCGAGTAATTAAACCATTCAATGACACATATGCGGACACTTGCACATACATAACAATATGTTTTGATGATGTAAGGTCTGATCTTTGGACAAAAAAACATTTAATATGGCGCATGCAATCAACAGTACAGTATAGGCTTTATTTAGTTTGTTAGCGGATGATGACCTGAGCATAATTTTGATTACAAAAAAAACATCTTTCAACAATTAATTGTCATACTTTTCACATCAAATTTTTGTACCGAGTAGGTCTCGATTCCACGACATCAGCGATAAAAATCTTTGGGCTGGCGCCTTTTTGCTATTCGACAAATGAGGACTCCCGCAATTGATAAAACACTTCTTTAAAATTGCAATGCTTATCCTCAACAGAAACATATATATTGTTGTTACACAAACACATATTGTTTTGAAGTAATCTTCATTCAACGCTTTATTTGAATGCCATATATTGAAATGACAGTAGCGTTGTATATGATACATGCTTCTTATAAAATATTACAGGGAATGGTTCCATAGAGTTTGAAGAATTCCTTAAAATGATGGCACGAAAAGCGACGTTGGGACAGGATCTTGCCGAAACACTTGACGACATTCGCGATGCTTTTAAAGTGTTCGATACGGACGGTTCAGGCAAAATAAGTGCCGCAGAACTACGTCATTTCATGACAAACATCGGGGAAAAATTTACAGATGAAGAAGTTAGCGATATGGTACGTGAGGCGGATATTGACGGTGACGGAGAAATCGATTATGAGGGTATGTTCTATGTAAAATATTATCTTTACGTAAATTTTACCACAAAAAAGAGAATATTTTAGCAACATATGTTAAAGAGGCACACGTAAATGTCAAGTTGAAATAAAGGTTAATAATGTCCTGGCATACATCTATGGACGTATAACCACATAAAATATAACTTCCTATTATTATTTCTTGAAACTTCATATTTGAAAAATTATTGAGTATTTTGTTATAAAACGAGTAAAGTGAACTAATTTTGAAAATGTAACATTTAAATAAATACACATTTCTGTTCCCTAGCAATTAGTTCAAACTTATTTATTTTACTTCGATTGCAAGAAAAAGTTCTTAAAACTTCTTACACGCTCGAAGGCATCCTGGGTAGAACCAGTACAAAGCATATGTGGAAGTGTCTTGCTCAAGGATATCTCACATGGCTTAAGGAATTCCCTCTGTCACACCGATAAAAACTTATGCAAATAAAATATCTGTTACATCTATTGTCATACATGACTACGACTATACGAACTATGATGCCTTTACTTATTTACTAGAGTTATATCCCTTTTCGGAAGCAAAGGTCTGCAGCTGTAGCAGGATATTTTAATTTCATATTTGCATCATTTTAGCAAACTATATAATTTTTAAAAATACATTTTAGTGAAAATTTATGAAAATTGTCGCGTGCCTCTTTAATATGATAAAAATAAACACGTATGTCAATTGCTTGCTTTTTAAAATTATTTTAATAATGTTAAATACAAAAGAGCCCATATTTGTTTGAATCTTAAAGATGAATTAACTATAACTTTCTGTTCTGTAAATGATGAAAGAATGTTTATTGAATTAGATAGAAGAAGGTCCCATTGGAAGATTATGTTTGATTCCATTTGTGTAGTTTATCTCATTTATGACAAATTTATTAATACACAGATCGGCATTTACCGTGTTATTGTCAGTATTTTAGCATACTGGCCAATGAGTGACATTGTCGCTGGCTGTGATTTAGTCTTTGATCAACAAAATTAAAGAATTATACATTAACCCTTTACTTCATATAGACGCCTTTGGACACCTTTGAATAGACGCCTTTGGACACCTAATATAGAAGGCTTTTGAATTATATGGTGAATTATGTTTATATTAACTGACAGAGTGGAAAACAGTGCAGGAAGAGTTCAGATTGCTCGTATTTCCTGTTTTCAAAGGCCTTCTGTGATTGGTGCGGGAAAACGCGTATCTATGGAGTAAAGGGTTAAAGAGAAAAAAAAATACAATTTAAGTTTCAAAGAATATCAATAATATATAATGTTTGATATAAATATGTCATTTTACTGCTAAAATCGAAAAAAATATCGGCAATATTGGTGATGTCTCTTTAATATGTTATCAATTTATTGATCATTTCAGAATTCGTCAAAATGATGGTCGGTCCCTCCATCCCTTGTAAGAAGCATTAGTTTCATGACGTAGATTACTACAGTATTACATTAGTTATATACTAAATGGAACAGCTCACCCGTCACCTGACATTTTATGCACCTGGCATTTTATCTATTTTCTCAAAAAATGTCAAAACAATTTTTTGAAATTTGGACTTGAATAAGATAGAACTTTGTTGCGTAAAATCAATACATACTTGTCTGTTAATGTCGTAAACAAATTTTGATAACGCTGCACAACATTTTGACGAAGATATTGGAAATACAGAAGTGGCGTGTTAACTGTTCTGTTCAGTATATATTCAGTATGTCGAAATCGTACATGTGTATGTCGAAATGGTGAAGTATTCGCCTTCAGTGGAAACAGGTAACTGACAATGTTGTAAGAGTGCCGAATACAATCGTCCAATGAAGTTGATGCTGCGCAATACTGAAACAAGAAGTGTAGAAATGTTGTTTGTTTCGGTTCATAACCAAATACTTATGTCTAACAATACTGATATGTGTTGTGACAATTCACATTAATCTGAGACTATCAACTTACTTACGTGTAACTGTAAAACAATACGATGCCTTTATAATTAACTTATGGAACTGTGTTTAGAGTTGTATTCTATTCATTTTTTATATTTTGTGTTTACTCTTTTGTTATATTTATCAGTTAATAAAATCAATAATAATGTAATATCCTCTGTTCATATTATATAACCTCATACAAGATTTCTAAAAATCAGGTCTTTTTTTCTTTTCTTTTTTTGCTTAAATTATTGTTGTTGAAATGAAACTAATTCAAAACTCGTTTTATAAAATCTCATATTGCACAGGGACTTGGGTAACATCCAAAGTATATTTGATATCGATATAGTCTCCGTGATAAATAACCATCAAACCATGTTAACTTTATAAATGTCATTGAACAGATATTTTGCCGGTATGTTTAAAATCAAAATACCGCTATACTGCCTTTGTGGATTTATCCGATAAAAAGTCCAAAATAAAAGATAAAACGTATTCAAATATACGCCGATCACCTTTGTTATATATCTGGCTTTGTTTTATATCAATGAAATACGAACTCTAAAGATTTGGCAAACAAGAATAAACCGATTGACACAGAAGATAACAAAGAATATGGCGACGCTTCTGTTGATAAAGACATTGACAGTACTATGTTTGTTTCAGTTGAGATTACATGTGCGCGTTTTATTCATAATTGGTTTATTACATTATCATCACTGTAAACAAGGAAATATTAACGTATCCTTGAGGATCAGGATCCGGAACTACTAAAATGTCGATGGTAAGTGCTATATATTTGTCATTTAACCATTATCACACATTTTAACCAATGAAATATCTAATAATAGAAAATATGGCGCTGTTTAGCAGATACTAAAAACACAATTTGTCAATTTATATATTCAAAATCATGATTAACTATTTGTATAAACCTTTCTTATTGGTAAAGCATGAACGCACGCCAATTATAGGTACTAGGCATGTTTGTTCATATCAATACTGGAGCTAATATGCGGAAATGTATGTTCAGTAAAACACTTCTTCTAATTAGAGGAAGACGTAGAGAATCTCGGTTTAAAAGTATTAAAAGCCAAACTTGAATTCAAACAGTTGCATCGATTCGTTTCACAAAGTATGACAAATACTACATCGCAGTAGTTGTATCCATATAAATACAACTACTGCGATATTATTTGTGTCATTCTTTGTGATACTAATTGATCTTATCAAAAGGAAGAAAAAATACAATACCTACTGCCAATTTCCGTTTCCTTTTTATATCATTTACCATTTTTCTGCGTTCAACGTATCCATTAATTAAAGTGATATTGAATTTCTTTTTTTTTCTTCAGTATGAAGTAGATCACTCGGACCTTCATTTATCGGAAGAGCAAATAGAAGGTACGTTCCGGTGTATAAAAGCAAAGTAAAGTGTTTGTTTATTGTAGTGTCATCCCTATTGAAATCTCCAGCCACACTGGGCTTATTAGACACCTGTATGTTATATACAGTTACTTCCCGAAAACTACCCTTGCCAGGTGACAGGCTGTTAGACATTCAGTCTCACTCAATTTATCTAGCTATTGGGTGGGCAACCGGCCGCATTAAAAAAACACACACTCGAGTGCTTCGAGCGAGATTCGAACCTTTGACCCCCTTTTCTAAGGCGGACGTCTTAACCACCGGAAAACTGTACATGTAGTTCTTAACCTCATAGCTGTAAAGGGACTTTATATCTAATTATATTGGTGCCTTTATAAAGATAAACTTATCAATTGCTTATGTTCGACGATTAGAAACCATTTTCTGGTAAACGAATGCAACTCGGCGAGTAGATTAAACTTTGCATTGCCGTTGACAGTACTACGTGTACAATGGGTGCTGTCATATCATGTCGCTATCCGGAGACAATTGTATGATAACCATCCAGTCATATGTCATTGGTGTATACGTATCGTATTATTTGATTTTGGCGAAGAGTTTGAAAGGGGTTTGGAAAATGATATATACCTAACGGAAAAGATATACTGAAATATATTTGTCTTGAACTTAAATTCATAAATTTTATACTTTCGCCGGGTAGATGTTGTTTCTTTCAATTTGGTTTAATGCCAGTTTCAACACATTTCCGGTTATATAATACATTATGGCATATTCAGTATTATTGGTAGAGGAAGACCGTCCCTCTGCTAGTAACTACCACACTTTCAAACCTTAGCGATGAGAGGTAAGGGATCTTGAGACAACGACTTGAAGCACTCTGCCACGGAACCCCCCCCCCCCCCCCGCCCCCTCCACTAGTATATGTAACTTTTAACTAATTGTATTACTTATGTCTCAATACGTGTCTTATCTTAGTCTTTATTTTCTATTTGTTTGTATGTAACTGGATACTCTTGTTCTTTTTCTTTCTTTTTTTTTTTGATGTTTTGTTGTTGTTGTTGTTGTTGTTTTTGTGGGTTGGTGGGAGGAGTAGGGGGATAGCTTTGAGCTGGTTCGTGTGTTTAATTCAAACCGACAATAAATAACTCTTATCTTATCTTTTTAAGTCATATGCATACTGGACCAGTAAGTTATGTAACTTTATACTCTTATAACTAATAAAACTGCTTCACTTAACACTAAAATCTGAAAAAAAACTATATTGTCTACATTTTAAATGTAAATATGAAATTCAAAGGATACACTAAGTGTGAAAGTCTTTAATGGTGTTTCTAATCTGGAAACTCTGGTTAAAATTTTAAAGCATCATATTTCAAATTGGCAGTGAGTTATCTATGACAAACAGTATACAATATATTCCTATTACATCATTCTTTACCGATATGATAGGATAGATATAAATCAATGATACAGTGACTAATCAACAATTGTTTTAAGATTTCAGGGAAGCGTTTGGTCTATTTGACAGGGAAGGACATGGGAGCATAACAGTAGAAGACTTAAAAACGGTGTTGGTATCACTGGGGAAAAATCCATCAGATGAAGAACTTACAGAAATGATCAGAGAAGTGGATGACGATGGTAGATAGAACAATCAATATCCGTTGCAATATGATATTCAAGTTTTTGCACCGGGCCCGATAAGCTCAGTCGGACTATCAATCCAGGGGTCGTGAGTTCGAATCCACGCCCGTCCACAGTTTCCGTGATGATTGATATACGACATAACGTTTAAATATCATTCGTATCTCACCGCTGAATCAAGTGGGGAGGTTATCAGATACTTGCGTAGATTTGGTGTGCTCGAGTACTGGTTAACCTTGCAGGATCCCAGGGAACACTGGTTAGGTTTACTGATCGTGTGTTAGCCATCGATTGAATTAATATGACGCTAAATATTCAATCAATTAATCAATCTTTTATATATTGATATTACTCAGGTGTCTGCTTGAGACAGTATTATAAGTACTGATACACGTCACTTGTACATATGAATATATAAGTTGATGAAATAATTGCTTCTTTTTAACCGGTATAAACTGAACGATCATTTTAAGATTTTGATAAAAAAAATAACGATAAATCATATTTGTCGATATAATTTAAAATATTATTATGAAGTTCGGTCCGTTTTTTAATGAAGCAATTCACTTAAAATTAAAGTGTAATAAAGGCTGGAACACAAAGACTTAAACATGTGGATACGATGGTATTTAGCCTGTCCAAGTTGCTGGATAATGAACAAATAGTTTGTATATAAACTAGGTACCTTGTTAATACAAATGTATTAAGGGAGGGATTGTATTTGTTTAATATTCATGAAATATGAACATGCAACGAATATAGTGCACATGAAAATCTGAAGTTCACTCGATTTACACCTGATACATATATGTTGATCATGAACATATGAACATAGTTCACACATGGAGTGGTAAATGTATGTTGATCGTGAACATAGTTCACACATGGTTCATGAATGTTGATCATTAACATAGTTCACATGTGGTATATGTACAATGTATGTTGATCATGACTATAGTTCACACGTGGTAAACGTATGTTGATCATGAACATGGTTCGCATGTGGTACATGTATGTTGATCATGAAAATACTTTAAACGTGGTACATGTATGTTAATCATGGACATAGTTTACACGTGGTACATGTATGTTGATCATGAAAATAGTTCACACGTGGTTCATGTATGTTGATCATGAACATAGTTCACACGTGGTACATGTATGTTGATCATAAACATAGTTTACACGTGGTACATGTATGTTGATCATGAGCATAGTTTACACGTGGTACATGTATGTTGATCATGAGCATAGTTTACACGTGGTACATGTATGTTGATCATGAGCATAGTTTACACGTGGTACATGTATGTTGATCATGAGCATAGTTTACACGTGGAACGTGTATGTTGATCATGAACATAGTTTACACGTGGTACATGTATGTTGATCATGAGCATAGTTTACACGTGGTACATGTATGTTGACCATGAACATAGTTCAGACGTGGTACATGTATGTTGATCATGAGCATAGTATACACGTGTTACATGTATGTTGACCATGAACATAGTTCAAACATGGTACATGTATGTTGATCATGAGCATAGTTCACACGTGGTACATGTATGTTGACCATGAACATAGTTCAGACGTGGTACAAGTATGTTGATCATGAACATAGTTTACACGTGGTTCATGTATGTTGATCATGAACATGGTTGACACGTGGTACATGTATATTGATCATGAACATAGTTCAGACGTGGTACATGTATATTGATCATGAACATAGCTTACACGTGGTTCATGTATGTTGATCATGAGCATGGTTCACACGTGGTACATGTATGCTGATCATGAGCATAGTATACACGTGGTACATGTATGTTGATCATGAGCATAGTTTACACGTGGTACATGTATGTTGATCATGAACATAGTTTACACGTGTTACATGTATGTTGATCATGAGCATGGTTCACACGTGGTACATGTATGTTGATCATGAGCATGGTTCACACGTGGTACATGTATGTTGATCATGAGCATGGTTCACACGTGGTACATGTATGCTGATCATGAGCATGGTTCACACGTGGTACATGTATGCTGATCATGAGCATAGTATACACGTGGTACATGTATGTTGATCATGAGCATAGTTTACACGTGGTACATGTATGTTGATCATGAACATAGTTTACACGTGTTACATGTATGTTGATCATGAGCATGGTTCACACGTGGTACATGTATGTTGATCATGAGCATGGTTCACACGTGGTTCATGTATGTTGATCATGAGCATGGTTCACACGTGGTACATGTATGTTGATCATGAGCATGGTTCACACGTGGGACATGTATGTTGATCATGAGCATGGTTCACACGTGGTACATGTATGTTGATCATGAGCATAGTATACACGTGGTACATGTATGTTGATCATTAGCATAGTTTACATGTGGTACATGTATGTTGATTATGAGCATGGTTCACACGTGGTACATGTATGTTGATCATGAGCATGGTTCACACGTGGTACATGTATGTTGATCATAACCATAGTATACACGTGGTACATGTATGTTGATCATGAGCATAGTTTAGATGTGGTACATGTATGTTGATCATGAACATAGTTTACACGTGCTACATGTATGTTGATCATGAGCATGGTTCACACGTGGTACATGTATGTTGATCATGAGCATGGTTCACACGTGGTTCATGTATGTTGATCATGAGCATGGTTCACACGTGGTACATGTATGTTGAGCATGAGCATGGTTCACACGTGGTACATGTATGTTGATCATGAGCATAGTATACACGTGGTACATGTATGTTGATCATGAGCATAGTTTACATGTGGTACATGTATGTTGATCATGAACATAGTTTACACGTGTTACATGTATGTTGATCATGAGCATGGTTCACACGTGGTACATGTATGTTGATCATGAGCATGGTTCACACGTGTTACATGTATGTTGATCATGAGCATAGTTCACACGTGCTATTTGTATGTTGATCATGAACAGTGTGGTGATCATGAATTTAGTTCACACATGGCAGTGGTACATGTATGTTGATCATGAACATAGTTCACACGTGCTACTTCTATATTGATCATGAACCTAGTTCACACGCGGTTAATGTACGTTTATCATGAACATAGTTCACACGTGGTTCATGTAGGTTGATCATGAACATAGTTCAGATGTGGTACATGTATATTGATCATGAACATAGTTCGCATGTGGTACATGTAGGTTGATCATGAACATAGTTCAGACGTGGTACATGTGTATTGATCATTAACATAGTTCAAAAGCAGTACATGTATGTTGACCATGAACATATTTCAGCAGTTGGCATTACTTCCTTAAATATTCCGATCTCATTACAGTATATAGCTTCAATTTGACTTAATGAAAAGCGATAAACACGTAATATAACCACACTGTACCACTCAGCCACCGTGTGGCAGTTTTGTGTTAACCAAATAAGAAGTATTTTATCTTGAATTCATTTCAATGCAGCTTATACTTTTTGTTTTTCTCTTAATAAATGCTGTAAATTCAACAATTTGTTTTGTTCGATTTCAATAATGTTACACTGTTCGGAAATAACACAATACATAATTTAAAATAATTGTTTTAGATGTCAAAGAAGTTGCTTGCTTCACATATTTTATTGATATCAAAACTCTGTGTGCTACAGTGAATCTTTAGCCATTGCCTTATGAAAATCATTCCCCGACTTTCATATTAAGAAAGATTATCCAAAGATACAAGTTTACAGCTACCTGTTTGAGTCCGGATTTTCCGCTGTCAGCCGTTTTCGTGCACCACCTCCTGGAGGTTATGTCAGTGACTGATGACTCTGCTGTAGGATATTGACCACTTTTTCTTAAATAACATTTTATAGCAACTGAACCAGTATACCAGTGTAATAACAAATAGTGTATCAATGTAGCAGATAGCAATATTTATTAAATTAGTCAGTAAATACACATTGCAGCAGCAACTACAACAATAACTTTAAGGAAATTTTCTTTAAGCATTCAGCTAAATAAATGACATTAATTTGTTTGTAACAGAAGTCAATTTCAGAAGTACAAAACATATTGGTACACTTACATAATAACATTCAATATGAAAATAAAATATGTAACGTAGTGCTTGATATATTTATCGGGATATAAATCGGGATTTGGCAGTTAACTATTAATGAATTATTCTTAAACATGTGATGATGGTTTTCATTCGCTGATCGTTGCTATAATAAATGTATTTTTTATTAAATAGACCTTAACCCTGAAAGTTGCCTTTACTTCATTTCAGAAAGCGGAACTATTGAATTTCCCGAGTTCTTAACTATGATGGTACGAAAGGTGAAAGCACCGGATACCCAAAAGGAGTTAATCGACGCATTCCGGGTATTTGACCAGGATGGAAACGGCTTCATAAGTGCACAGCAACTACAACACGTCTTATCAAATCTTGGCGAGAAACTCAATAGGCTGGAAATCACCGAAATGTTGAAAGTGGCCGATGCCGATGGCGATGGACAGGTCAATTATAATGGTAATTTGAATGAGTGTCATAATAGTCTGTAGTACGGAACCAGCTCTCCCGATTGGGTCCGTTAAATAACAATGTTGGGAAAGCCCCATTTCAACACGTTGATTGGTCAATTGCTTCAACTAAATGAAGTCACATTGTATTAAGCGTTTAATTGCTATTATTTGTGGGACAGGTATAGAATGTCCTGTTTTTCATTGGGAGTTAACAAACCTGATTCGGGAGATATCAGGTTCTGGGATAGACTAGTGACATAAACACTAGGATGTACTTTGGAAAGTTCAATGAATTATATTTAATCTATATCTAGTTGATTAATTAATGGTAAGCTAATGGAGTTTCATAACTAGGATTTACGTTGGAAAGGTGAAAGAGTTACATTCATACTAGTTTTTATGTTGGTAAGTTGAGGAAATTATCTATACACTAGTATTTATGTTGGTAAGTTGAGAAAACTATCTATACACTAGTATTTATGTTGGTAAGTTGAGGAAACTACCTATACACTAGTATTTATGTTGGTAAGTGAAAGGAATTTCATCAAAAACAAGTATTTCCATTGGTAAGTAGAAAAAAATACATATAAACTAAGATTTACGTTCTTGCTAAGATGACTGATTAATACATAAACTAGGATTTACGTTGGTAAGATGAATAGGTAACGTATTAATACGTAACGTTTGTAAGATGAAAGATGTACGTATTAGCTTGGATTTACGTTGGTAAGATGAATGGGTAACGTGTTAATACGCTAGGTTTGTGAGATTAAAGATGTACGTATTAGCTTGGATTTACGTTGGTAAGATGAATGGGTAACGTGTTAATACGCTAGGTTTGTGAGATTAAAGATGTACGTATAAGCTTGGATTTACGTTGGTAAGATGAATGGGTAACGTAGTAATACGCTACGTTTGTAAGATGAAAGATGTACGTATTAGCTTGGATTAACGTTGGTAAGATGAATGGGTAACGTAGTCATACGCTAGGTTTGTAAGATGAATAATGTTCGTATAAGCTTGGATTTACGTTGGTATGATGAGTGGGTAATGTAGTAATACGCTAGGTTTGTAAGATGAAAGATGTACGTTTAAACTTTGATTTACATTGGTAGGATGAATGGGTAACGTATTAATACGCTAGGTTTGTTAGATGAAAGATGTACGTTTTAGCTTGGATTTACATTGGTAGGATGAATGTGTAATGTAGTAATACGCTAGGTTTGTAAGATGAAAGTTGTGCGTATTAGCTTGGATTTAGGTTAGTAAGATGAATGGGTAATGTAGTAATACGCTAGGTTTGTAAGATGAAAGATGTATGTATAAGCTTGGATTTACGTTGGTAGTATGAAGAATCAACGTATAAACTTGGGGTTAACTTAAATTTTTACGTATAAACTAGTTTTGCGTGGTTAAGGTTAAGGTTTTACGTATTAGCTAGTATTGACGTTGGTAATATGATAGAATTACAAAAGTATAAACAAGGATTTACGTTGGTTAGATGAAGGCTTTACCTATAAACTAATATCAATATTTGGTAAGGTGAACTATTTGTGTCTCCTGGAGGTCATATACTTCTTATTATTGTTTAACCAGTAGTTTTTTTATTCTAAGCGTTTTTTATCATTGTCTTCTTAGTGTGCTTATGTAATGCTACTTTATTGGTACAAAATTCATTATCTTTCATAACTTGATTTTTAAGGCTTAACATGATTATTTCCTAGTATGCGATGCATTCATCGTTCGGCAAAGTAGATATGGAACTTCTTTAATTTGATCTTAACGTTATACAGACAGTCGGTTTTGTGCACTTGTAATTATGTATCTATATACATGGTACTGTGTTTCATTTCTTGCAGACTTTGTCAGAATGATGTCTCGATAAAAAGAATCGGCTGCACTGTTTTAGACTTTGTCAGAATGATGTCTCGATTAAAAGAATCGGCTGCACTGTTTTAGACTTTGTCAGAATGATGTCTAGATAAAAAGAAATCGGCTGCCAGCTAATTATTTATGTGACCGTGTTCAGTTGTTCGTCACAAAGCGTACACAACATGTGAAGTTTTATATACATATTAGATAAAAATGTGTGATCAAACATCTCAAATTATTTTACATTACGTGTAACATTAATGGTAAAACTCCGTTAGCTAGAAGCTAAGGATACTGTTTCATTGAACTCTACTGGTAACCGCTCTAGCGGGTACTATTATTTAGAACTTTACACCACGGTACTGTTAACCGCTCTAGCGGGTAGAATTCTGTAAAACATTACACCACGGTACTGTTAACCGCTCTAGTGGGCAGTTTTCTGTAGAACATTACACCACGGTACTGTTAACCGCTCCAGCGGGTAGTATTCTGTAGAACATTACACCACGGTACTGTTAACCGCTCCAGCGGGTAGTATTCTGTAGAACATTTTACCAGCATACTTTAATCGCTCCGGTGGGTAGCAGTATTTAAACTGTCGCACATTTTATATCTGGAGTTGGTCTTACAATATAGAAAATGATGAATTGTGCATAATAAATTTGAACTTTATATATACTTAATATAATGTATTAATGTGGTAGATATGTTTTCGTTTTAATAAGATAAATATCAAATTATGTTAAGAATGTGACAGTTATACTGTTAAATTACTGCCAACCTCGACTTCGTTAATAGGAATCCCCCAGGCTGACGTTATTACCGTCAACGTCAACCGTATGCAATACTTATATTAGCATAATTATCATGTAACTGCATGTAGTACATTTATATGTTTATGAATGGGTCCTCCGTGGCCGAGTGGTCTTAGGCGCCGTCTCAATATCATTTATCTCTCACCGCTAAGGTCATAGGTTCGAGTCTCACTTCAAAAACGTTATGTGAGAAAGTTTCCAGTTACTTGCGGAAGGACGGTGGTTCCACTCAGTTTGACTCAGTCTGAGGTCTTCTTTCACCAGTAAAACTGGATATGCCACATATAACCTGAAATGTGATGAAAATGGCGTTAATCCCCATTCAAAATATATATATATATGTTTAGGCATAAATACCATGTCAATATTGAAGGCTTGAAGTAAATATGTATTTCTGCAAACTGTTGCATCTTGCGGTTGTAGTTCATATAGATAGACATTGCTTGATAGAGTTAAGTCAATATTTCGACCGGGTGTAAACAATATATAATCAAACTGTGAATATAGTCTTACCTATGATTGCATGTTTTATGTGACATTTTAATAACGAATACAAACGTTAATAGTAAAATAGCATAAACTTATATATTGTTTAATGATAACTTTTCAGAACCAATGTTAAAATATTCATGCAAATTGTATTTTTTATTCATTTGTTTCTTTGTCATGTAAAATGATCATTTTAAAAGTATTTATTCAAAGGGAAAGAATTCTTGTTGTTTTTACAATATCCAGTAAGATTTGACTTAAAATAAAATAAAATCTGTTCAAAGGGCAATAACTGCGATCGACTTGTATTGTTTACATTTATTCATAGAGCGGTTACTTTCAATTGGTTATACACGTGCCATGTTATGGACACAAGAGTGATTAAGACTACTCCCTACACATCGACACCACGTGCACACATACTGATTGTAGTTTGGAACCTTTTAATCGTGATAAGTGAGGCTTTTATCAGGAATTATAACACTCTCGAAAAACAACTATAAAAGAAAACCTTCCCACTATTTGAAAGGTTGTGAAGGCAGCTCTTAAGAACCGGTTAGCGTTTGTGTTCAATAGAGTTTAAATTGTTGATATAAATCAAAGTTATGATAAACCTTGTAATATCTGTTTTGACAAATACACTTTTATTATAATCGTTTTCATAGTTCATAGCTTTATAAAAAAGTTATATTTATATACAAAATTTCTCTTCTTCCTCTGACGAAGGCATAAAGCCGATAGCTATATGTACATAAGGTTGTTTTTTTTTAACTTTTAGCACTGTAACTGATAAAATTATATGTTGATCGCTGACATCAATTGATTTCTTTAATCACCTCGTATTCTCCCCTTTTTGTCACTTTGTTCTTTGTTATAGCATCGATACTGAAATAAACAATCGTAAAACTATGTTTAATGTTATATATGGTATTTATCAATTTGTATGATTAAGTAATGCTATTTAAATTTAAAAATATTCTGGAGACAACTTTGGCATGTTGGTTAATTTTTTTACTGATGTCTTACAAAAATATTTCTTTGAAGCATAGATACCAAACCAAGAAAAGAAAATAAGAGACTCGATTTTATTGAGATTTTTAGATTATACCAATTCATTTTAGCCCGGTTGCAAACAAAGCTCACAGCATATAAGAACCACTCACGAATCGTCCGCTTTCTGGCTAAAACCAGTATTGGATACTTTAAAGGCATTGGGTCGAGCTGAGGATCGAACCCGTAAACTGTGGCGCGAACAGCCATATCACTATCCACTATACTACCACCCCACTTATTGAGGCTCTTACAAGGGATACACACTAATACATAAGTCTGCCTCTTAGTACCGGAGACAATAGTTTTAATTCTAAAGGAACACTGATGTTATTCTAAGGTTCATAAGACATTGACTGTTTGATTTGATTTAAACTTATTTATTATTACTTTGATTGTGAAGCAATTTATTACAACTTAGACAAATTAAGCTCGAGATTTATTTAACAAGAACCAGTACTAAGCACATGTGGAGAAAGTGTCTTGCTCAATGACACCACACCTAGCCGTGGTGGAGAATCGAACGTACAACCCTCCGATCTTGGGTCCGATGCTCTACCACAGACGAATTTTAACGATTTAAAACTTTGAACAATCTTATCATACCATAGTAGTAAACTTGTTACTAAACAAAATCCCGCCATAACAAAGAAGACGAACGAGTTCGATACTGCCACTGTTGCTGCATATACGGAACTTTCTGAAACAGTGGCAACAATACCACTTGCTAACTCAACAGTTGCAATACTAGCAAAAAGCGAACCTGAAAGGAAAAAAATCCATTTTTAAAATCAATAAAAAACAAGAGGATGGCATAAATTATGAAATGTGAATTTAAAATACTCAAATGGGCTTTTTTTTATATAAATAACAATATAAACTGTTTAGTTAATCTAAATTCAAATGTTTGTTTTTTGGCTAGAAGCTTGCTTGCTGGATATAGAATCGTTTAACTGCCGAGCATGTAAAATGGTGCTCCTTTATTAAAAAAATCAGAATCAACTAAGCCACCAAGTCTTCCTTCCTTTTGCAGCAACTGGCCTTCGGCGCTCATAGCGCTTTGATTGATGGTTTGGTCAAATTTTGAAACAAAGTATCACTTGTGCAACATGTAAACAATATCAATTAATTTACACAGAATCCTGTAATATAAAAGGGACACTACATGTACAAGTAAGTGTGCAATTAAATGGATTTGTCCAAGCTGCCGTCGTTTGAAATTATTACTTAAATGAGTGATATTGTATATATCTGCTAATTTCAATGCATTTTACCAGATATATTTAACCGTTATTGGGATCGAAGTGCCTTGCTAGCCCATTTAGTAAACCGTTGAACTTCCAATCCAGGGGTCATTAGTTCGAATCCCAACTCGGCCATATTCTGTGTGAACTTCGTTCTGTGACCAACCGTCTTTCGCCTCTGAACATTTTGGAATGTAGAGTATGACTTGCAGAGATAACTGCGTTTAGAACTGGTAAGCCGCCCAGCGGATCCCAGGACCAATGGGTAGATTCGTCGGTCACTTTTAAATAATTACAATAATTTTAAAAACGAACGAATCGATCAAAAGAGTATGTTTTTAGACGTATTTACACTTAAGATACATATATAAGATATATATGAGGACAATTCGATTTTAACTTTGTGTTCCCCTTTAAGTTAAAATTCTAAACGACGTGATAAAACATAACGAGAGTAAAAATAAAAAAATAAAACCCCAACATGCTACGGGGTTTGACTCTTTACCTTGTAAAGTTTTATAACGCTATTTAAAAAGTATTACCTGTTTGTGGATGAAATTTATAAAATATAATATACAACGCATGATCTATTCATCTATAAAATTAAACACCACGGTCTAGTTTTTCTAAGAAAATGCAAAAAAAAGTAAATATATAGTTAAGTGTAAATTTATTTATATAACTTCAGGTCGTTTTTTATGTTCGCGTTAATGGAGACATTATAGCAACAGAAGAATGTGGTATTCACCCGCAATGCCCCTTTGAGAATTGTGCAATAACATCCAGTTATATTAACATAAATGAGACAAAAATGTTTAATTACACAGCCCAGTGATGTAAATAATTACATATCTAATAGTAAAGCGATAGATATTAATTTTAATTTATAGTCTGGGTTTTATGTAAGAATTCTGTCTACTGCAATGTTTTTACCTTGTTTCTCAGCGGATGTTGCACTAGACATTAAACCTCTTATTATAGGAATAGTTAAGAACGAAAATATTGCCGGTACAGCAACTGAAATACATAACAATTAAACAATGATAATCTTGAAAACATAAGAGAGTCTATTACACAGGCAATTGAGTTTCATATGATTCCCATATAAGAGTCAGACAAAACCTCGGATATGAGAATCATAATAAGTAAATGTTTAATTTTATTCTAATATGATTTTAGATAACAATGGTGTCTTATTAGAATCATATTGAGATATAAGCATGCGATTATCATATTATGAGATTCATGTGCTATTCACATGAAACCTATTTTATGAGAATCATTCGAGGATGACCATTTGTATCGTTTTATATAATCATTGTGAACTAAGTGTAATTTATTCCATACATACACGTATGTGGGTGTTGTCGCATATTGAAAAAAGGCAAGGATGTGACAGAATCATATACAGTAAAGCCTGGCTTGACCAGCAAGAGTTGTATTCTACAACCATTCTTAAGAATCTTCTTAGACTTAAGCTTGAAAATCCAAATTCCAGCCTTGTATACATATATCTAGTTAACTTTGACTGATGGAGTAATTGTAAGGGCTTATTTGACTATATATTAGGTGTCACTACATGCATGGAGATTTTGGTCTCAAACAATGGTCTCTAAGTGCGCTTTCCAAATTTATTCTTGAGTTCAAGTCTAAGAATATTCTTAAAAATGGTTGGTGAATACGGCCCTAAGTCGAGAAAATGAGCAAACGTGGTATTTTAAGACAGATCATGGCTTAACACATTTTAATTTGCTCTGAAAGTAAAGAAATTTGAAATAGCGAATTTGGCTGCTAAAGTCAAATTAATGTTCAATAGAGATGACCGCTTACAAAGGGTTTACTGTAAAATGATAGTAGTTTTTATGTTTAGTCTGCTAAATACAATTTTTACTCTGCACTTAATGTGTAGCTATATAAGACTGAGAATGTACACGGAACGCCATTTGGGAATTTCAGAACATTATCGCGTTACTCTGATGTCAATGTCCCCAGTGGGGTGTGGGGGATGGGGTGGGGGGGGGGTACATGGGTGGAAATACCTAAGAGAGGCCAAGTCGGGAAAGTACGACGGGTGCTCAAGAAGTTCAAACACAAGGTGGATGGTGTCTTGTGTTCTCATTATTTATTCTGTATATAAATAAGAACACATCAAGCTTTTTGTCATAAATACTTACAAAAAAATCCGTTGTCAACGTAACTTAGCAAAGCGCCATACGGCCATAGTATTGTTTGTCTTACCGTATAGAAAATAATTGCATTTTTTAAAATACTCTTAATGGAAGAACACGTTTGGCATCGTTCTACATTGAAAGGAAACTTCTGTATGATTCCGTCTGAGATTGAACACTGAGCGCCACGTGACAACTTGAGAACGTTATCGACGTGCGTGACTCTGATGACACTTTCCTAAGCGGAAATTAAACGAAATTGCAAGTCGGGAAAATACGGCGGATGCTCAAATCCAAGCTTGTTGATAATGGTGTGTTGCCAATGCTTGATGTCGTGATGGAGAATTATAGCTGGCTGGAATCTACTGTGGCTTCTTTGTCAGCATAGCATGCATTACGTCGCGTTCTTTATATAAGTATGGAAACATTTTTTACAATAAACACATAAATTGTAAAACGTGTTACTTTGGAATAGTGCATGTAGTTTTCATTTGGTATATTTTACTTCAGGCTGCACATCGTTGACAATGTTCCCTCCTACGTTTAAGAATGTCACAAACATCTTTTTCGTGGAACGACCGACTTATCAGGCATGGAGTCATTCCTTTTTTCTTACTGTTTTAATTTCCAATTCGTAGAGACTAATCCAAGTTTCATTTACAGTCGCTAGCAGATCAAGAAACGCATTTCCTTCGCTAAAAGCTCGTCCAAAAAATTACTATGAGCTTCGCATTCGCAGCTGTTTCTATTCCTCACTTAATATTTTATAAACCTATCTTTCATTGATCCGTCTCATATTGATTAAGTTGCAGAAAGTTAAATACAGTACCATAACTACATTTGACTTATAATCATATGTAATCATAATGCGATCGCATGATTTATTTAGTCTTAGAAATTTCTCAATTTCCTTTTCAATCTTTTTGCGTCACACTCTTCGGACGCCCATGACAGGCGTAGTAGGAAATGGTCTCCTGTCCACTTATGAACCATCTGCACCAACCATAAACGTTTCTTGCTCCAGATGCTTTCTGTATCATCAAAATAGTTTGTTTTCAATGCTTTACTATTCAGCACATAGATCTTAATGGCTGATCTTTGTTCCAAGTCCATCATTGATAACTATTACAGGTGATGTAAACAAAATGACTGACAAGTGCTGTAGTGACGTCAAAATTAATGCATACGGATGTCAGTAACGTTACGCTACTTCCATTCGTATTTTATTTCTTTAGCTGATTAAATATTTTTGTAATTAAATCGCAATGGCTCGTAAAGTGGTCGGTTAAGCAGTGGACAAAGTGATTGCTTCTATCACCAGAGACTTTGTGCTAGATCAACAGCTCGGTCCAAAATAAAAACTCAGTACAGGTTCTTCCTCGGAAACTGACTCGAATGCGATTTCCTTGTAATCGAAATAAAATAGATAAGTATAAACTAATCGCTGTGACTTAATGTAAAGCAAAGGAACAGGTGCTGTATTTTTTGTCATAATAATCGACCTGTAAAAACACTCTACTTTTTCCGGAAACCTTCTGGTCACCCCTAGTTATTTACATATGGTATAAGGGTTTTAATTCTGTTTTTAGGATGTTATATACCTTTTAATCTGAACATTTTCTAAAAAAACAACTTCGAAAAAAATTTTATGGTATGATCTTTTTATTAAAACAATCAAATTTCTTCAGTTTAAAAAACGTCTAAAAAGTCTAAAATTAGGTCGTTATTGACAGTCTTTGGTTGCTTGTTGCAACAGAAACAAGTCTGCAAACTTTCTAAACACCCAGTTTTTGTCTTCAGGTAAAATACAAATAGTTGTCGGACAGTAAGACGGTAGTCATGTATCATAGGGTATAGTAGATTGGAGTTATCAACTTTGCGGCCGTTTATGAGACTAAATGGTCGCATTTATTAACGGAGACACCGAACAAATAAGATCGTCAAATATTTAATACAATGTCATTTTAAAGTTTGAGTCTCCGGTGTCACTGTTAAACCAGTTTCAGCCACTAAAACTTCATATACGGTCTTAGATTTCGAAATAACCGTTTCTTAACAATATATAATTGCAATAATGAAAGTGTTACCTAGGAATAAGGCTAGATCCGTCTTCGCAAATGCTTCTTGGACGAAGGAACCAGCATTTGCTAAGCCGCTGAGAACTGCTAAAACTTCACTTGGAACGCATTTATTAAACAATTTTAACAGTCCCAATCCGCAGATCCCCTGTGCAGCGTATCGCACCGATGTAAAATAACCAATTTCTGCTGGTTTCCAGCAAAACGGCATGCCTAGTAAGTACAGCGTCTCTATACTACCACGATTGTTAGCATTAAGCTGAATGAAAAAGAACGCGGTGATCAATAATACAAAACTAAGCCGCTGACCTTTGAAATCGCTGCTGGAGTAAAAATCAACAGTTCTTTTGAACATTTTAATCAAAGACGTAGACGGTTCCCTGTTTTCTTTCCGATGCGATTCTGGCAAGAATACTATGACAATTAGCAATGCTAGAGCAGATAAACTCGAACAAACTATCATTGGAGATGTAAATCCATATGCATCAACTAACACACCATTCAGCAATCCACCGGCGACTGAACATGTCATCACAAACGCCTCCACAACGGTCACTGCAAATATCCGTTGACTTTTAGTACATGTTATATCAGCCATAAACGAAAATGTAACTGACAGAAAACAATAAAACGAACCGGTTATACCCATCAACCCATATGCAACCACAATATACATTAATGCAAGTTTCAGATGGATCACGAATGTGATGACAATAAAGCCTAAAACCGTTCCTAGCATAGTGTAAATAAAAAGCAACCGTCTACCGTAAATATCTGTGTATGACGTCAGAATTGTGTTTAACAGCATAGCTGGTACACGTACCGCCAACGAACAATAAATTATCCAATGTGACGTAATTTTCTGTACTTCAGCATACTCTGTGTATTGTTCAGACGAATGGTTTGAATTTCGACAATCGGTAACATTGTCGTTAAACGTTGTGTTAGGAAACATGTCCTCTTTATGAACGTCCTGGATGTATTCGTTTACGGCATAATCAACTATACAGCATCCTGATATGTATAACAACATAACTGGGTATATGACTGCAGTCCGCCATGCTGACAATGTCGTTTTGTTCTCCTTACTCGCCATTATTACACTCATTGAAGTTACATTATAACATTCAGTTAACAGTAAAGATCATTCTTGTTAAATATCCACTACGTTATGTTTAACATTCAATTTCTTTCAGTATAATCCATTTGCATATGTTACAAGTGCTATCATGCATATCGTTTATGTTTACACTTAACACATACGTAGTAAAATATGCTTAAACCATAGTCAAACAAATGTATGAGTCACATTATACTTGAACCTTGGTAAAGATTAACCAATTACTTTATGTGCACACGAAATGAAAATAGTATAACCAAACGTTATTAATGTCACTGGGTATAAGGTAATATATTACAAGCTGATGTAGGGCATTAAATCAATCCTAATAGCGACGGCAAATCAGTCAAACAATTTAACCCGATGTCAGATAATTGGATTGGTTTAACGACGTTCAGATTTGACAATCATTAATTATTTCAAAGTTTTATTATATAACCCTAACATGACCTCTTTCGTAAACATATAACAATCAATAAGTAAATATAAAGTGATTTAGATTTAACTTTCTTATCTGTGTATATTTAAATCAGTACGTTTAAAGTAAACACGTATTAGCTATTCTTCATCAACAGAAAATCTGTCTGAGTTTACCTCATTTATCTTGTCATATTCCTGATTTATTGCTATCTTATTCTTATAAGTGCAAGAATACATGCTGTATAGAAAAAAAACATGTATATATATATATATATGTATGTGTGTGTGTGTGTGTGTGTGTGTGTGTGTGTGTGTATCAATCGTTTTCATTATATATCTAATTTTAAAACTTACCAAAATATGTTTGTGATAATAACAAAAATGATTGAAACAAAATGGGCTTGTAATATTGCTAAACTCCTTTATAAATAACATCGATCAAATGTGTATTTCTTAAATGAGTATTTTTTTTGTTTACAAATATCTCCAATTGTTTTACGACATTCCCTGTCATTATTCGATAGTACACAATTGAATGCACATATTTCGATGCCAACATTATCCAGATTTTTATATTCGGCAAAAAAACAGAGGAGGATATCATTTTATGAGCCTCTTAACATAACAGTTGGTCAATACTTTTCGTAGATAATGAGACAACTATACTCAGTTACTCACTGTAGACTTCTTTAATACACAGTTCAGTCATAATGAAGGGACCTCCGTGGCCGAGTGGTCTAAGGTGTCGTCTCAAGATCACTTTCCTCTCATCGCTAAGGTCGTAGGTTGGAGTCCTTCTCGGTCCAAAAACGTTATGTGAAAAAGTTTCCAGTTACTTGCGGAATGACGATGGTTCTACTCAGTCTGAGGTCTTCCGCCAACAGTCAAACTGGATATGCTATATATAACCTGAAATCAGTTGAAAATGTCGTTAAACCCCACTAAAAAACATACAAAACAAAACAACAATCATAATGAATTGTTAAATATGTATGTGTCGTACCAGTGTATTTTTAGAATGACTGAGTTGTAGTCGTAGTGTGTGGATCAAGACAGATAGGGGTTCATTAACATGATTACAAAAGTGATGAACTTTATATTTATATTTTCGTTTGCAAAGGTGTCAAATAAACCATTGCTTTTTCTTAATGTCTAGCTGTTTATGCATCAACTTATTATATTAAATACAATTGAGTGTGTGCTAGTGTGAGGCCGCGAACGAGCGTTGTTTACAGATAGGCGACGAGCATGTTTGTGTACATTGTATATGCATGTATTTATATAAATATCATAGATAATGATTAATAATCACGTTTAGTTATGTACCAGTGTTGAACCTAATGGAACATGTAAATATATATACTGATATAAACATATACCGAACACAATTCATATTTAAACAGCTATATAAAAAACGCAAGATGGCTCAGTGGCAGGTTTTATATAATTAAGTACATGATTAAAATCAGAGAACCCTTTTTCAAAGTTTCATCAATGCATTGTTTTTGTTATAATGTTGCATACAACTAGACAACTGTTATTATATGTAACTGGCAAACTAACTAATTTTAAAAAAGAGTTTGTTATATGCAGTTTGAAAAAATACTCCAACTGCCAAAAATGTGAAATTCGAGGCAGGTGCACTGTATTGTATACACACGGATCTGTGTAAATTCACTCTCAGCAGATAACTTAGTGTAGCGTTGATATTTGATAGTCTCCTCTTACAAATGTAAACGACCCTATCAGTAAAAGCTAATGACCTAGTTAATGAGTCATACGGCAAGTGTGATACAAATATCTATGCACAAGTATATATCGAGACTTTGAGTGTACTTTTGGTTTTATGAAGAATCACCTATGTGATTGTCAAAGTCAATTCACTAATCAATTGTGATACAATGTTTGATTTATTACTGTGATATATATTTCATATTTTTATAGGTATTACAAAAACACGATGACAATTTCATTTAGCATTTTTCAATTTATTCACTAATCGTTAGTAAGATGCCACTTGTTTGATAAATAAACTGCTAATTCTTTTATTTACCTGATGCTTCAGAGAGTGCAGATCACCATATGGTTAACCTTTGTTTTGCATATATGCCCATTAGTAACTCAATTTCAACATAACCGGTACCAGCACAATGTGATTGGGTGAGATATCATACCACGTTACCTGCAGTAGACACCGTCGCGATATGACTGAATTATCGTTGAAAGCGACACTAAACACCAAACAACAGCAACAATCCATACGTGTTAGGTTTGTTTTAGTACGTGATACAAAATGGTTTCAATATGTAGTTAATTTAAAAGTGTTAAATGCATGCTTTAATACGACTAATACGATTAATCACATTGCTTTAATCATTTCATCATAACACCCCTTGTAGTAGAAAATAACACATGTTCTTATATTGTAGTAAGTAGTTGAATCCCTCTACTTCAGTATTCCCGTCTTAGTTAAAAAATAAATCTGCCGTTACATAAAAGACAAAGCTGTTTGACACCGCAACAGAAGCAGCGTATGAGGTCTCACTGAACAATTACCTCCCTTGCATGACGGTAGCAAGATTATTACGCCCAAGAAATTAGAGCTGTGTAAAGCGGTTGGGTAAATTTTTTTTAAAAATGCATAAAATGTCATATTTCTTTGTGCATATGGGAACATTGGAACATTTTCATGATTTCTGCAAAGTTTGGGTGACCCTGGGAACTGTTTGATGATGCTATAACAGTTTAAAGATGCGTAGTGATACACTGCAACAAATGGGCAGAATTGTCAAAAATGAAGGGGTGCCATCAAACCATCGAAATTGTGAAAAAGCAACCTGGTCATCCCCATGTTTTTTTCTGCATATTTGGACCAACAGAGGACTATCTATGGGAATAAGGCAGTTTTAGAACCATTGGTAATGTATCCAGTGTTCCAGAAGTGCATGTCTCTATATGTAGAACAGTACAAAATTAATTGGTGTGTGAGACGTATAAGGCACTCTCTGAAACAGTAGCTACGAGTGAGCGTGTCATTTCAACTGCGGCTACACTCGAAAACAACGATCTCGATTGATACATGCTACAAAACAAATCTAATGACCATGATTTGTATGTGTGCAATTCATTTCAGTTCTTAAGTAAACAGAGACGAACTGTAGTTAAACATTGCCTAACAGAGTCGTCTGTCGCAATATTTCGGCTGGGTGTAATTGTATATAAACAAAATGTGTATAAATTCGTGCATGTTTTTATGTGTAACATTTTAAAAACAATAGTAATCGTAAATCGTTGTTTTTTTTCAGAACCAGTGTTAAACATGTTCATCAAACAAAACTTTTTTTATATTTATATACTTTTTGATATGTATTTATAAATGTTCCTGGGTGGGGCGGGGTGGGTACTGTTATTGCGTTACAACATTCAATAAGATTGAACAGAAATGAAATAAAATTTGTTCAATGGGAAATAACTGTGATTAAATGTTATTGATTATCTATAATTATACAGCGGTTACTTTTAAGTGGTGACATATGTTTAATGTTGGATATCCACGAGTTATTTAGACTCCACCTCGACACATTAACACCACGTGCACAGATATTGATTGCAGATTGGAACCTTTTACTGGTGATGAGCAACTTTGTTTTCAAAAAGTAAACTTTGACTTTTATCAGGAATCATGACATTTTCGAAAAGCAACTGTAACACGTTTTAAAATGTCATAAAAAACACCCCAAATAATCTGATATTTGATTTAATAAATATATGATAAACTTATGGCATTTGTTTTAAAAAAAATACATTTACATTATAGTCGTGTTCAGTATATCCTTATATATAGATTTACAATTTGTTTATTTGTTCTCTTTTCTTCATCGATAAGGGTGTACGTAAAGCGGAAAGCCGGCGGAGATTTTTTACTTGAGTTTCGTGATGAAAGCGAAAAGCCGAAAGTTAGCTAAGGATATCTATTAATGTTTAACACTGTAAATGATACTATTATGCTATTCGTTGCCATTAATCAACTTCTTTGATCACCTCGTATTCCACCCGTTTTGTCGTTTTGCTCTTTGTTAAGGCATCAATACTGCAATAAACAAAAAAAAATATTGTAATATTTTCTTTAATGTAAATATAATTATTAATCTTTAAATACAGTTTAATAATGTCTTGGAAACATCTTCGGTATGGTATTAATTCATTTATCTTACAAAACATTTCTTTAAACCACAGAGAGAAACAAAGTAAAGAAATAGGAGATTCAATTTTATACAAGTTCTTAGTTTATACTAATATATTTTAAATCGTTTGCAAAGAAACCTCAAAGCTATTCTGAGTGATGGTCATTAGAAGCAACACTCTATCCACTACACTACCACCCCGCTTGTTGAGACGCTCCATATGGGATACGAAAATGCACAAGTAACATTCCTTATGCCGCTTAGTTCCTACTATACTTTTATTCGAACGGAAACTGAGGTGATTCCAATGCCAAGATTCCGGAAATGATAACTACACTGCGTCAAAGTAAATTTGACGATCGCCACTCGGCACTTCAGACGAATGTTTAATTTGGTTTAAACTTATTTATTATAACTTTGATTGTAAAACAATTTATAACAACTTAGGCACATCACGCTCGAAGTCATCCTGGGTAGAACCGGTACTAAGCACATGTGGCTAACGGTCTTGCTCAATGACACAAACAAAAGCCGTGACGGAGTATCGAACCCACGTCCCTCCGATCCTAGGTCCGATGCTCTAGACGAATGTTTAACGATTAATAACTTTGAACAATGTTGTCATACCATAGTAATAGACTTGTTACTAAACAAAATCCCGCCATAACAAAGAAGACAAACGAATTCGATACAGCCACTGTTGCCGCATACACTGAACTTTCTGAAACAGTGGCAACCAGAGCACTTGAAATCTCAACAGTTCCAATACTAGCAAATAGCGAACCTGAAAAATAAAAAATAAATCAAAGTGATTGTATTTTGAAAATTAAACAGAAACAGAAGAATGGCACATAAAATACGAATATTTAGTAAATGCAGTAAACGTAGGATATTTTATATTAATATCGGTAGAAAATGTTACATAGTTAGTCTAAATCCAGGTATGTCAGTTGGGACAATACTCTTTTGTTATTTATTAGTAGGATCAAATATTGATAAAAAAGTATCGCTTGTTAAACATTTAAGCAATATTTTTTTCAAGGCATCAATATAAAATCCTAAAAAATTAAAACATACACCACATATGCCTACAATTAAATAGATGTGTCCCAGTGGTTATGCTTTTCTGTGAGCCGTTGAGTTTTTTTGTTCGAAATGAATGGAATGGGGTTTAACGCCATTTTCAACACATTTCAGGTTATATATGGCATATCCAGTTTTACTGGTGGAGGAAGACCTCAGACTGAGTCAGACTGAGTAGAACCACCGTCCTTCCGCAAGTAACTGGAAACTTTCTCACATAAAGTTTTTGGAGCGAGCGGGACTCGAACCTACGACCATAGCGGTGAGAGGTAAATGATCTTGAGACGGCGCCTTAGACCACTCGGCCACGGAGGACCGAATATTTTCAGTCGGCTAATTGCAATTCATTTTGTTACCATAGCCTTTAACCTTAATTTTGATCAAATAATGCGGGTCCCACAACATTATATGTGATGTTTACTGACGTTAAATGTCCCGCCTCTGAGCTTGTGCGTTTGTAGTTAGTGACTTGTAGAGATAGGGGGCTTCCAGAATTGGTTAAGCGCCCAGAGGATCCCAGAATTAGGTTTGCTGACCGCCTAAATAATTAACTGAACTACTGTTAAAATATTGCATGTACGATTAGATATGGATGGGATTTCTAGATTCTATCACATACGTCTAGAATTGCACTTAACTTTCAGACAAAATAAACTAGGTTCAAAATGTATTTAATTATGTCTCAAATATACGTAAAAAACGCACCAGAGCCATTTTGCCAAAAAAATCCCGAACCCCTAATTTGGGTCTGCACATAGCTCTTAGGCTAGCTTCGCCCCTGACTAGTAACCCTTAAATAGCTCAATGATATCTTTATATTAACAGTTGCAGGATGATTTTATGTTCTCGTTATTGCATCATCAACATCGGCATTTGGTGACCAACAACAGCCTGTCGTGGTCACTCATCAGCAATTATCATACATTAGCTCCTCAAATAGCAAACATTTTTGTTTGCATGACATTACTTGTATATTACCTGATGCATTCATGTGTTTAAGAGAGACTTAAGCTGCACTGTGTATGGAAGTGAATAACCATTTAGTAATGGCCCGTCAGGTCCGTGTCTTATAAACTATCCCTCAGATGTCATCGCAGTATCATACCATTTTAGCTGCATAAATGACAGTTTTATATAATTTACGGTGCATGTGTGTAATAAATCCATGACATATTTTTGATATTAGCTTATAGTGTAATATCACTTCCAATTTATCGTTCGGTGTTTTCCGTATAACCCGACTCTCGTACGAAAAATGCCGAACTATTCTCCGGCTTGCTCAAATATATGAATGACGCCGAATTGAGGTTATTTTTAGACATTACGTCATACGAAAACTGACGGAATCGAATATGCCCGATTTAGTTTCGTTCTTTAAGTTTAAACTTATTTATTTTACTTCGATTGCGAAACAAGTTCTTACAACTTAAACAAATCACACTCGAAGTCTTCCTGGGTAGAACCAGTACTACGCATGTTCGGAAAAAAAATGTCTTGCTCAAGGACACCACACATAGCCGTGGGGGAGGATCGAACTCACGACACTCCGATCATCGATTCGATATTTTACCACTGGACCACACGCTCTCTTTCTTTATAGAGGTGATTTGTTGGTTAATGGTAAATGTACCATTTTCCTGGGTTATGTGATAAAAAGCATTTAACATCCGTGCTGATTAATTATTTAATAATTTAACTCGTTGGTAAAACTGATATAATACTTGACAGAGCCTCGTATAATTTATATTTGCCAACTCGTTTAGTAATTGCATAACAAATGAGCGCTCATTCTTATAACAAAAGTAGCATTCCTTTGAACGTAATGCGTTTGAATTGAATGGTGTTGTAAACTTCCATCTCGATATTTGTACATATTTAAATAGTAAACTGATGCATATTAAATTTATATTTTGGGCTTGCGTTATAACATTATATCTAATCTAATTCTTCTACAGCAAAGTGTTTACCTTGTTTCTCAGCGGACGTGGCAGTAGACATTAAACCCCTTATTATAGGAATAGTTAGAAACGAAAATATTGACGGTACAGCAACTGAAATAGATTAACATTACACACCGATTACCTTGAAAATATATAAACATCTATTACATAGGCCATTGAGTCAAATATGATACATATGTGATTTTAATTCAATAAGGATGTCATATAAGAATCGTATTGAGCTATGAGAATACGATTTTTGTATGAGTTGCATAAATTATGCTATTCATATAACACTGATCATATGAAAATCATATGAGGCAATTGCCATATTATTCTCATATGTTTATCATATGAGAACCATATGGACATATTCTAATATGGGAACTAGATGCTTATTGTTACATAAGATAATTGCATGACATCGACATACGAGAATCATATGAAGCATATGATTCTCAAGCTTTCTCGTAAGCGAGCCACATATATATCATTTGACATAAAAATGTTATGTTTCTCAAATGCCTATAAATTGATGTTAAATAATGAAGTCATTTTTTAACATACTTTTTTTACAAGGTCAGTAAATCGCCGCCTTTTACCCTAAGAATCATCTGATACTTTGACAGCTTTGAAGTCATCAGCTGCATCCGTGTATATTGTACATGTATCTATATAACTATTCCATTCATACATACGTACGTACGTACATACGTATACACACACACACACACACACACACACACACACACACACACACACACACACACACACACACACACATGTATGACGGTGCTGTCACATGTGTAAACATATTAAATTTTTAAATAAAAAGAAATTCTTTAAAGTGCTCGGTACAAAATACTCGCGAGATGAATTATGAAGTCTTCCACCATCAATAAAATTGAATACCACATGTATACTGTAAGGATGATACGAAAACGAATATTTTATTCAGCATAAAACATAAATACAATGTTTATAGCCTACACACAATGAATTTAAAAAAACGCAAGGTGAATTTTAGTGCAACATTATCAAAATTTGAACTGTTGTAAACTATCTTTACAGTTTTGGAATATTCATGTAAAAGTATTGCCTTAATGATTTTGTCAATATTAATGATCATATTAACAAAATGATTAATGAAATACCTTGAAGTTTATAGAAATATGTTCATTAATGAACAAAAAACGTTCACTGGGCCAGGTGATGCTGCACCATATTTATGAAACCTGAAAAGACGTGCTTGATGCCATCATCTTATTGTCACTGAACTAAAATAACATTATAATCAGCCAATAAATAAAGATTAATACACTATATGTACTTTTGTTCTGGTACCCTTTTTATCAACCCTCATACTTATCGGCATGTTTATGGATGGAACTCTATTTTAAGATATTTTATGTCATTTAATGATTGAACTTTTTCAAAAACCAACGTCACTTAACATTGATTTTGGTATTGCCTTTTAATTGTGTTTATTGCAGGTCAGGTGACCTGTTTAAAAAAGTGAAACATTTATATAAACACCTAAGCCTACAATAAAGCGTTGGCTGTATGTTACGACAGGAACACGCAATTTACTGAGTACCAATCCAGGGGTCGTGAATTCGAATCCCTGTCCGGCAACAGTCTCCGTGATGATTTACATACGACATTGCTTCTCATTATCATTCGTCTCTTATCACTAATTTATGTGGGAAAGTTATCAGTTACTTGCGAAGATGGGATGTGCTCGAGTACTGGTTTCAGAGTCCCAAGAAACAGTGATTATCTGTAAGCCATCGATAGCATAAAAAAGATTTAAATATTCAATCAATCAATAGAAGGCCGTTAGAAATACACAATCGATGCCACCTTTAAACAATCTGCGACCACTAAATGCTTCATAATTAATCGGTATTAAATTTTTCATTTTTAAAATAACCGTTTTCTTAACAATCACATCTATAGAAATAAATTTTACCTAGGAATAAGGCTAGATCCGTCTTTGCAAGTGCTTCTTGGACGAAGGAACCAGCATTTGTTAAGCAACTGAGAATGGCTAAAACTTCACTTGGAACACATTTATTAAACAATTTTAATATTCCCAATCCGCATATCCCCTGTGCGGCGTATCGCACAGATGTAAAATAACCAATTTCTGCTGGTTTCCAGCAAAACGGCATACCTAGTAAGTACAGCGTCTCGATGTTGCTACGATTGTTAGCATTAAGCTGAATGAAAAAGAACGCGGTAATCAGTAATACAAAACTAAGCCGTTGTCCTTTGAAATCGCTACTGGAGTAAAAATCAAAAGTCCTTTTGAAAATCCTAATCAAAGACGTAGACGGTTCCCTGTTTTCTTTCCGATGCGATTCTGGCAAGAATACTACGACAATAACCAGTGCTAAACCACATACACTTGCACAAACTATCATTGGATATGTAAATCCATATGCATCAACTAACACACCATTCAGCAATCCACCGGCGACGGAACATGTCATCACAAACGCCTCCACAACGGTCACTGCAAATATCCGTTGACCTGCAGAACTTGTTAAATCAGCCATAAATGAAAACGTAACTGACAGAAAACAATAAAACGAACCGGTTACACCTAGTAACGCGTATGCTATCACAATATACATCAATGCCAGTTTTAAATAAATCACAAATGAGATAACAACAAAACCTAAAACACTACCTAGCATAGTGAAAATAAATAACGGTCGTCTACCGTAAATATCAGTGTATGATGTAAGAATTGTGTTTAGTAGCATAGATGGTACACGTAACGCCAACGAACAATAAATTATCCAATGTGACGTCATTTCCTGTACTTCAGCATACTCTGTATATTCTTCAGACGAGCGGTTTGGATTACGACAATCGGTAACGTTGTCATAAAACGTTGAGTTTGGAAACATGTTCATTTTTTGAACGTCCTGAATGTATTCGTTTACGGTATAATCAAGCATCGAGTATCCTGATATGTATAACAATAAAACTGGATATATGGCTGCAGTCCGCCATGCTGACAACGTCATTTTGTCCGCTTCACTCGCCATTATTACGCACCTTGCAGTTAAATTATAACATTCAGCTATTTGTGTTATTGATAACTAGCCAGTACGCTATGTTTAACGGTCAGCGTGGATTTTCAACTACTCGAAGTATAATAAATGTTGTTATAAACAGTAGTTCAAACAACTTGCACCTGTTAGATATATGTTATCATATGATAGTTCATTCGTACATGTCTATATTATGACGTTATGAAATATGCTTATTATTAAATCAAATGCATGTCTGAGTACTTGAACATTACCATACATAAGATAAACCATATGTGAACAAGAAATCAAACTGATGAAAGATACCGTTATCCCTTACACTGTCTCTGATAAAAAGTCACAGGTTAAAAAGCTTATGTAGGGTAGTCTGTAGTACGGATCCTGCTCTCCTGATTGGGTCCCTTAAATAGCAATGCTGGGAAAGCCACATTTGAGCACGTTGATTGGTCAGTTGCTTCAATTGAAAGTTTGGATGACGTCATAGTTTAGTAAGCGTTCAATTGCTATAAATTGTGGGACAGGCATAAAATTCCTTGCTTTATCATTGGGAGTTTATTGGCCTGATTCGGGAGATATCAGAGTCTGGGATAGAAAATTATGTAGGGCATTAAACCCGCCTTAATAGCGAGGACTGTGTCAAAGGGAAAACTAGTTAAGCAATTAACTCATGACAGATAAGCGGATTGGTTAAACGTCATTATACAAAATCTTAATTTGATTCGACAATTAATTGATTCGATAAGAATTATACAATTACTCTAACACTCTATTTCGTTTACATATGAGGTCAATGTCTTCTGTGGTACAACAATAGATAAATAAAGTGTGATATGGGTATAACTTCATTATTATTGTATATTTGATTCAGTTATTATATAGGAAACAGTTATGAGCTATTCTTCGTTAACAGGAATTCTGTCCGAGTTAACACCATTTATCTCGTCATATTCCGGATTGACGGCTATCTTGTTATTTTTGGTGCAAGAATACATGCTGAAAAAAGAGAAAAACACATGTTCACTAGTTTTAGTGATGTATCTAATTTATCATAACATTTGACTAAATCATTGCTATTATTTTATAACCGTTTATGTATATACTTAGTATATTGAATACAATTTGCTGTGTGCTGGTGTGAGAGTGCGTGCGTACGTTATTTAAACACAGGCGAGCATATTCGTGCACATTGTGCATGTGTATATATCTGTATATCTATCATAGATAATGATCGATTACAGTTTTTTGTTATGTACCAGTGTTGACCTTATAGTGAACTGTATATAGATCTAGCTATCACGGTAAATATATACCGTACACAATTCATATTTAACCACGTGATATATTTAATTTAGTGATATATTTAACCTAATGATAAAGTTAATGGATCACACGGAAATTTGGATAAATGTTCATTTGACTTTATCTCATAATTAAAATCTACGGGATAAGGTAGTTTTGTATGTACGCAAACTTTTAATTTCCTTTTTTTCGAAAGGGGTATGACTCTATTAAAATTGTTGAAATACATCGTATTTGTCTCTTGTGTGATTGTCTACAACACACTTGTGTTTAATTTTCATTAATTGTTATCGGTTAATACTTGCTTTTCTAAATACAGTAGAACTTCGTTGGCTCAGACATAGATGGCTCAAACATCACATAAAGCTCGAACCGCTTTCGGCCGAGTTCCTTTTTCAATGTGTTTACATGTACATATACATGTATAAATGTATGGTATGATGTTGAACAATACTTGGCTCGAACAACCCTTTACTTGAACTATTTTGCCCAGTCCCGTCGGTTTTGAGCCATCGAATTCCTACTGTAAACTGCTTATTGTTTCTGGAATGTGATGGTTCAGAACGTAATGCTGAGAGAAGCATATCTCCACATGGTTCACTTTTCTGATGTAAAGTTTGCTTTGATACGGGCCAATTAGTATATTTCAACAGTATATCGTGACCATTGACGACCATACGGACCACGTCAATAACTGATGTGTTATATTCAAATCGTTCAATATATAAATGTAATTATTTTAAAGTGTTCAATGCATGTAACGAACCCCTTAATAAAATTGACCACATTGCTGTAATCATTTCATCATAACAAGCCGAAACATGTAGCACATGTAGTTGATACTAACATATGTTCATATATTGTAGGTAGTAGTTCAATAATTTTACCTCAGTAATCCCGTTGAAATTAAGCAGAACCCTGCCATTACGTAAAAGACAAAGCTATTTGACACCGCAACAGTAGCTGCGTACACTGCACTCTCTGAAACAGTAGCTACGAGTGAGCTTGTCACTTCAACTGTCGCTACACTCGCAAACAATGATCCTGAAAATAACCAAAGTCCTACGTAATTGGCACATGATACAAAAATATTTTATTGGCATGATGTGTATGTTTACAGTTTATTTAAGAGTGTAGATTATATAAGATAAAATTTCTTAACATTATTCGCAACAAAGTGACAACTACATCTGTGAAAGACTGACGATTAGAATTGCATTATATTCAATTTGTACATATTTCTACATATTTACCAAATGATGTTCATTTGATTTTCTTTTAAAAAATATCATCTTTATAATTATGTAAGATTTTGAACCAAACAAAATGATAAAATATACAAATAAAATGGTCTTTATTCTGCCTTAATGTTTGATCAATTAGTTGATAATGTTGATTCCTAAAAATCTCAGCAAAAAAATGCATACAACTATTGTCCTTTCGAAAGTAGCATGGTAACTCTCTCACTGCAAGTGTGCAGAGTGAACTTGGCTCGAATCCATGGCTTCAGCATTGAGAGGATAATAAAAGGTGAATCCTCCTGCCATTTGCCCATCGATTACCCGTTTGAAAAGTATACTGAGAACTCTCGTTCAATTAAATAGTCTTGGAATGAAACACTTATACGTTTAAACAGCTTCCAAAACCATCCAATATATATTAGTGGCGAATTTATTTTTATCTCACTCGCCTTTTTTCACTCACCTTGCTTATCTGGGGCCGTCATGGTTGACAAAAGACCTCTGATCAAAGGGACAGCAAGAAACGAGAATATAGCAGGTATTGACACTGAAACATTATGAATTTGTTTGATATAAGTATATAATGTACTTAAGGCAAGTCAGTGGTTTAGTAACGTCTTTACCAAAATATATATTAAAACAACTTAATATACACTTTTCGATTGTAACTTACTTTTTCAAGGAACTATTCTGAAAGTATTTTACTTCAGTATTAGAAGTATGTGTTTTAGTGAGTTGCATATATTTTATGGGCGATTTATGCATTGATTATTTTGTAAATAAAACTTAAATCTTTGATTTTTTTCTATTAAATCACTTTTCTTTGCTGGCAAACCGAAAATACCTCAAGCATATTTTACCAAACTATATTAAATTTGACCCACAATATTTCAACAACAGCATTAAAGGATACATTTCAAGCTGACTGCTCTACGAAAGTACTTATCATTGTGAACATGGTTGCCCTAGTGTAGAGTGACTTCTGCATGTTGGTTCACCATACTGACGATTATTCAAATTAAGTGTAACGTTTATTATCTATCCCTATCATTGACCTCTTGAACTTAATTAAAGCAATTTATTTAAACAAAACTAGCCTTAAATACTAATCACAACGTTTCGGATGCCGGTGTATAATAAACCCATGACATATATTTGAATTTTTCTGGTATAGTATCAGTGCAGTTTCATTGATATCATTTAGTAGTGTCAAGTGCCATACATAATTTTATTATATCGATTATGGGTGCATTTATGTAGTGAGTATGTACTCATCAAAGAGCCATTGTTTTCATAATTGCATAACATTACATAGCCATGTAAAATACATATTCTTAATCTAAAAACCAATTTACAATAAAAACACATTGCGTTAAAATGCATGCATAATGCAGCAATTTGCTTAACTCTAAAGATATCAAACAAAATAAATTTGACAAATAAGTGATATATATTTTTAATGGATATGGCATATTAACTTTTATTGGTGGAGGGAGACCTCGGATTGAGTTTAACCACCGTCCTTTCACAAGTAACTGACAAACATTCTAACGTATTCAGAAATAAACATACGGTGAGATGTAAGTGATAATGAGACGGCACCTTAGGCCACTCGTCCAAAGGGGTCTCTATACAATTTCTTCATTATAAAAATGACTTACCTAAGAACATGGCCACGTTTGTTTTCGCTAATGCTTCTTGTACAAACGTTGCAGCATTTGCAACTGAGCTTAATATTGCAATTAGATCACCAGATACACATTTTTGTATCGATTTCAATAATCCTAAGCCAAATACACCCTGCGCAGCGTATCGCAATGAAGTAAAATAGCCAATTTCGGAAGGGTTCCAACAAAACGGCATACCGAGGAGATACAAAGTTTCAATGCTGTTGCGATTGTTTGCATTAAGTTCTAAGAAGAAAAAAGCGGCAAGTAAGAGCATGTAGCTTATCCGTTGACCTTTGAAGTCGCCGCTTGTGTAAAATTCGATTGCTCTTGCACATGTTTTCAAAAATGAACTTCGTTTCAATCTGTTTCGTTCTTGAAGTGTCTCGGGTAACAATGCGGCAACGAGCGTGGAACCTGAGAAACATAGAGCTGTTGCAGTCAATATAGACGCCAGATATCCAAACTGTCCTACAATCACTCCATTCAGCAATCCACCTAACGTCAGAAAAACTATGAAACACGCTTCTACAATCGTAACTGTAAACATCATTCCTTTTTTGGTTGAAGATGTGTCGGCCATAAACGAGAGAATGACTGATATAAATGAAAACGGTGAACCAGCTATGCCCTCAATACCACACGCTACTACAATATATACAAACGGAAGTCGAAATATAATTATTATTGATACAAATCCCATTTTTATTACTGCGCCGAACATGCTTAAAATAAACAGAAATCTTCTGCCATAAACATCAGTATACGACGTCAGAAAGGTGTTCGTAAGAATTGCGGGAACGCGGGAAGCCAGTGCGTAATAAATTATCCAATGTGATGTCATCGTTTGCACGCGCGTGTAGTCGTGATACGATTGAGATGAATGGTTGGCGATGTGGCAGTTCGTTATATTATCATCAAATGTTGCATCGGGAAATAAGTCGTCTTTAATGGTAGATTGCGTGTATTCATTAACTACATAATCCACCATTGCCAATCCCGAAATGTGCAGAACCATTGCAGGGTATATCACCATGTGCCGCCACGACATTCTCATTTCATCGGTTTCATCATGATGATTAATCATGTCTTATGATTTTCTAACTTTTTAAACACTGTTAATAAATATCCCTTGACCACTCAATCACTATGCAAACATGTTAGTATTGATGTAGCCTATAAGCTTAACTGGTGTTATACGTATATATGTGCGCAATATGTTTGTTAAAAACACAATGATTAGATATTTGAACTATATCAGTAACCAGATAACGGTTTATCATAACTTACACTGCATAACCAACCGGTGCATACATGGCGTCAGTTTGATAATAAATAAATGAGATATCATTACTGATACATCAATCGGTGTTGTCCGTGAAATCCGTCTCTCGTACGTAAAATGCCTAGAATTTTTTCAACTGGCCTGACCATCAAAAAGTCATCATTTGTTCATGATACACTGACGTTATTGGAGACGTTTCCGTATTACAATTACTTGCAGAAACCTATTTATGTAAAATAAAACCCAGTTTTTTTTAAACTTTAGAAAATATTTTGTTCTAAATTTTTTTACTACTTCATTACACCATGTGCATAAAGCATTGGGTATTCTTAATTTATAGTTTCAAATCCTGTATTGACTTTCTAAAAATCGATTTTCGGAAACGCCTCCCTTGTCACACACAATACTTATTAATACAAACAATATTAGTGTCCCCGTCTTAACGTGTATGGTAAATGGTATACATGTATTGCCAAATATAACATATGCGTCATTTTCAACTGCAGTCTTTAATTTCCTCTAAAGACATACACCACAACGGCGACTTACTTTATTCATATAGTCGAGAGTGGTTTTAAACAATCATGCATCTTGTCCATTGATTGATGAGCGCGTAAATTACATAATATATATCAAGTAAAATAGGTTGTGTGAAAAGCATGACTTTACGACGGTAAAGTACATGCATGTTAATTTAGTACTAGTTCTAATAGCATTTATGTCAACTAATCATATGACCATGTGTATATATGTGAATTGCGATAACATGCCAAATCGTCTACATAGAACAAATAGTTCATACCTAATGAATCTAATCATCTACAGTAATTAGGAAGACGTTTTGGAACCCGAGTTAGAATTGTTCAAAATATACATACCGCAAAAAGGAGCCAAATGCCTTCTTTTTTATATGCACATACTTTGTTTACGCACTAATTGGACGGAATATCAAACGAAATAAGAAAAGGTTCCCTACTATCGTATATAAATCGCCTGTACTCATTAATGTAACCACATCATGACCCAGAATGTTAAGATAAAACACACAATACAAGAGACCACTTGAATAAGCTGATGTATGTAACGGACATGTTGGTTAATATAAAGGCAGTGAATCGACTTTGGATAATGAAAGTATAGTGTTTACTATGTACACGAAATCTACTGTAATCTACATATACATCAATTCGGATTTAATTGCGCGAAGTTGTGCGTTGATAAATCACATTTAAAGAATGCGAAGTGATTTGTTATGTTTAAAGTGATCGAATTTACACATATTAAGTATTAAAACAATAATATGGTAAGCCAATGAATTAGAAATTTGAAGCATAATTGATTTTTAAATAACGAAACTGATACTGGAAACGTAATTATTTTATTCTTTATAAATAAACCTGAGCGTTCCGTGTCCAACCTCATTTAGCCATAATGAATTGGAATATTTACATTATATTTCCAATAATTATTTTTTACATTATATGTATTGAAATGAACAGTTTTATTGTAAATGTGTGGACACAAAGTAGGATCAGACGACTGAAAAATATAACGTTGGACAAAAACAATACTTGTAGCAGATTTAACAATTATTCGCGCAAGCAAGAGGAATTGGATATGGTACAGGAACTGACGTCACATTGGTTAATGTATTACACCGTTGCTCAGCTGGTACCCGCTTTGTTTGTGTCTTTTATTCTACCTGGATGCATGGACGTGTATGGAAGAAGATGTATGTTTATGTGCAGTCTCGCTGGAACCGGGTTGAAGTCAGTTGCCGTGGCAATAATTATATACACTGATCAAAACTTTATCTTTATAGTTGTTGCATATTTCATCGAGGGTTGCACTGGTTATTACTATACATTCTATGCTGCATCGTTTACGTATTTTTCGGATAAAACATCGACGCATAATGTACGGCTTGTTAGATTTGCATTTGTTGAGGGTACTATATCATTGTCATCTACTGTGGCCACATTTTGTTCCGGGATGTTCATTGAGAAGTGTGGTTTCTTATACCCAGCATTAACTACAGTTGCGATATCTGTTTCCGTGCTCATATGTGCTTTATTGTGGCTGCCCGAGACATTGCAGGAAGAAAACAGAAGAGAATCTGCAACTCTGTTTAAATATTTAAAACGAACTTTTCGTTTTTATGTAAGTGGAGAAATTCACCGCACTAGATGCCAGTTCATTTTATTGATAGTTGCTTTTCTCTTCATTGAAATTGGTACAAACAAACGCGAAGGGTTAGAAACACTATATTTACTGGGGCGACCATTTTGTTGGGATTCTCGTAAAATTGGTGATTTTCTTGCCATCAGAAACGTAATGGAGGCTTTTAATGGGTTAGTATTAGTGAGGATATTACAAAAATGCTTTAAGAATGAAACGATTGCACTCTTTTGTTTGCTGGTCGATTTATCAACGTATCTTGTAGAAGCCTTTGTTAGGAGCGACATTTTGATATACACGGGTAAGATATCTTATTTGGCAATTTTATGATCTTATAGCTTATACTATGATATATTCTGCAGTAACACATAAATGACATACTAGACGAAAAATACATCAATAGTATATACCACCACTTAGTTCATATGCCAACAGCAAACACAAAAAGCATAATTCAACAATACATATACACGTCATAAATCAAAAGTAAAGATCAAAACTATATACCAACTACATAATTTAGCAGTATAATCAGTATTTGAACATATTAATTTTCTTAAGAAAAGAAAATTGTTTATGAATGACAATCATTTTCATGAATTCGCATGACCATGCATAATTAACGGCCGATACCGTTCTTAACCGTGAATAAATTGTGTTTAATCGATGATGCCTGGAAACTTCAGAACGTGTACGAATATAACTAAGAATATATACTAAATCATTTACTTTATTGAACGAATCGGGTCAAACATCAGCAATAACAGCGAATTTAAATACATGTTTTTGATAATAAAAAATGGTATATTGTACCAGATATGATCCAGATAAGCACACTTTATGCTAAATATTACTATTATACCACTTATTCGGTGAATTAAAAGGATAAAGGTTATGCCGCTTTAAACCGACAGTATGAAGTTTAAACCTTTATCATTTACCAACTTCATAAACCAGTTACGTAAACAGATAGGAGCCGATTAACCCTATAGTGGCTACTCACGATCTCAATGTGCTTTGGCGTCTCATGATTTCGTTATTGTTCTCTCTCTCTCTCTCTCTCTCTCTCTCTCTCTCTCTCTCTCTCTCTCTTGTTATCTTTCTCTCTCCGTTTGCCTCGGTCTATTTGTTTGTTTCTTTATATCTCCTCTCTCTCTCTCTCTCTCTCTCTCTCTCTCTCTCTCTCTCTCTCTCTCTCTCTCTCTCTCTCATGATTTACTATTAACATATGTAATGTTTCTACATTGCCAGTTGCCGTCGTGTCATCACTACCTTTCATCAGCATTCCAATCATACGTGGCCTGATGTCATCGAAGTCGTCATCGAGCGAGCAAGGTAGGCGTGTGTTTTGTTCTTTCTGAAAACGTCGTTTCAAGTAAATTTTTATCATAATTAACAATATCATCAATTGTGAATTATTTGTTTTCGAACTAGTCCGACATGTTTTAATATTCAAGGCTATTTACACCAACCTTGCGTTGATTAATATCATTTTTGTATACATTTAAACTTGGTAATATTATTTATCATAATAAAAGATTTTGGCATTTTTGTTTCAAAGTGGATTTATAAAAGAAAAACGAAATAGTATCGTTTTTAAACAACACAATAAAAAAAAGAAGATAATTCGACGAGCTCGACACTACGAAATGGCATGAACAGATTGTCCGTGTAACGGAAAATGGAAAATAGATTGGAAGTATAACATCAAGTCTATAACGTATGTTTCATAATAATGGCGTTAATATAAATAGAACACTTAGACCAGTTTGTATTTAATTCACAAATGGCATTTTGTTTTTTTATTATTAAGTTTATTTTTTTTTTACAATACACAAACATAATACATACATTCAATAAATGATCAAATGATATCTAAGTGACAGAATAATATAATACATGTTTATAATACATTTATGCATCCCAAAAAAAGTTTTTGATCATAGAGATGAGTGTAAATATAGAATGAAAGGAGGATAGAAAGGAAAAGAAGAAAAAAAAAAAGAATTAGAGACAGAATCTATCCTACTATTTGAATACATGCGCTGCTGTGTATATTTTTTTTCCTTTTATCTATGAACCAATAACACAGTGGGTCACTGGACAAAAATGGATTCAGAATTATCAAAATCTTTCCATTTTTCGTTGTGGACATCTAATTTATCCTTTTTAAGAGCTATGATTTTTTCTATCTCTATTCTTTTTTGTAGATATTGTAAAAAGCATTTGTAGTTTGGGATGGTTTTGTTATATTTATTAGAGAATATGAAATATTTTGCTATAATTAATATAAAGTTAACAATTTTATAATCTTTTTTTTTTAGTTTTGTGATACCAAGCGAAACGCTTTTGTAATCCAGAGTTAACGGAAGGCCTTTTGCTCTCAAAAGATTTTCGATTTTATTCCAGAAGTTTCGACTTACTGGACATTCCCAAAATAAATGAATAATTGTTTCCTCGTGCATATTACAAAAATCACATAAACTAGAATTTACTATTTTACATTTTAATAAGAAACGGTTTGAATGTAGAATTTTCATTAAATATTTATACTGAAAATACCTTAACTGTGTATCAATTGTGCAATTTATTGCTATATTATACGTTTTCTTCCAATTTATTTCGGAGAATATAGCTTCCCATTTTTTCTGAGGTTTTATTTCTATACTTATCCCTTCTTTTTGAATTTGCTTCGAATACAAAATGTTATTTTTTGTTTTATTGTCATTAATTGTATTTATGAGATATTGTGGATTATTATTTGCATTTATATTTTCATCCTTAAGTTTATTTTTCCACTGCGCAGGTAAACTATTAATTAGAATGTGATATTTAAAGAAGTCAGTATTTTCAATATTGAAATATAATTTAAAATCATGAAACGATAGAAAATATTTTTTTTCTATAGTCATAAATGTGTTCTATAAATGTTACACCTTTATCAAACCAGTTTTTATAAAACAACATTTTCCCGTGATTTTTAATGTAGGAATTATTCCATATTATCTGTTTTGAAATAGTTTCAGTTTTGTGATCAATTTCCGAATAATTTAATTTTGTCCATGATTGTAATATTTCTCGCAAAAAAATAGATTTAATATGCATGTTTTTAACATCCGAATGTTTTATATTCATTTTAAAGACTAATTCCCCTCCTAAATCTTCCAATTCTTTTATGTATACTTCTTTCCATTGTCCTTTATTTTCTTTATCTAAAATTCTTTTTATCCATTTCATTTTTAAAGAATTTATGTAAGCATCTATTTCTATCATCTTTAACCCTCCTTTTGAATAGTCTTGTATTTTGATTTTTCTATTTATTTTCTCTGGTTTCCCATCCCATAGAAATTTAAACATGGTATCTTTAATTGTTTTGATAATATCTTTTGGGGGAAATTCAAGTATGGCATTAGCTATATTACACTCCTTTACTATTAATCCGCTCAGTTTCTCCATGTATAGGCATAGTACCACCATTAGAAACAGGATGCGCTTCCGTGGTGTAGTCGCATAATGGCGGTTATAAATAATCTTTGTTTCTTCATCTTTAAAAATGCATTTTCCTTATTATAATTTAAATGCTCATTTTTTTTATCGCATTATTGATGTATTTTGATAATTTTAAAAGCATTGTCATGTTTGAGTTGTGAATTTAGATTAAAGTGATGCTTGGAAATTGGGATATGAATACATGGTTTCGGAAGTTTATTATCATTTTGTCAACAGTGTAAACATTGAACAGAAAAAATATCTTATATGACACATGACTCCCTACTTTTCTCATCATATTTTGGTAATGCAGGGGTTGACAAACAGTAAAATGTAAATTTCACTTCTTTATTTGGGTCTCTCTATGAATGACAAGCATTCAAACTATTATTGAAACATTTTATTGTTTGTCGATCTCTGCACTACTAAAAATATGATGAGAAAAGTAGGGTGTTATTATTATTATTATTTAAGAAGAAAAATCATATAGCCACCAATTCTTTTGTAAACATACTGTATAAATGTGCAATACAACGAAAGTCTTTGGAAGTACACTGTACAAAATGTATTAGTATACCGAACCAATACTTAATGATATTGTTGTATCATACAATTAAAGATAAAGTCGACCATTGGTATGTATTATGTCGTCTGCCGGATAATTCACTGATATTTTGTACACAGGAACATTGGTTTGAAATGTATCTTATGCCGAATGTTTTGCGACAATATATTAATAAGGACAAAATGAAATGTTTAAAGAACGAGTTCATATAACAATAATATTTTATTTCTGGTGTTAATGACGTCCAGTTCACTATCAAAAATTCACAACGTCCGTTAGTTTTATTAAAATAACGTGAACTGCACATAGAATTTTAGCGTGAAATTCGCGTGAGTCGAACATTAATGTGCATTTGCGTGATAATGTTCCATGATTTATTTACTGAATATTAAGCGCCATTTTTATGCCATCGAGGGCTAACAGACGATCAGTTAACCTAACCACTGTTTCTTTGGATCCTGGAAGGTTTACCAGTACTCGAGCATACCCAAATTCCGCAAGTAACTGGTAACTTTCCCACTTAAATCAGCGATGAGAGACGAATGATAATGAGACCCAATGTCGTATATCATCCGTCAAGGAGATTGTGGCCGAGAGGGGATTCGAAATCACGACCCCTGGACTGATAGTCAGACGCGCTAACGACTAAGCTAATCGGCCCAGGCAAATTTCACATGAAATCCATGTCAAAAATTTAAGCAGTGTACAGCAATGTATATGTATCATATTAACCACACCGTTACAACCGTCAAATATTTAATTTGTAAAAAAATCAAATACTTAAATCATAATAATTGCCTCGCTTACAACTACCATTTACGTCTTTGTTTTCATTATTAATGTTGTTATTTCCGGTTTATATGCACTAATATAGCAATAGTAAAGGAATACGGATTCTTAAGATTCAATATCTTTTGTATCATGACCATCATCAACAACACAAACATCATCGTAATCGTCAAAACACCATCATGATAACTATTCATTAACGACTTCACTATTATTCTCATTAAAATAAATATCATCATCATTTTCGGACCATACTCATGAAAATATTACACCGGCTTCCGTGGCTTAGTGATTAAGGCGGCCGCCTCGGAAGCAGGAGGTCGAATCCTGGTGAAAACACTTGTTTTTTTTTCTGAAGCGGCCGGTTGCTAATCCATCAGCTAGTTAAATTGAAGGGTGCCGATTGCCTTACGCCTGGCAATGATAGCTTTCGGGAAGTAACTATATTTTAAAAAACGGCGCATGCCCCCAAGCGCAACCCCACCCTCACCCCTTCTTCCACTCCTATATTTGGTAAAATTCACTATATTTCCGCTGAAAACTTGATGTGCCCGTTCAGATGTGGTGTTGCGTCCCTAAGTACGCCCCAACTACACTGAAATCATTGATTCACGCAGTAAAGGTGTTTAATTAGCCCGTTGTGGTTAACCTTTTCAATAGGGGTGACATTATAAGTATCTTACATGGATTGGAGATTCGGAAAAGCCTTTATCCCTCCAAACCAGTTAACCCAAGGGACGGAATTTTCTATCAGAATCGAAAAAGCCATGTTAGAATATTTTTCTTGCATACCAGACATTTCCAATACTCAAACTATTATTAAATTTCAACACGATGGCTTTTAAGACGCCAACTTATATATATATTACATCATATGTTTTATTACATCACGTCATAAATGAATCCAACGTCACAGCAGGATAGGATGAGAGCAAAGAGGGGATATAAGATGAAAAATTCAGTACCCGGGATAAATACGCGAAAATCCTTGTCCGTATGCACGATAATTAGAATCTTACATGCGTTGGAGGTTCGAATAAAAAATTCTGTCCCGAGGGATGACTGTTTTTTGAGGGAAAGAGGCTCTGCAAGATTATTTTCCTTACATAATACACACATTGAATATTTATTTTAATTTAAATTATTATTTCATTTAACCACAATGTTTTTTAAGACGTCAAATTTTAAATATATTACGTTACAAGAACAAAATAACCAAATACACAACTTTTATTATCATGATCGCCATCATAATCATCATTTCCGTCATCAACATCTAAATCACTATCACTACATCATCAGTGTCATCATCAATATCATACGCGTCATAATCACTATTCTTAATTTTAATATAAGCTCACTACCATTACAATCGTAACACACAGGTTCATTGTTTGCGAGTATAGCAGCCGTTGAGGCGTTAAGCAGCCTGATCTCATCAGTCAGCAGTACGTCTGTGTATGCCGCTACCCTACCCATCATGACCGGCTTTGTCTTCATCATCATGGCCTTGTTCTGCTTCATGTCTATAGTGATGCTCGTGTAAGTATTGCGTGTGTCTTAAATGCATCTCAATATGTACGGAACATAAGCAATGTTATGGTCAATTAATAATGACAATATAATAACATCATGTATATAGAAAATGTGTAACAATTTAGTGTAACACTGTAGAAATCTTTTAGAATCAAAACGTTTTTTATCCGTCGGCTCAGAGTAATTGTAATAAGGCGAATTGCATGCAAAATTCCTTTTAGAGGGTACAACTACATACTCTGCAAACTTAAGATTGTTAACGACCTAAACACTGTGCTAGCATGTTCAAGAGGTTTAAATTTGTTTTAATCATCATACATAGTTATAAACATTTATATCATAGTTTTAGTTAAGTCTTTTTAAGGAATTTATATCATATATCAATGTTTTCCATTAAAATTGTTCGACGTTAATACTATTTTTTATATTTAGATCTGGAGCAATTCACCGATTGCCTAAAAATGAAATGAAGAAAAAAATCTTTGTCACTACATAGGATCTTATTCTTTACAAATTAAATTGTTTTTCAAATATAAATAATCATTTACATAGCAAACTCGAAGGCAAAATGAAAATATCAATATTTTATATTTTAATAGAGAAACGTACCATTGATATAAATTCGGTAAACACAAAATCTAATTGAACTGATATAACATTTGGTGATCATAAATTTAATCGATATAGAATTCGGTAAATACTAATTTAATCAACACAAAATTCTGTTAAACATAAATATTATTTTCATTTTACATATACTGAACGGAACGGCTAACACACGCCACTTTTGCATTTCCGAGATCTAGTGAGTAGGGTTTTTAAAATCTGTATAAAACATAAACATATAATAATACAGGCTGGAGCATTGTGATCCTAAATATTATTTCTTATTCAAGTCCAAATTTCAAGCAAAAGCGCTTTGATACTTTGTGATAAAACAATAAATTGTTAGGTGGCGGGTTAGCTGTTCCGTTTACATGCACTTTGCCTTAGTGTACAGAGCTTCAAGAAGAAGAAAAATAATGACTTGAAACATCCCGTATATTCACGTAAATCAGCCTTTATTACTTGCATGGTTTATATTTTAACACAATTTATGCCATACAGTTAATTTACAAATCATATTAAATATTGATTTATAATTATTTTTTATTTCTTTATTTACAGGTTATACATATTCAAATCACAAGCGACTGTAGACTACGCTGAACAACAGTGAAAAGAACATTGATTGGCAATATTACCATGTGTTAATAGAATACAGTTCGACAACATTATCTTAAGTGTTAATGGAATATAGGTTTACAACATTACAAATTTTTAATGTAAAACAATGAACAGTCAAACCTGTCTTAAGCAGTCAGTCTAGGACAGTAATACATGGAATATAACTTAAGAACATTATTAATTGTTAATGAAAAACAATATTTTAACTTTATTTAAAGTAATATTGGAATACAGTTTAACAATATAATTAAGTTTTAATACAGTACAGATTGTTTATATTATTCAAGTGTTAATAACATATAAGTTAAAACGTTACAAATTGTAAATGGAATACAATATGATAACATTATTTAAAGTATTAAGGGTAAAATTTAAAAATAAAAGTAAGTGTTAAAGAAATACCGATTAATAATATCATTTTAAGGGTTAATGGAATATAAGTTTTAAACATTATAAAGAGTCATTTGAATACAATTTAATCTTCTAAGTGGAAATGGAATAAAAATTAAAAGCATTTTAAAAGTTTGAGGAATAAAATTTAACAACATGTTATAGTTATATGGAATGTTATTTAGTTTATAATAATAAACTATATCTCGATTGCGAACAAAGCTCAGAATTCATATGAGTTATTGAATAGTACAGATGTGTGAAATTACTTTTCTGTCGAGAATAAAATGGAATTATGATGACTGTACGATTTGTATTATGCATTGAACTCGTCATTGACATCTCATGTATGATTGTATTGTAGCATGTGTGCTGATATGCCTTTATATATTTTGCATCGAATAAAGCTTCATATTATACATCATGTAGTTTACACTTACTTGATATTTTCGTGTAACATAACTTAAGCATTATTATATCAAAATCGGTTCGAAAACAGTTATAATACAGGTACAATAAGTTAGAATAATATTCAGTATTCGTCTTTTGATATTTAAGTGGGTTATTGTTTCAATAGTGGCGATAAAGAATGTTAGATTAAGGGTTAGTTTCAGTTCATTCCCGAAAGACAAAACACTTCTTCAGTGTGTCATTTTTTAAATGTTGTGCAGATAGACGTCGGCAATTTGCACATCTGACGCGTTCTTTAATGTTTGGTCCTTCCCCTCCATATATTATTTTATATGGCTTTTATAAATACATAAATACCGAAAAAGATATTGAACTGGCCAATTACCATTTATTTATAGACTAGCTCAACAAATAAAAAACTTCCTGGTTACATTGGCGCAATGTTATAGAAAACGGCTAAAGACATAATGTGTGACAATTTCTTTTTTATTTGCATATCAGTTGAAAACATAATTTGTTTTCTACAGACAACGCCTTTTTCACTGAACATCCACTATGTAATTATACGCTGATGTCATTTTTTACTTACCGGTTAACTTAATATGTTCCAGAGGAGACGCTGCATTCAAAGAACACACATCTACCATATCAACAGAAACATAACTAATACATAGAAAAATATTACCTACAGATAGAAAATACAGCTGCACAGGTCAAGTCACAGCCTTGGATAAGTCAGCAGAAAAACACATAATCTGGGAGCTTTAAGTAGGTTCACGGATATACCCAATCTTGCTATTCTCCCCGTCGTCACATCAAAAAAATAAGGCGATATATATAAACGTATCCACGCAAAGCTAGACTGTTATATTCGTATAAAGAAGTTCGTAAAAGTAGAGTGTTTATTATAGTGTCACCCTTACAGAAAGGCCAGTCACAATTGGTTTACCTTTATGTTGTACACGGCTACTTTCCGAAAGGATTCTTTACCTCTCAATTTAACTACCTGGTGGTTGCAACCGGCAAAATCAGAAAATATCCAAGTGCTTTTACCAGGATTCAAACCTTCGAAATCCTACTTACGAGGCGGGTGCTTTAATCTCTAGCCTGTGGAAGACGTTAAGCATGTATCGTATAACACAAATATGCTCCTTTAAGTTTATAAAAAAATCAGGGGACCAGATAGCATGTACAAGTGTTTTGTGTGAAAAAAAATCTTATTTAGTAATGTTATAGATAAAACAAAGAAACAAGTTACGCTATATGTAGATGACTTTGCCAAAATGAAACGAAACAAGAAAAATTCACATAAGAATATGAACATATGGAGATGAGCAACTCTTCTCCAGTCCTTTAAGTCATCGCGCTACCGAAGAGGAATGAGCGGTAACTGAACCGTAAAATGTCAACCAGAAAACATACAGAACTCTGCAAAATTAAATAGACAATCAACAACAGTTTAATATTATGATACTTATATACTTTAGGAGGAATCAAAACAACACATGCAATTTATCATTTCTGTGTTGTTTTAAACCATATTCTCATCCAGTCTTGTTCAAAAATAGTTTACCACGTTAACTGGTGCTACATTCAGCAGATGTGAGAATGTTATATATTGCATTACCCTTCACGAACAGACTAGAATCAACAAAACTGAGTCTGCTATTTTTATTAATTGGTTGAGCTTGTTCTTTTAAATTAGTTCTTGTAGATCGACTTATTCAGAACTATTTACACAAACACGTGACAATACTGTGACGTAATGTTCATAATGCCATGAAAACCAGCGTGTCATGTTAAGACAAATAATTTAAAAATAGACTTAATAAAAAACTGTTAACATTGACAATTAATATCTTGCATTAAAAGCAACTAGTAATAAAAGTTATACTTTGTATGAAAAACTAATAAGTTGTTTACACATTACACTACATATAATTATATTATTCACCCAGATGGGATACATGTATTTTGTTAAATGATTATGTAAGTTTTATTAACAAAGACAAAATCACTTGGCACAATATTAAGGTCTCCAATGACATGGTATTATCTAGTTGATCAAATTGACTTCTTTAACACGAATCCAATGTTTTAAGGTGTGACGTAAATATTTTTTCTATAAATTGCTTGTTGGCATAAAACAATCTAAATAAGCAAATTCAGTGAATTTTATCCTCTTCTTTTTTTCAAAAGATTTGTTTCATGCATTCTTAAGTTATTGCACGGAAACCAAAAAAAAAATATTTTTCACAAATTACAAACTGTAGAACGGCAAATGCCACGACTTCTTAAATCAAACTTGTGTTTTGTCAGGTTCTATACTGCGTGTTAAGTGAGAGAATGATTGGTCAAAGGGAGACAACTCGATTGATCTAATATTAGTTTTGGTTCTGGAGTTGTCTTTGTTATTGAATAATTTGTGTAATGTAGAGTTCTTTTCTCTTGTGGAAACTCTTCAGTTTTTTATAGGATAAGATTTTAGGAAGTAGTTGCGAATAAAAATTAAAGTTAAATTGATCATTGTTGACTATTTCCTGATATTGCCAGCTATTAAAAATAAATCAAAGAAGAACAGAGGACTTCAGTCTATTCCTTAACAGTCATTATAAACATTGTAATAAAATTTCAAAAGATTTGAATCAGGCATTTTTAAATTAGTGCACGAAAACCCCCAAAAGTGTGACAGACGGACGGAAATTACGATTTTTTAGAAATTAAAGGGGCACTACTCTACAACGCCAAATGTCACAACCCCCAAAAATCGAACTAAGTCTGTGTTTTGTCATCTATTTATAAATATTGTATTTAAATTGCAAAATACTTGATTCAGGCATTCTTAAGTTATTGCAAGGAAACCGAAGTGTGACGAACGGACAGACGGACGGATAGACCCAAACCAGTGTCTCCAACTTTTCACAAAACGGGGGACACAATGTAGAAATTATAATACTAAAAACATTCGAAGGAATTCAATTCACAAAATATATCAAAAACATCTATCAACCAGTTGAAACGCATCGTATCACTTCATTTACTAATGTAAACAAATTGTAATTTTGCCACCCCATATATATTTTTCAGTCACTTATTTGTTCCAGAATGTTTGGAAGGAGAGCGGTGCCGACGTTTGTTAAACACTCTTGTGGGAACAACACTTTAACGCTATGAATAAATTACTCGCTGTATCCCCAATAACGATCACATATCAACAGCTGTAGTTATGCCATTTACTCGTATGTACAACTATGATTTCGATTACACAAATACATATATGTTTATATGCTGATAAACATGAAATGTGCACAACTGTCATTTCAGAATATTCATGAGCTCAGCTCTAGACCGATTCTCTATGTCATAGATAAACAATAAGCAAGCCCGATTAAAACGGAAAGGAGTCTAAATATACATGCAGCGCATGTTATACAGCTTGCAGACGAAAAGGGACGTAAACGTCTTTGATATTTAACGTCTGTATATCATAATTGGCATGCAGCTAAGTCTCTACTTTTTTATTTTGTTTTTACTTGTTATATGTAGTATATGTATTGTTTGCGTTAATGCTGTTGTAATAGCTTGGTCCTTCCTTTGAATTCTGCGCAAAAAGGTACCAAATGTCTTCTTATTTCATATACACTTGGTATCTTATTGCACAAATGGGACGGTATGTTCTTATTTTTAACCCTGATATAATTCGTTCGGAACTGCTGAACTCATCTTAACTCATTTATTTCAATTATTCTAGCACAGAGGATACACATCTGTATGTAATATGTGTTAAATCTTATGTTACAAATACAGTAGGCAACGAAGAATATTTGGAATTCACTAACATATAGTTAAGCTTTTTAACTATTCTTGTCAGCAACTTGTTAACTATTGTATCATTATGTACGTGCTTGCCTGAACATTACTGGATAATCAATTACAGCTGTTACTGTTTAATATTGTTTGGATACTCTCCCGGCCCGGCAATCTGTCAGATGTTGGAATTCACAGATATACACATCAGTCGGCATTTGCTCTGCGATCTTCATTCACTGGATATTTTCCATCTCTTTTGTACTTTCTCCTTTTTAGTTCTGTAAATATTCTAAAATAAAAAAGTAAGCAGTTACATGTAGCATAAGTGATTTTTTTTAATATGAGGTGTATGTGCTTCGTTTTTATAAAACAAGGCTGAGGTAATATTAATTATTAAAATACATGAATGAGACTTCAGAGGTATCAGTTTTCCCTTTATCATCTTCTTATAGCCTGTTTCTCCGTTGACAAGTATTTATTTTAATTGTTACTTTTACTCTCGTTCAGATGTTTGATGGGAATTCATTCTACTTAAACACCTATTCATTTTGATAGAACGCTTAAATTGAAGGATCATTCTCACGTTCTCAGTCTATATATATTTTGAAGAGTGAAGCAAAATTACTTGTCCAATACATGAAGTTACACTTTACAAGCCATCAATAAACGACAGCATGACGTCAATTAAAATTACATCGTTGTTAGGATTGGACCTCTTGGATAACCCTGTCATCCACGCAGATCACAACGTATGTAACGACATAACAGCAATGACGCGAAGTCTAACAACACAATTGTGTTTATGCTTAGTATTCGTCTAATTATCCATTATAATTCGTCTGTATGAACTATAAGACAGTTGCCTATCCTAACAAATTACAATAACTATTTAGCAAATCTAGAAGAATGATCTTATGTTCAGATAGTATAATAAGATCAGCTACGATAAGTATGATCAGAGAGTGTGTCCAACTACTAGTAGAATGATCTGATGTTCAGATAGTATAATATGATCAATTACGATTAGTAAGATCAGAGTGTGTCCAAATGCTAATAGTATGATCTGATGTTCAGATAGTATAATGTGATCAGCTACGATTAGTATGATCAGAGTGTGTCCAAATGCTATTAGTATGATTTGATGTTCAGATAGTATAATATGATAAGCTACAATAAGTATGACTAGAGAGTGTGTCCAAATGCTAGTATTATGATCTGGTGTTCAGATAGTATAATATGATCAGCTACGATTAGTATGATCAGAGAGTTTGTCCAAATGCCAGTAACATGATTTGATGTTCAGATAGTATATTACGATCAGCTACGATTAGTATGATCAGAGAGTGTGTCCAAATGCTAGTAGCATGATCTGATGTTCAGATAGTATAATATGATGAGCTACGATTAGTATGACCAGAGAGTGAATCCAAATGCTAGTTATATGACCTGATCTTCAGATAGTATAATATGATCAGCTACGATAAGTATGATCAGAGAGTGTGTGCAAATGCTAGTAGCATGATCTGATGTTCAGAAAATATAATATGATCAGCTACGATAAGTATGACCAGAGAATGTGTCCAAATGCTAGTATTGTGATCTGATGTTCAGATAGTATAATATGATCAGCTACGATTAGTATGATCAGAGAGTGTGTCCAAATGCTAGTAGCATGATCTGATGTTCAGATAGTATAATATGATCAGCTACGATTAGAATGATCAGAGAGTGTGTCCAATTGCTAGTAGTACATGTATGATCTGATGTTCAGATAGTATAAAATGATCAGCTACGATTAATATGATCAGGGTTTGTCCAAATGTTAGTAGTATGATCTGATGTTCAGATAGTAAAATATGATCAGCTACGATTAGTATGATCAGAGCGTGTGTCCAAATGCTAGCAGTATGGTCTGATGTTCAGATAGTATAATATGATCTGCTACGATTAGTAAGATCAGAGTGGGTCCAAATGCTAGTAGTATGATCTGATGTTCAGATAGTATACTATGATCAGCTACAATTAGAATGATCAGAGAGTGTGTCTAATTGCTAGTAGTACATGTATGATCTGATGTTCAGATAGTAAAATATGATCAGCTACGATTAGTATGATCAGAGCGTGTGTCCAAATGCTAGCAGTATGGTCTGATGTTCAGATAGTATAAAATGATCAGCTACGATTAGTAAGATCAGAGTGGGTCCAAATGCTAGTATTATGATCTGATGTTCAGATACTATAATATGACCAGCTAAGATTAGTATGATCGGAGTGTGTGTCAAAATGCTAGTGGTATGATCTGATGTTCAGATAGTAAAATATGATCAGCTACGATTAGTATGATCAGATTGTGTCCAAATGCTAGTAGTATGATCTGATGTTCAGATAGTATAATATGATCAGCAACGATTAGTATGATCAGAGCGTGTGCCAAAATGCTAGTAGTATGATCTGATGTTCAGACAGTATAATATGATCAGCTACGATTAGTATGATCAGAGTGTTTCCAAATGCTAGTAGTATGATCTGATGTTCAGATAGTATAATATGATCAGCAACGATTAGTATGATCAGAGAGTGTGTCCAAATGCTAGTAGTATGATCTGATGTTCAGATAGTATAATATGATCAGCTACGATTAGTACGAACAGAGTGGGTGTCCAAATGCTAGTAGTATGATCTGATGTTCAGATAGTATTATATGATCAGCAACGATTAGTACGATCAAAGAGTGTGTCCAAATGCTAGTTATATGACCTGATCTTCAGATAGTATAATATGATCAGCTTGATTAGTATGAACAGAGAGTGTGTTCAAGTGCTAGTAGTATGATCCGATATTCAGATAGTATAATAAGATCAGCTACGATAAGCATGATCAGAGAGTGTGTGCAAATGCTAGTTGAATGATCTGATGTTCAGATAGTGAAATATGATCAGCTACGATTAGTATGATCAGAGAGTGTGTCCAAATGCTAGTAGTACTTGTATGATCTAATGTTCAGATAGTATAATATGATCAGCTACGATTAGTATGATCAGAGAGTGTGTCCAAATACTAGTAGTACATGTATGATCTGATGTTCAGATAGTATAATATGGTCAGCTACGATTAGTATGATCATATGCATGTGGTAAGCTTTCAATTTACATTGTTGGTTATTAGACGTCAGTCAGGACATTGTACTTCGAATAAGCGAAGATACGTTGTTTAATATACCGAGAACTGTCACTGTAATTATAGATAATATAATTTGCCAGGCTAAAAAAGTGCGCCTCTTTGTGTAGAATCAGATATTTGTTCTAGTCAAATATTGCTCCATTCGTATGTTTTTTGTTATCTGGTTATTAATTTGTTATCCTTTATTTTTTAGATATCTAGTTATAATTGTTATCTAGTTATTTATTTGTTCTCTAGTTATTTGTTATCTAGTTATAGATTTGTTATCTAGTTATTTATTTGCTCTCTTGTTATATAGTTGCTACATGTATCTAGTTAGTTATTGACTCTCACGTTTTATATCTGCAAGAAGTAGATACTTAGTCCCATTAGTGTTTAAAGATGCCAAGTGTATATGAAATAAGAAGGCACTTGGAACCTTATTGCACAAATGGAGTAAAACCTGCAATGGTATAGTTAAGAAAAAATACACAGCAAATTAGTTTAATAAGGTTGATATTTTGTGAAATGAGAGAAAGATGGTGTATTTGATTGATAAATTCAAACTTGGTGTCGCAAAGAAATTTAAAAATCAAACAAGAAAGTAGTTGAAAACACTCTTTAGTTAAATAAACACAGTGGACCAAAATTAAGATATTTCCCCTAACGAACAATTTGATTTTTATGCAAGCTTATCATACAAATACAATATTAACATAAATATACAGTTCATAATATAAAGAAACCTTCAATTATGCTTACCTTAATATAACATGATGGTATTCACCGCCAGCCCTTTCAGAACGAATGAACCTGCGTTTGTAACTTGACTTATCATTGCAATCACTACGTAAGACATGCATTTCTTGAATGATCTCATTGCTGCTAAGCCAAAAACATTCTATCAAAAAGCAAGAACTGTAGAATACAAACCAATAGTGGACGGAGACCAGCAGAACGGCACACCGAGCTGATACAAGGTTTCAATTGTTTGACGATGGACACCAGTCATGTCAGAAAAAACAAAGGCGAAAATAACCACAATAAACACACTTCTGAGTCCTTTAAACTCTGTGCTAGTATAAAATAGAAATGGTCTTCGCACAGTTTTCAAAATGTGAGGTAGTTGCTGTTGTGAACATTGGGTATATGTATTCATTCGCCTCTATATAAAATCCCACGATAAGTCCGCCTATTGTTCCTCCGACTGAAATTGAAACGTCAAAAATAAATATACCGAGTGATCGCTCCTTCCCTGCAATTGTCACGTAAGCTACGTACGAATACTTCACAGTAACTAGTGGCTATGGCTATATGTATATATAAAATCCATATCGAAATATATAATAATGGAAGTCATAAAAGTATTAAAAAATACGTTAAATGTACTCAAAATGAATAAAAGTCGCCTTCCAAAACATCAGTATACAAAGTGAATAAAAACGTCGTGAAAAGAGCTACTGACTTCGCTGCCATGGTGTTAAGCATTTGCCACTTCGCCGATTCTTGTTGAACGCGTTCGTTCTTATGTCGGATCAAAGTGATTTATCTTACCACATTTACCACATAACGTTTTATTTATTGTATTATTAGGAAATATAACCATTTTAATCTTATTTTGCATCCATATAGCGAAATGACACAGTGAAACTATAATAATCACAACCTTTATTCTAACTACAAGATATGTTGATTTCGACTTCCGGTTTTGCGGAGTACTTGGTAGCAATGTTCCCTTTTCATCTTTCTCAGACGCCAATTGTGTTATTGCTCAGAAGGCATCTTCCCATATAATGTTGTGTAACTTGAATAATTTTATATAAGTACAACAAGTGTTCAGATTTGTGAGTTTCTTGTGACGTACGGTTATAAACCATGTGATGTTATCTTATCATTAACCCATATATCAATGTAGCTATGTACCCGTACACGTAGACTGCATCGTAAAATTGGACAAGTTTTATCATACAAGGTAACGTTATATGTGTAGCTATATCTTTAGCGTCACTATTAACAGACCAATGGGTGTATCCTTGAAGTATCATGATAAACGGACTGATATACCAGTCTTACATCTATCGTCTCAATGCTCTATGCTGATCAACTTGGGTAATTTGTTTTTGTAACGCATTATGTAAATAATAATATAAAGCTGTTGGAGTAAGATATTACAATAAACCTACATAGGTATGAGGTTCGGATAGGAAATTTCATCCCGAGGGATAACTGTTTCGGCGGCAGTCGGTCTCGTTCGCGCGAAAAACAGTTATCCAAAGGGACGGGCTTTTCTATCCAAACCGAAAAAGCCATGAACGATTCGTTTTCTGGCATAGCTATCACATTTAATAACCATTTTAAAATATTTTCTACATCGAACGCTTTTAAAATGTTAAATTATATCATCTACGTCGTATATTTTATACGTTACGTCATAGATGGTTTCAACGTATTAGCGCTAGAATTTTATCTCGGAAAAATCTAACCCCGGTAAAAAAGCGGATCCCCTTATCCGTTATGCAAGAATTGATCATTTATCAGCTGAACAATATTTTAAGTGGCAAACAAATATTTTCACCAAAACTTATTTTCGTCAGCTTAGCTTCTGTATGAAATGGTTTAATTAGTTGTTATCTCAATCTATCAACTTATCTCGAGCCATCGGCATGTTATATTGATATTTCGACTTATATCAAATTTTTAACTTGTAATTTCGAGTTATCTGCTTATCATCTCGAGCTCTCCATTTGTTATGTTGAGCACTTAACTTATTATCTCTCGTTATCACGTTTGTTCACATACATACATATTATTTCAAGAGGTCGAGATAATAAGCCAAAGGCTCGAAAAAACAAGTCCAGCGCTCTTGATAATGAGTTGAGAGCTCGAGATTATAAGTCTGACTCAGTTACACAAGTTTTTATGTTATGTGGCTTTCAAGTTATGCTCCAGACACGAGAGGTATACTACTTGACTTGTTAATCTGTAATTTCGGATATATCCTATGTATGTGAGTGATGTCATCAATTTTAATGTGATTTGACAACCTTGTATTAATACTAAAACAGTGACAAAATAATCATGCATACTCAATCGTGAGAGTGTTCATCAATAGTTGTGATTTAAATTTTAAATTTGCAATTTCTAGCTCAACAGGAATGGTTGAATTGCACTACTAGTCAAAAGTTAGAAACTATATATTGTTAGACGCAAACAAATAAACAAGAATATTTCATAATAAGTGGCCGGCGCGCATAAATCGTTTGCAATCCATTGATGTACTTACAAACTTACAAAATGGACATGAATATCACTCTCACTAAACATATATATAAAGCATATTTTATTTCTTTGACCTCTAATGTCCCTTGATTCTTTATATACAAATACCACTATCCATAGACATATATAACGCCTTCTTCAATTCTTTGACCGACCTCTAAGTGTTACCTTGACCTTTAAAGGCCTAGGTAGTGTTCATCATATGTTGCCATGTCATGGTGATGGTGGGTGCCAAGTTACTTAAAAGTCATTCTATGTTAGACAATTATTAACAGGACACAAAATCTTGGACGGACGGACGGCAGACAGATGATTATTATTTAAACCATTATTACCAGCCGTCATTATTATCTGAGTTATTCTTATGTAGTTATTTTTTACACTCTGATTTTTATCATTTTAATGCTTTTCATACCCGTCCAATGTCATCTCTGAGCCTTATGACTGGTCATGGCATAGCACTATTTAGGGGAAGCTTGTTCCTGACAGCAATGTTCAGGTATGTTGGGGGATCATGTATTGAATAAAAACTTATTTATTGCATTTTTCTAAATCATGGATAAAATGTAAACAGCAGATATGTTATTCAACATTATCATTTCAGTAATAGCTGCTGAACTCTTTGTTATCATTGTGAAAATCAACATAATAATAATTAAATAAAAAAATGAATACTTTTCGAATATGTAAAGTATTCACCCAGAGATGTTTACACAGGGTTGTTTTGTTAACTGTCTTTACCTAGCTCAGTAGGAAGTGAATCTCACTATTAATTTAGAGGTTGTGAGTTCACATCCTAGTCAGACCAGTCTCTGCAATGTCAAACACTTTGATAAATGGCCAGAAATCTCTCACACTGGTTAACTTTCTAGCGGATCCAACATTGTAAGATTAGTATTATTGTTTGGCAATTGGAATCAGCTAAATAAATTAAAATTCATTTCTTTGCAATGTAGATGTTTTCTTGAAATAAACGTCAACTACTCACTCTCTTACAGTAACTACTCAACTCCGCAATCCATTCACCAGCTGTGCAGAAATAATACGGAGTAACTTGACCCTCGCTCCAGTCTTGGGCAATACCGTTTACTGAACAAGTGCAGATATCACTTTCAGCAAAGGAGTCAAAACTGTAAGACAACCTACAACTGATAAAATACTGTCTCTGTTGAACATGTCAACTTAAGCATTAGATGAAACAGACGTACAGATTCACACTCTAATTGTCAATATACAGCAACATGATTTCATCCAGTGTTTTACCAGTGGAAACTGCTATAACGACAGAAGAAAAGCGGGTATCTCCTTATCTGATCACCTCAGTCAATATAACACGATGAGTTTGGTAATAATCAGAACAAAAGCAAAACTCCCCACTTTCACACTATTGAGCATTCCTTACTGGTGGGAGTTGAAGGAAAAAACAACAAATTGGACACCACCAAAAGGCTTTTGTAACTACATTATACGTTTGAAAACAGTGTATATCAGGTCGAACAGCTTTTTGCTTAACATACTGATGTCATCAATTATTAGTAGGTCAGAAAATGTAATCAACCTCTTTGCCGTGTGATACCGATCATCATTGTTGATGAGATCTAGTGGGTTTCTATGTCTGTCTTTTATATAGCATGTAAGTAGTAAATTGTACGTCCAGTTGGTTGTTTACAAATAGTTATATATGTGTCCACTCTGTCAAAATGTGTTGCATATAATTCCATAGTATATTAGTCATGGTCGACACCAAATTTATAGATTTGGCAGAGGCCTTAATCATACATTGTGAATGTGCATCTAATAAAATCTAAATATTTGGCAATTCCGTTGTTGTGATTTCCATTACCTCCATTAATGAAATGATTACATACGATTTCACTGTATCTTCATGATCCAACGGGGTTCTATGTTTGTCTTTTATACAGCATTAGAGTAGTCTTCAATCCGGAACTTGATCCTACTCATATAAAGCTATCAGTTCATGTATATAAATTGTCCGTCCATGTGTTGCATGTAAAACCTTAATATATAAGTCATTCTTGATGCCAAATCTATTGCTTTGGTAGATGCCCTGATATAGTGTCTATGGTTTGCATTGTAACTAGGCGCGCTCGTCGTAGTCTGGTCTGTACATTTATATCTGGTGGCTCACTGCTAAGTATCTCCATATTTATATCATACATTGTGAATGTGCATCTGTAAAGATCCTAAAAATCGGAAATACTGTCATTGTGTTTTCAATTATCTTTCTTCATAAAATAAATACATATCCTTTTACTGTATCCTCATGATCCAGCGGGTTTCTATGTCTGTCCTTTATATAGCAGGTGAGTAGTCATGAATCATTAACTGGATCTTACTCATATAATGCTATCAGGTCGTGTATGTAAATTGTCCGTCCAGTCCAGATGCGTTGAATGTAATACTATAGTAGTTTTTAATCAATATCTGGTCGGCATTCTCTCTTACAGTGTTTTTCTAGAATTGTCATCTGTTTCTGTGATTCTGTGATTTTTCAATATATTTAAAATGGTCATTAGTTTGTTTATGTTAACATTGGCTATATTAGAAAAGTCACACGCTAAACACAACATTTGATTAGTCAGTTTAATGACCCTGTGAGCAGTCCTGACCCTGTAGCGCTTGTTGGAACCAGATCTTCTTGGTTTTGCGTAAATATAAATATCATTAAAATAACATAATTGAATTATAGCATAAAATAAAGTGAAATCGATATTAAATTGGCAATTACTCATATAAAAGAGTGAAGCTGATTAAAAAACAATAAAGAATAACCACCCTTAGGTAAAGACAATATGCGACTTCAGTGGTACGCGTGAGTCCAACCTCTTTACCATTTTGTCTTGCCCAATATACGATCTCATGAACCAGTAACGATTTACTACAACACACTTGGCCTCCGATTTACACATTGTATCCTGTTTTAACTAACACTAATACTTCATTTTGTTCTACATTCATTGTTTTTATACCGTTCAAAGCAAAAAAGCAAACGTACGGAAAATAACCGTAACTAACACTGGGGTTTCTAACGACTGATACTTCTAAACACATGCGCGGTTTTTTTTTCCAGCGAACGATAACTCAGAAGTTCAATCAGGCATTCTCCCATTTCAAACTGCAGCGTCAACGGCGACCGGTCGCGCTTGTGACATTTGGATGCATATGGTTCGATTGTTTTCACATTGCTTCAGCGAGTTCGTAGAAAGAAGTGTAAATACCGTTAAATGATAGATCAGATGTAAATTTTAACTGCGTTGAGAAGATATAAATCGACGGATTACGTGAAAATTCATTAATCTTTGAGCAGACGACGGTTTTAACAAGGTGTTTATTTTACACCTTTTGCGGACTTTTAAGTGTTCCACCGGATTGAAGGCGTTGACTGGTCGGACCAAAGGTAATTAATAGAAAATGATTATGTTGTGTATGCATGTACATAAGTTTGATGAGATAGGTGTTTTATTTTACCATTTTATCACTCACCTATTGCCCGTCACATCAACAGTATTATCATACTCTTAAGTTTATTATGTGTGTGACATAATTACAAAGTAGATATATTGCAGCTATGATACACATGTATTGATTATAACTACAATATGTATTTATTAATGTAACTAAATAATACACAAGACGTTTCTTTTCCATTCTGTTATTTAATACGATGTTTAATTTTATATTGATTTGTTTAATGCCAATGTTAATGTCTTTGACAGTGCTTCCTCTTGTGGAGTAAAATGTTGTCCTACACATTAAAATCACACCTCTCTTTTCCTGTTTCTCTCTATCTACTTTATCTACCCTTTCCACTTTATTTCTACTCACATATTTTTTTTTTTTTTTTTTTAAATATTTTAAGTTATATACGGCAATTATTGTTCAATGCTAGTATACACAACTCTCAGTAGTTGAAGCGTCGCATACGCCGCAGCCTATATACATACCAAATCAGCTAAATCTGTATTCTCAACGACCAAGATATTTGCACATATTTATTATTTTCATCTCAAGCGCTGCTTATAATCTGTTTGTCTAGTAATTAATTTGTTTTCATTGCATTTGTAACACCATTGTATAGTCCTTGCAAGATATTCAGAATAGAGACTTTGTATAAGCTAGAAATAGCTTTCTTCTCAATTATATTGTTATGTATCGCTGTATATTTGAATTTATTTATATGTAATATGTTGAAAACGAATAAATATTGTTTAAACTAAAATGGAGGAATTATTAAGTCGTCTTGTCAGCAAGTGTTTTGTTAAACGCCTGTCCGCCATAAAAGTATCTTCTTGGTGCAAAAAGTCTAAAACCCTGATTTTTCAATAATTTCCTTGTTCGATATTGATCCTTCGTAAACATCACTTATAAACATAATTGCACCATTAGGCACAATAGCAACAAACACTTTGTATGTTGTATGAGACTTGTAAGTGGAGAAAAGATTCTTTGGATATGTTTAGGTCTTTGCGAAAAAAAAATGGCTGCCTTTAAAAAGCATCCAATGGTTAGGTCATAAAAAAGAGGTGGCAATTAGAGTTTGTTCGAAACATGCTTATTTATTGATGTAATGATGCAAGATTTTAATGAAACAGCATATTTATTTTAAGAAAGATAAAAACCCGCACACAGGGTATTAAATACACGGGTGTTACCAAATCTGACCAGATTCCGGCTGACTCGGCCAAATTTCGGCTGCAGGGAAAAGGCAAATGTGGTGTGCTTAATAGAAACTTCGACGTTTAAATCTAATAGTCTCAGTCATTATATGCATTCGATTTGCATATTCAAAATAAAATTGAAATTTACCTAATATATTTTCTTATGATTACCGCTATATATGTTCTATAAAATTTACTACTGTGGTCATATATATTTTAAAATAATTTGTATACATATTTTAGATTAATCTGTCGATCTATTATTTTAACAAGAGGGCCAAGATGACACTTTATCGCTCACCTGAGTGACCTTGAGACTAACAACTTAAGTAAATTATATAATAAATGTACACTCAAAATTCCATAAAAACGAGATGGGCGAGTAGTTAGAATTTTGATTTGTTTTGAAGATGTAACAGATGCGTAGAAGAGTTGTGCAATAACAATAGTATCCTTGTGGGGATATCTGGATATCAGATATCGAAAGAAAGTTTTCACTGTATATCCATATAAAAAAAAACAGCCTCCCCTCCTGGCGACTATGTTTTTTCGACGAATCGCTATGGCTGGAACAAACTTGGTAGAGGTTCACCCATGGTAAATGTCAGTGAAAATACATCAAAATCAGGTCAGTAGATTATAACAAGAAGGCTTTTAAAGTTTTTACTATAGCTGCCTCAGCACTAGCACCTCACTGTGGCGGTCATGTTTTAACAAATCACAACGGCTTGAACAAACTTGGTAAAGGGTCGCCCAAGGAACATTTCTGCGAAATTGTTTTAAAATCGATCCGGTGGTTTCTGACAAGAAGATTTTTAAGTTTTTACTATAGCTTATATAGTAAACTAACCCCAACCCCTGGCCGCCATGTTTTTTGACGAATCACTACGGTTTGAAAAAAACTTGGTGAAGGGTCCTCCAAGGAACATTTCTGCGAAATTATTTTAAAATTGAGCGAATTGTTTCTGACAAGAAGATTTTTTTTAGTTTTTACCGATAAACTTGCCCCGCCCCCTGGCGGCCATGTTTTTTGACGAATCAAGATGGCTTGAACAAACTTGATAGAGGGTTATCTAAGGAACATTTCTTTGAAGTTATATAAAAATTGGCCAAGTGGTTTCTGACTAGAATTTTTTTTTAAGTTTTTACTATAGCTTATGTAGTAAGCTAACCCTACCACTGGTCGCATGTTTTTTTGACGAATCACTACGGTTTGAACAAACTTGGTGAAGGGTCTTCCAAGGAATATTTTTGTGAAATTATTTTAAAATTGAGCCAGTAGTTTCTGACAAGCAAAGCTGTCAAGGCTTGAATGAACCTTAGAGTGAGAAAATATTCTAGGGCGTTTTCAAGAAGATTTTTTAAGTTTTTACTAATTAAACTTGCCCCCCTCCCCCCCCCCCCCCCCCCCCCCCACCATCCCCACCTGGCGGCCATGATTTTTGACGAAACAAAATTGCTTGAACAAACGTGGTAGAGGATCACCCAAGGAACATTTCTGTGAAGTTATATCAAAATTGGCCAAGTAGTTTTCAGAGGAGAAGTTGTTAGAGGCTAAAAGCTAACGACGGACAACAGACACCAGGCACAGTGTAAAATTGTAACGTCGTAACTGCTATAAAAAATAAGACATGTATCGGGGTGCCATTTTGCTAGTTAACCTTAATAAGTGATATCACTCATTTGAAAAGGTGATATGACTCTTTCTTTGAATTTTTATATAAGTGTTATCACTTATTCAATCGGATATTGGATATTTAGCGATATTATATGCTTTCAATGGGCTAACAGACGTCCTGTGAACATAACCACTGTTTCCTGGGATTCTGGAAGGTTAACTAGTAATCGAGTACACCCCGACCACTCATTGCATTTATAGCAATATCAAGTAACTAGTGTTTGACCCTAAATTAACTGAGGTCCAAGTATTGGGCCGAAAACCTCCAATTTCAAGCCCTATGATGATACAGGGTTTACCGATAAATTTAAACCAGTCAGAGCTATCTTGCAATTAAAGAATTCCATTGCTGTTAGAGATTTAGAAAAATAATTGTTCTTTTCTTTGTTAACAAAATTTTTTTCTTTAAAATAACCTCTCAGTGGCAGCAGAATATCTGCAAAATCACAATTTTGTGTCTCGTTATCTATACTTGTTGTGCAGCTTGACTATTACCTGTGGACATAACATCATTGATAGCCTATTCTCATAATACCAAACGTCTTTGTACCTTCATTCGTGGTGTTTTCTGAAGAAGGCGCACCTGAAAGTATACAATAATGATGAAATAAGAAGCACTGTTATTGGTAATTACACGGTGAATCTTTTTAAAATACACAAAAACATAATACAGTAGAAATTCGCAGGCTCGGATGGCCTTAGTCCCAGAGATAGGGGGTGTTTATTTACTTTTCATGTTCAAAAGGTTTGAAACTTGTTTATATGTTAATTTTATGCTGAAAATAAATTTCTTACTAACGGTTGTTGGGGCATTTGGTCTGATAGAAACACTGCAAAGTATAAAAATATAGCTTTCTTGTGTTATTGTAAGTTGTATGACATATTTTATAGTAAAATAGAGTAAAACTATGGTTGATTCAAATACAAAGTCTAAATAAGGGAAAAAATGGCCGCCAAAATATGAAAAAATACACTTTATCAGCAAATATACGCATTTTATTGAATATTTTTGCTTAAAGTAAATGAACATCCACCTATCTCTGAGATTACTTAAACATCACATATAGCTCGAACCACTTATCTGGACCTGGTTCCTATGTCAATGTATATACATGTATGGTATTTTGTTGCACAATAATTGGTTCGAACAACCCATAACTCGAACCATTTTGTGTAGACCAGTCGGGTTCGAACCATCGAAGTTCTATTGTATGTTACACAATATTTCGGTTTTAGCGTTCTTCAGTGTATATATGAGGTTTTGTTTCGGTAATTTCTTATTTTTATATAATGTTTGTTCCGATTTTTTTTCAGTTTGATCGCAGTGTGGTCTTATAGTAGAGCGTCCACTTAGCATGCGAAATGTTGTGGGTTTGATACCCGACTAAAGTCTTGAAAATATGTAATAGAGGTTGCCTTGCTTAACTCTCAGCATAAAGAGGATAATACTATGTCTGGTTTGATCGGTGTCAGCATAATGTGACTGCGTGGGCTAGCATACCATGTGTCTGCGGTATGATTATCCACTGTGCAAGCGCTAAGAATATTGTCTCACGTCGATACCGTCGCGATATAGCTGAAAATTGTTGAAAGTGACGCTAAACACCATACAAAACAATATAAATAAAAACAATTTGACAATATATATTTTAAACATGTGTGGCTGTATGGTGCTAACTCACACAGAACTGTGCAACGAGATAAACTAAGACATATCATTTTAAAATGTATTAAAACTATTTAAGACAGCAGAGATTGATAATGCAGCTCCGATGTTGAATATGCATCCATTTTATCATCACTGTGAAGTAAGCTTCGATCATTTTTTTTTCTAGATTATTTCCGCAGCGTGGTTTGATGATAGAGCGCCCGCCTCGCATGCGGAAGGTCATGAGCAGACCCCTGGCCGGGTATAACCGAAAAGTTGAAAAATAGTACTAGAAACTTCCTCATTTAGCACTCAGCATTTAGAGGATAGTCCTAGGTCTAGTTGGCCCGTTGCCAGTATAATGCGACTGGGTGGAGTATTATACTTTGGGACATGATACTCTAGTGTGACAGCGCCCAGAATACTGTCTCAAGTAGACACCGTCGCGAGTTGACTGAACAATTGTTGAAAGCGACGTCAAATACCATACAACAAAATTTCAAGAACAGCAAAAAGGCATGTAAAATCGAGCGTATGCGTAACACCCGCAGTTGTTTCAACCACAAACATCGCCATGAAGGATAACAAATATATTTATCTGGTGTATTTTGTATAGCAATATTTACTTTACTTGGGTCAAAACTTGTCTCTCGTAAACTAGTGCCGGTCCCCGCTGGAGACTGTGATCCACCTCCATCTGACATGGAGCTCTGAGCGGCATGGACTTGCTGCTGATACACGGCATTTAGGTCAAAGGTTCGAATACTGAGGCCTGAAAAAGAATATAGAACGAACACGGGAATGTATCAGCTAGTAAAGAATGCACAAACTGAACTACTTTTTGAATGTGTTTTATGATGGTGATGATGCGATTGATGTGGTGGTGATTATGGTGATAGTGATGTTGATTGTATTGGTGATGGTTCTGATGTTAGTGATGGTAGTTTGGTGGTAGTGATGTAAGTGGTAGTGGATGTTAAAGAGGCTACGGTAGTGGTGGTGGTGATAGAATGTCAGTGGTTGTTATAATGGTATATAATTTCAGGTTATATTTACTGCAGAAAACTTTGATGGTAATGATACTTTTACTTATCGTCGCCGTCGGTTTCCCATATGGGCGACGCCTCCAAAAGAGTATTGGTAATTTTAATATTTTTAGAGGATAGTGCAGAGGTACAGAATACCCTTTTGTAGCGTCTCTGGTTACTCGGTGTAAAGCCTAGATTTTTGTTTTTTGTTGATATCTTATCTGAAACAAAAAATCACATTAAAAGTTATTGTTGTGGTATTAATGAGGTTAGTGGCAATTGAACACATGGAGTAAAAATTGCAGTAGCAGTAGCAAAAGCAGTGGTATCTGTAGTAGTAGTAGTAGTAGTAGTGATAGTAGTATAAAAGTAGTAGTTGTAGTTGTTGTACTAGTACTACAACTAGTAGTAGTAGTTGTAGTAGTAGTAGTAGTAGTAGTAGTAGTAGTAGTAGTAGTAGGAGTAGTAGTAGTACACATGATGGGTTGTTATGTTAGTTTAATTTTATATCCGGAAGTTACATTTGGAAATTGAGTACCTGAAGACGAATACCGAATAACGCACTTCTTAGGACAGAACAAGTTCTAATACGTGTACGGGGTAAATTTTGCCTCGCTGAAATACAAACATTGTTAAATTAGACAAAAACAGTATTTTGTTTTCTTTCTTTTAACGATCTAAAACTAAATAACGTGCGTTTGATCACGTAAACCACGCGTTAATGAATATTAGAAATGTTTGTTTTTGAATTGACGGAAAACTTCTAATGTTTTTTATGATAAATGAATATGAAATTGTATTGCGCATTTACTTATAGATTTCAAAAGCCACATCAATTGATGTATTGATTTTTGAGCGAACTGTCTTCGGTATTCCGATCAATCATTGTAAAACACGGCGATGTCAACAAGCATGTGCACGTATTTACACACATGCTATAGCTAATATTTAACGTGAATATAATTTCTATTATGCAACCAACATAAAACATTTAAGAGAAAATTTCCGTTTGCAGCTTTTATGTGCAAATTTCTCCATTTAAAATGTTGTTTTTATAGCTGTCTCTGATAGGTATTTGATATTACCAGGCGCTAAAATGGTGACTATCGTGCTACTTATAGATTATATGAACTTGGTAACAAGAATGTTGTTAAGTCAGATTACCATTTCCTGTTGTGTTGTACCAAATATAGTCTATAGCATTGTTTGGAAAGCCGCACTTGAGAACGTTGAATGGTAAGCTGCTTAAACTGAAAGTTTGATGACGTCACAGTTTAGAAAGTGTTCAATTACTATGAATTACTAGAATTCCCTGCTTTTTCATTGGTGGTTATTATACCTGATTTGGGAGATATCAGGTTCTGGAATAGATTAACCAAATATACCAACAGTCATACTCAATACTAAGGCCACATAGCCTACACTCAATATTTTAACATATATCTAGTATTTAATGGTACTAATGGTGATAAAGATATCACACTATTCAAGAAGCTCTTAAAATAAGAATAAAAAGCTTTGCAAACATTATTGCAAAGGTTAGTAACATTTTCTTTATACATGTCTTAATGTTCATCAATGACTTAGAGGATGAATACGTTTTAAAAGAAGGTACCAGGGTGGATTTAGGACAACTCGAAATATTCTTAGTATTGAATGCAGACGAGACTACAATCTTCGCTCCAAATGCTAAAGAGTTACATAAATGTCTAAATATTAAAAAAATACATATTGTAATTGATAGAAACTTATTGAAAATAATATTGTAAAGGTGGCATGTGTGTTATGCGTATTATAAATATTTTCTTGATTTTTAAATTATGTTAAATCTGTTATGTTTTGATAAAAAGTTTTATTTATAGTCGGTATGATATATAATAAGCATTAGCTATGTATAGATATTGATCAACATTTACATGAATAAGCAAGTTATAAATACAAGTATGTTATGAGTTATCACATAAATCAGTGACTCCATTACAATTATAACATTTATTCAGTCATATCGCAAAGGTGTCTGCTTGAGACAGTATTCGGAACGTTGCTACACTGGAGTATCATGCCATAGACACATGGTATGATACCCCACCCAGTCACATTATATTGGCACCGGTCCGACCAGACCAAGAACTATCCTCTAAACGCAGCGCATCAAACGAGGGAGCTCCTAGTATCATTTTTAAGCATTTTGGTATGACCCAGCCAGGGATTGAATCCACGACCTTCCACATGCTAGGAAGAGGAAGCTCTACCCCTAGACCAACACTGCAGTTAATGTATCAAAATAGGGATATGCATACACACGACAGACGAATCATTAAAATCATTCTTATATCGAATGAAACTATTCACATCTGTATATGCCGATGTTTCCGCCGTAGATTAATGTTCATTCTAAGTTTGTTCATAATGTTTGGCCACCTAGACCCGATGATGGGCTAATATTCCTCTCATTTATCGATATCAGCCCGATACATGCATACTGGCTTGGCACCAGACCACAGTCTCCGTGATAATTGATATACAACCATGCGCCTCATTACCTCAGTCTATCACTGCTGATTCAAGTGGGAAAGTTATCCGTAACTTGCAGAGATGGGGATGTGCTCAAGTTCTTGATTACTTTCCAGGATCACAGGAACCAGTGGTTAGGTTAACTGATAATCTGTAAGCCCTTGATGGTATAAAATGACACTAAATTTTTATCAATCAATCTTGCATACCGAATGCATTGACTCATTCTTTTTATTTACATATTTATTATATATTTTACAGCGATTGTTTTTAGGATGTTACCTAATAGGATTTATGTCATGTATATCTACAGATGGTTCCACATCACAGTGCGAGACTTGATCAGACACGGAGGTCCAGCGCCATCATTTTTGTTAGACAAGCTGACGGTCGTTAAGTAAACACTACATTGTATCTACTTGGATAAACACCACGTGGCCAGTGGGGGACTTGTTCTCGCGTCAGGTTAGTTTTAACTCGGACGAGAAATTAATATCTAATACCGGTAAAATGCAGATATCGTTATATAATTTGTAAGACAATTATTTATACAGGTAACAATTATATATTTCTTAAGAGATAGAATTTACTGTGATATAATAACATTCAAACATGATACCGTATTATTTCTTGTAAAAGCGTTTGTCATGATGAGTTAATATGGCATTAACATTTAAGATGCCATTCAAACCAACTACCCCACATTGTGTGATTTATAGCATGTAGTTACTAAAGTGGATAGGTTAGAACACATCAACAAAAGCACTAAATTGTAAAATACAATAAAGTGAGAAAAGGACCCAAAGGGCCGATTAAAGGATTATATTGGGGGGGGGGGGGGGGGGGGGGGGGGGGGGACGTGTCGCCGTTGTCTGAAGTCGGCAAAGAAAAAGAAACTTTTATTATATCCTAAATTGTTGCAATTTGGAAACAAGAAATGAAGTAAATTGAAGGCGAAGCAGTCGTAATCTACGAAACATAATGTTACTGTATAAATGCATTGTTATTGTGTTCTACTTTCTACAATAAATATCATCTAATTAATATGACCGGAAATAAATAAATATCAAGTTATCAATTGGCGCTTCCAATTAGAAAACACCAATACCAATTGGAGCTCTCCAACTGGAGAGCCGCGATTCCGTTTATTATATCCTAAATTGCAATTTGGAAACAAGAAATGAAGTAAATTGAAGGCGAAGCAGTCGTAATTTACGAAACATAATGTTACTGTAAAGGTGCATTGTTATTGTGTTCTATATTCTACAATAAATATCATCTAATTAATCTGACTGGAAATAAATAAATAGCAAGTTATCAATTGGCACTTCCAATTAGGAAACGCCAATACCAATTTGAGCTCTCCAACTGGAGAGCCGCGATTCAATTTGGCACTCTCCAGTTGAAAAACCCCGATTCCAATTTGAATTTTCTAAATATAGACTTAGATTCTGAAAATAGACTTCCGATTCAAATTCGAAATTACCGGTCGTAAATTGGAAATGCCAATAGGAAAGTTTACTATCAAACTTGAAAAAATCTCACATTCATACTCTTTAAACTGTGGCTCTTTGTCAATAAAATAACGATAGATAAAAGGGCATTTTGCTGTGTTTAACCTTAAATAAAAAAAAACCGTGGTGGTTTTATAAAATAATATGTGCTGTTCATACACAGATTGTGGGTTTGCATATTGCCGGGATAGCAACTTAGCTTCCCCATATGACAGCTGTACTAGTGTTGCAAGGATGCAGATCCTAGAATTATTCTTATAAGCTAAAGTTGGAGCTAAAATAACTAAATATGCAAGGACCAGGCCTTTTTTAATGATTAAAAAACGAGTGGTTTGGTTTTCTTCACGTAAGTCTCGTCGAATTCTACCTTGCAATACGCCTTTACCAATCGCTGTCATTTTTCTATGTCTTTCCTTGGCATGGGAAATCCGATGAAAAGCACATCACGCATTTCTGCTCGGACAGGCTACCTAGAGTCACTATTCCATAAGCACAATGTTTCCTCTTCCTCTCACTTCTTTCAGTTTAACTAACTTTAATATTTAACCCAGAATCTAGCCAATATGTTCGCGTTTAACACAATAAACAAAGCGTTCTGTTTGCTTAATTCTGTCCGCCATCTTTATTGCAAGCGTTCATTAAATGAAATTCTATTTTTACAACGCAAACAAGCACTATTAACACTTGCTGCTATTTCTTACAATATATACCTGAATTGACCTCATCTTACATATATATACATTGTATACAAATAGCAATCGAGTATAGGTTTACTTAAATGATTATAAATAAAACATAAAAATGTACATCTTTAATTTTTTTATAAATGGTGTCAAAATACTTCTGAAAAACTGAGAAAATATACCTTTTTAACTTAAGTATAAGATGACAACAAACAATTGAAATAAGATGACCAATAACCATTACAGTAGGGTTACGTCCCTTTTCAAAGAAGAAGTCTGCATATAACCTAGTGTATTTAAACTCCTTATTTGCATGACGTAGATACATCATTACAAGAGTAAGTGAAATTTATGTCTTCTCTTGAGGGTGAAGAGGGGTGTTATTTCTGTCTTGTTCGTCCATCCGCTCATATGTAAATTTGTCTGTCAAAATGTTGTTCCCTCTTCATTTTTTTATCGTTCATTTGATGATACTATTGGTATGAGGACTATAAAAACACTTCTTTTTTTGTAGGAATTTTTTATTATGGCGTATATTTATACATATCATTGTGGTGGGTCAGTTGTTTTTACTTTAAGAGTGTTTTAAAATAGAAATTGTATCCGCTCTTTATCTCCTTAACTGCACACCAGATTCTGTGAAACAGGAAAAATATCAGTATATCGGATAGGACAATTACTATCCTTTGAATGTTTAAAAAAAGGTTTGTTAGCAGTTCGTCTCTTTAATCGTTATTAGGATTTTGTTGAAAACTCACAGGAAATATTAGTATGAAGTCTAGTTGTGCATATTGTCGATGTGTTCTGGTGGATTTCTAGATTATTTAAAGAGAGTAATTGGCCTTTGTTTTTTAAAAGAAACATTCTCCCCTGTTCATCTCATTAACAGCTCATCAGAACATTTTTAAGAGAGATATGGTCCATTGAATATTTTTCAATATAGTACATTTCTTGTCAGCTGTTTATCTGTTGGATTTTGATGAGGCAACTATTAATACAGCCGTATCAGTATGAAATCTACTTTTGCATCTCGATCTTATGATTATTAAAAACAAAGGACAATGTTCACGAAATGCCAATGTCGGCCCTGTAAAGTGCATTTATTTTGAATATTATTTTTTTAGCAACGTTATGTGTATTTGTATAAAATATACTTTATGTAGTATTTATTTTTTTAATTGTATGTTTATCTATTCATAGAATAACACCAAAGATGGTTAAAATTTATTATGAAGGCCAGACAAAGATATTTATTCTTATCATTGTCTTGTACACTCTAAATGAATATGCGTGAATAGTGCCTTGTGGCAGGAGTTCCTTCACTGTTAAAACCATGATATATTTGCCTAAATTGGCTTAAAATATAGAAAATGGTCGCTGATTATGTACACTATGATTAAACGAAAATTGTAAAATTGAAAAACAAAATTTACATTTTTTAAAGAATAAAGTATAATTAAAATAAAAAACATCAGATTTTAAATAAAATTAATGTTGAATTTTATTGCAATAAACAGGACCATTGTCGGGGGCGGGGGGGGAGTCGTGAACCTCGTCCTTCCGTCTCCCCAGAACTAATTTGTGTCAGTGTTTTCTATAAAACTTATAGGAATTGCCATAATGAAGTATGTTTGCGCATTCCTGTCTGCTGGTCTTTAATATATATCAGGAAAATGGCACTTCAACCCTCAAAAAGGAAATATAAAGCTTGTGTGCTTAATAGTACTTACAGTATTGGATCTTTACTTACCCAGAGTTATATAACAATACTATATCGCACACTTTCTTGAACTGGTCACAAGCATGGCCTATTCTAAGTGTTGAAAGTTATCAGTTACTTGCTGCGAAGGGTGTGCTCAAATACTCAAAAATGTTTCTTGCTTAAAGACACCTCACATAGCAATGTATCTTTATATCGTATTTGAAAGTCGTATGTAATAGTTTGATGAAAATGGACAATGCAGAGCTTTGAAAATAATTTCTAGTTTAACTAAATATCAATTAAGATTGTGATGATTTTGATATTTGAAAATAAAAAACTGTTTTGTAATCTTTTCTTTAACTGACAATTTATTTTTTGTTTGTTACCTGCATTTACAAGCACTTTTTATAAGCTATTCAATTAATTTCGAAAATAAATGAATTACACAATTATGTACGATATTCCTGCTATTTCAGTATTTGTCACATCCATCAATGTACTTTCTTTATCACTTATTTAAATCGAAATGTAAAAGTCAGTTTTACATTACAGTATACAGAAATGGCTACGGGCACAGGACAATATCTAGAGAAATTAAAAGAAAGTGTAACAGACATCAATTGTCTAAAACTAGAACTTAAAGAAATACTTGAACAAATCAATGAGCAAGACCTGGAATTTAAAATACCAGAATTCTTCACCAAATGTCATGCTAAACAATCAATCAAACTCATCGTGGAAGGGACGGGAGATTCATGCAAGTAAACAAATCTTATGGATGGCATCTCCAGTTTTCAAAAGTATGTTTGATTCAGATTTCAGCGAGAAAGATAAGACATCCATCGAGTTACCAGGAAAGACTTGTCATGAAATTGTGTTGCTGTTGAATTGTCTATATCCAAACATACTGGATCAGATTGAAGATAAATCAATAAATTATATAAGTTATGAATTCGTACAGTTGCTATAACCCTAATAACAGATCGCGATACAATAGTATCCGGTACTTCAACTTTGACTGCAAATTCTACATTACAGAAGAAAAGCATTTTATAATCATGAAACAGCTTAATTTATAGGACTGCATTATCAAAACAATAAATTTAATCCAATACCTATTGACGTATAAATGATGCCTCTCTATACCAATAACTATAAACTGAAGTGTATTTATATCAAAATAGTTTCTTAAGGATGATATGTACCATTATAAATATAACGTTAAATGTTATTTATCGATTAATAACAGAAATATATTGTATCATTCATAGAGAAAGTAATTCAGAAAGTAAATTCTTTTGATAGAAGGTAACTTAAATGACAAATCCAATCTCCATTGAGGCCCTCTTAAACAAGCATTAAACAAAAACCTATATTTTTATAATACCCTATATGTAGATTATGTGTATGCTTATACCGCGGCTGTCTCCTAGAGGATAATAAGCTCCAAAACCTGTTACAAAAACGGCACATATACCATTTTAATGTAACCTCTAAATAAAAAACATGGTCTTCAACTAATATTGCGGAAAATATATATAAACAAGGACATTTCTGATGAGGATATGCTTGATTGACATTTGTTATATGTATGTCCATTGCCGAGGTCATTATGCCAGTAATAGAACCGATTGTAATAACTGGTGTATGTCAAATTGACTTTAAAATAATAACTAACGAACGTATGCACACCACACTACGAACATCAACATCAAATCGATTTTGAGTGGAGAGGTTAAAGAACTCAAATGTTAAGATTATGTCTGTGTTATTTTTATATTTAATAAAGATGATTTTCTTTATTATTAAGATACAGAGTTAAATATAATAGGAATTTAGGACAATTTCTCAAAATGTCGGTTTTGTTAAAGCATCATTCATATACTATTCTTTTAAACAAGGAAACATAATAGTACATGTACCTTACTGCATACATCCACCATTACTAAGGTTGTATGTATCATTTCAGCGGAGGAAGACAAGCGACCACCAGTCATTGATAAAAATACTTTGATTAAAACAAATGATACAGATTTTCCGTGGAAAGAAGATGCATATCATTTGGAAAGTGGACTATGAAATGGATGCTACACAAGGTGTTTGGAATAACATTTGGTTGAACACTTATTATGTATATTACATTAAACTGTAGCCGCATATTTTTTATTGTAGTCGCATTTTGATGTTGTTGAAATTATATCAGTTTAATCAAACACAAATTAACATCAAGAGCATATTTAATGCAGACGAGAATACACCTGTCATACTATCTCAATGATGTCATGTCACTATTTTATAAAAGGATCTACCGTTTATTTGAATTGAGCCGTGCTTTAAATAAAACAAGTTGAGTAGAAGTAATTCTTGAATTATTAAATGTAAATTGAAGAAGTTAAAAGTAATTGTATATTTTGACAAATTTTTAACAGATGTGACGTACAAATGGATATGTGACTCAATGGAAATAAGCGGTGAGTAAACTAGGGAGTATTCATTAAAGTACTACATCTGTTCTTATTTAAAATATATGATAGTCTAGTGTGTTATTTGGCGGTCTTTTACAGACCGTAGATCAGATGCCATATTATTTAAAAATTATGCATGTTCTTTATTCCCCATTGCTTTTTGGCCGTGGACCAGATTACCATAAGACATTGTAACCCTGTCCAATCTTGGTTTATTCAACCGGTCAGTATGCACCGCCTCACACTACCCCACTTAGACATGTAAATGATGCTTTTAACTTCACTTTGTCTTTATTAGACAATTAACATAGTAACCATGTCATTTTTTATTCCCCTTTATTATAATCAGGTTATTTACTTTTATTCCACTAACACTGCACATACGTGCAGACCTGCACATAATCCTCGTGTGGGGGTGTTGAAGTATTGGAAGATAGATGGATAGATTTCTGAGTGCTAAGAGTCATAACGCTTATTCAGTATTGTCTGCTACTCGAATATTTCAAAGTCTCGTTGCTTGGAGTCCTAAAGCGCATTCAGTATTTTCATCAGCAACTCGAGTACTGTCAAAGTCCCAATGCTTTGAGCGCGAGGGGTATTGCATATTGTATTATCCCTCAATAAAATCGAGTCTGCTATATTCTTTTCTATGACGCGTTCTGTGTTTCCAAGAGAACCGTTATCAGATAGTATTATTAAGTGACAATACCTTTGTCTAGTATTATAGATGGAATAAGCAAACAATGTATTTAATTTAAAAACATTTCATAAGATATAAGATATGTTTTAATTTTTCTAGTGCTCGAGAAGTTGCCAATCCTACTTAAACTTGCTGATGAATATCTGATCGAGTCAGTGCTACAGTTGTGTGAAGAAAGATACATGTTGATGAACCATAAAGATCTCCAGTTGGATTTATTACCCATAGACAGGTTGCTGGAATTATTGAAGGTAGCCGACAGATATAATATGCCGAATATGTTGGATCGACTGTGTATTTCAGCAGTTCTTATACCTTTTGTACGTTTTGATCTAATGAAAGATATGCATGATTTCAAGACGTTATCATTACAGACAATATACAAAATTGTAATTGGGAAGTTTTTACACTATGACAGAGTTGAAAAGGTTAATATTAGCTAACAGCCAGTATTTTGGTTCTTTGTGTCTACTAAGATAGCTATCTTCGTTATTTATAGCATTTTTTGTTACATCTTTATTATTCAAATATTTGTATATTTTGTGCTATATGTCTACAAATAAGCTATCTTCATAATAACATTTGCTCTGTTCATCTATATCACTTGTTTCCTTGTTTCCTGTAAATTATATACGCATTTCATCACATGCAGGTATATAAATTATGTATGATAATGTTATGTATAATTATGTATAATAAGGATTCGATTGTATCATTTTTATTATATAACAATCATAACAGATAACCATTTGCTATATTCTTATTTGGCTTGATTTAATGCTCTCAGTGTATTTGGCATGCATTTTGTATTAATGTTTTTTGTTATAAGTGTTACCATTTATCTTTATTTATTATATAACACCTGTATACCACCATGAGATCTATAAGACTGATAAAGTTCAAGACAATACATGGTAAAAAAGTAGTGTACGTTATAACATTTAAAGGCGTAATTAAGATCAATGTATGAAACATATACACAAACCAATGTTTGGCTTGTATGTGCATAGACTTTGCAATAAGTAAGTGAAAGTACAGCAAACAGTAGTAAAACAACGTAACACAGTTAAATCAATATATGTGTCAACATGGAAGAAAGAAGTTAAATTGTTATAGTACATTAAATAGCGGGGTCCCCATTCTTTAAACGTTTTTACTTTGGATAACAACAGTTCTACTTCGTAACCATATACCTGCTTCTATACTATGTGATCATGCTCTTTGTTTTTTAAAGAGGCACAAAGTAGTAAGGTATTCAAGTTTTACTCATATCAATGCATCAAAATATTCTTTACACTATGAACGTTTCACCATATGAAGATATTTCCCTCCAAATATTACATAGACATTCTATAAAAAAATCATATAAAAGTAGTGAAGTCACGCCAGTTTTGAAAATATGAGTAAACATTTTTAAAACCATTCTTCTATCATAACGATCAAAGAACGTATCGTAACACTTTTTGTCATAAATTATATGACAGCGAATACCTTATGGGTCTGCAGATAAACTAACATTTTTTTAATTATCATATTTATGTTATGTAGGTAACTAATTTTATCATTGTTCTCTTTCAAAAACGCACGGATATGGAAACCTTCAAAAATTTAAATTACATCATAAGTATTACGTAAAACTAATAAACCTATATTCAAGTTAAAGATAATGGATACAGTAAAAACTTTTTCAAGCAATACTCACAGTCACACAGATTGTAAAACGAAGAAGCACAAATAATATCAATAGCTCTGGGTCAAACTTGGTGATGCTACTCTTGCAATTCAATTAACCGCGTGAATATTACTAATTTGATAATGCTCATTATTATTACAAATGTAATGAAATTTTGCATACTAAGTTTCCATATAAATCGAACAAAAAAATATTGTGTACCACCCTCGTATTAATGGGACACAATCGTCTCATGTAAAGCATATACAACATGGAGCGTTGAAAACGTCATTTCAATTGTGGAATTCCTGATTGTGGTTTTAAAATGATCTTATAGTGTTACATGATGACAAATGCGAATGATATACCGTTATGTAGATTGATGGCAAAGTACAATTCTGTCGCAATATCATATTTCACAACATGATAAAATTAAACTGCTACGTAATTTTACCAGGCATTGAACGTATGAAAGGTTTGTAGTATCATAAATGGTCGATGCTATGCGTCTAATAGCTGTCAATTTGTAAACAAAGTCTAAATATTACAGAGTTGTTCTTATTCATTGTTATATTGACATCAAAATTATTTAACTCGTCGTCACATTTTGATAATAAGGAGTATTCATCATATGTTTTCGTCAGGTACTTCGGGTAAGCAGTGCTTTCCACCTTTCATCTATCATATATATGGTACAATATCACAACCTTAATTTCCGGCAACATCGAATTTATTTATTGATATAAGAAGACTTTTGGTAGTATCAGATCGGATTATAAAAAAAACACTGCTTGAAATAATAGAAGCACAAATATTTCAAAATACTGCAGATAGAAATAAAAACAACTGCCCATAGTCAAGTTGTTGTGTTGATGTTTTGTTGTAGGTGGTGATGGAGGGAATTGTATCTGTGTTTTAGAAGACGTAATTTTAGGGGTTCTTTTGTTAGTTTTTTTTTCTTCTACGTCTGTTCAAAGAATATACTGTTTTTCATCATGGGGAAACCCTATCTACCGTGTCATTTTCTCACATGGCCTGACGAAAATTTCGGATTTTTGATATGTATTACAAATTGTAATCATATGATAAATTATATATTTTTATTTTTATTTTCGCCTACAATACAATGTAATAACTTGATGAAAAAGAGATATACGTCAATGTATATATTTATGACGCCCTGCTTAGTTGTAACGAGAACAGGGTCAGAGTAAAATTATGTTTGAAGTTAATTATTTACACAATTTTAATTAATTTTCTGGTCAAATATGCTGAATATCGGATAAATCTATGCTAAGTACATATAAGACTATAAGTGAGATATTGAACTCACATGCAAAAGCGAAATTTATGTTACACTTTTACTGTTTCAATTCACACCTGGTACATGTTCATACCTCATGAATTTTCAACAAATTAAATCCATTTCTTAAAGGGAGTATATCAGGAAAAATTGCTATAAATGAATCGAAAGAATCTCATTATCATTAATGAAAAAAATCCGAGTGGTTTTGTAAGTCAAATCTACAGTAATGCGACACAATCGATATTTTAAACAGAATGGTAAAGTTGAAACGAAATCCCCATTTTGTAAAAAAAACAAAACACTTCAATCCGAACTCTTTATCAGATGAAACTTTTATTCAGGTAAACCTGTATATATGTAACGGTTAAATTTGAATCAAAATGAAATCATATTACTCATATAAATCGTCACAACACAAAATATGTTTTAATTTAACCTAGGCCCGTAGCCCAATTTAGGGAATCCTATTCCAATGTATTCTTTTTGCATTACGGGGTCAGTGAGAATATAAAGACACGCTATATTAAAAAAATATGTTTTAGCCAAATTAAACTTTTTGAAAAATCCTGAAAATCCCTTTAAATGTTTACATGTTTAATCATATGAAACATATATCTAAAGTGAATAAGTTGTTAAGACATTGACAAGACAATAAACGGATACATATAAATTGAATTCATAAATAAGGGAATGTGTTATGTGTTGTTTTAATATACTGTGTTTATTGGAAATATTCTTTATTTCAAAATTAAAACTTTAATTCGAATATGTTTTTTTATATTTACAGTTGAAAACGTGCATAGGCTTTTAAAACTTGCACATAGATTCGAGATAAGAAATATTGCCGATGATTGTGATAAAACAATAGATGAAGAAATGGATAAACAGTTGGCGGTATCAGAAATAGAATTGAAAGAGAAATTCCGTATTGTCCTCGAAAATTTGCGTTTGGCGGAGCAGTATAAACTTTCTGAACTTCACGAAAGTTGTTGCGAGATTTTGAGTACAGTAGAACAAGATGAGATGACTAGCCTCAAATTATCTGATGATGTTAAATTGACTGTCATGTTGAAACACATCTTAAGGGTTGAACAAAATTTCCATCTTTATGAAAGTATCAGTTTAATAGAAACTATACAATGTTATAATACTTTATTTTTTTCTTATATTTTACAAAAGGTACATAGTATGTATTAAATAAAAAGTATTTTATTGTTTTTCCGTTGCACAAATACAGATTAAATTGCTAATCGGACTTTACTTAACGCCATTTGTTAAATTTGTTCAAACTGTGAGTGTTATTTATGCCTTAATTCATCGATACCGAACGAACACTGCAGGTTTATGAGCAATATACGTCTCACTACACAGTTGCACCCCTTTTTGCCACGTAGAACAAATGCTGGCATACCATATATTGCAATAAAACATGACTATTGTTGAAAACGTAACTTTTATAACTTTTGAAGGGATACATGTATTTATGAGCATTTGCTGAATTCTTTTATAAAGACATTTTAGGGTGCCACTTCACTGTCTTTAAAAATCCAACCTTATCAACCTACCAGTAATTGTGCATTTTTATGTGGGAATACATTCCTGCTATAAATAAAGACTTTAAATACATTCTATGTGGAATATTTGTTTTACCATGGGGATCCTAGACATTATTTAATAAAGAACAAAGAACAAAATTCAAACGTGCAGTGAGACCTGAAAGTTTCATGTTTTCACTATACTATTATTTTCATTTTATCATTTGGTTACGTTTTCTGCTCCTAAGAAACATTTTAACCTCTCACAGCAAAATTATAAAATGCTGTGTGCCGGTCGTCAAAATCGCGCGATATTTTAGTGTTGTTCGTCTTTTAGGTCTTTGGAATCTTGAAGCATAGTAAATGTTGCACGGCAAAAGAATACGGCTTAAGCCGATGCTATGAACGGTACATGTAGTACATATGTCATTAGTTATTTCTTGTTGAGTTTGGTGCTTCAGTGTTTTATCATTTTGTCAGACATCATAAGACATATTCATGGTGTAACGACTGCAAGAGAATAATACTGGGAACACTCGTCAATCAGGTTTAAGGTCCTCTTTCCGTTTTCACCTTTATGTATGTTTGTATTGCTGATATTATGGGACTGTTTATTTATTATTTTAATAGTGTCTGTACCGTGATAATGGCTGTGTTCTTTGATACGTATTCTCTTATTGTAGGAATGTTGTGGTTTTTTTTTTTATTTGAACTGTTTTCCTCGTACGAATGGTAATAAAAAAGATATAAAGGACTAAATTTGAAATTTAATACAGAATCTATTTGTTTGCTCAATATATGGTGTGTGTTTTTGTTACAGGAACGTGTGGAACTTTATGGTGAAGGTTATATTAAAGAAGCAATAACAGACAATGCAGTATCCGAAGCTATTGCGAAACCTCGAAAAGAAGAAAACACCTTTAGGGTACCAGCAGAACATGATGTGTGTTTGGTCATCAACGGTTTTAAACTGTATGCAGATGAAGACATATTGTCAATTGCATCACCTGTGTTAAGGCGAATGATACATGACCAACTCCAGGAGCATGATGACAGAAATATAACAACACTTGCTATAGAATCCAGAGAGGACGATTTCTCCGTATTGCTTCGTTGTCTGTATCCAAATAGTGCAGTGAAATTTAAGGGTACGCTGATTGTAAGAAATTAACTTGATGTTAACAATAACTAAACATTTGTAATTATTATTATATAGTGTTTTATATTTGTACTGTAAAGGGTCGTACAAACGGATATCTTGTTATTTTAAATTTTTCATCTTAATATATATATTAATTAGTTTTTGGTTGTGCTTATTCTGAAACGTGGTTTGTAAATTCGCATTTGTATCGAACTATATCATAATGGCAATAAGTTAATGAATTTAGGAACTATCGGACGTTATTTACTTTGTCGTAAAACTCATTTTATAAAGTTGAACGGGACTTTATATTTGATGTAGTTCCACGACGATTTTTCATACTAGTTGTTTTATCGGTATCGCTCTTTGTATTTTCAGAAAAAGAAGCACTGATTCTCTTTCAGTTTGTTGATCGTTATCAGATGAAAGCTCTTTGCAAATTAATCGAAGTGGCACTTATAAAACATTGCCAAGAAGATTTGTCACCGACAACAATTGTCGATTACATAATGACGGCTGTCACATACCAATTACCAGCTCTTCTCGTCTGCTGCCAATCTGCACTCATGAAGAAACAATCTGATGATTCAGACAATTACAACCTGCCGGATGACTACTGCGTCGGATATGGCTGTTAATCTGCGAAATATTACACTTTTTAATTCATATGCGTTTCTTTCTTTTACTGAAGAACAACACATATTGCAAGTCAGTTTTTAATATAGAAATAATTACAAAAAGTACGATGTGTGCATTTGTGCTTGTGTATAAAAATGAGAAGGAACTACAGTATCAGTAATTATACTGTTTATCGGTTGGTCAGAGTGAATTGCTTGCTAATCGGAGTTTTTATTAGTAACAATATATCTCTTCTTTCTGAAAGTATTGCCTCAGAATCAGATTATGTTTTATGGATAAAATTACTAATCGAAGAGAACAATGTTCGAAATAGTTGTACAATAGGGTCTATATCCCACCAGAGTCGTCGCCTTTTTTTAACCAAGATGAATTATTGATTTTGGAGGAAGAAATTAGCCTAACGCGAAATAATTGTGACCATTTTATTCTGGCAGGAGATTTTAATGGCCACACCTCGAACTTAAACGACTTTATTGATGTTGACCCCTTTCTTTCGGAGTATTTTGGATTTGATTATGATACTAGCAATACAGTCAGCCATGAACATTATCTGCGAGAAGCAAATTTAAATATCATATGTGTCACAAGATAAAGCTGTGAACCAAATTGGCCGAAATATGTTAGATATTTGTTAAAACAATAACTTATACATCTTAAATGGACGATTTTCGTCAGACAAAAACATAGGCAAATCCACATTTCGAGATGCTTCGGTTATAGACTATATAATAGTATCTAGGGAAACGCTGAAATACCTTAGTACGTTTAAAATATGCGATGCCGACAGCCTTTTTTCTGACGGACACAAAATACCTAGCCTAACATTAAACTATGATTTCACAAGAGTTACTCCTAATGTGAAGTCCAGCTGTCGAACCCACCCAAAATGGCAAAATGATAAAAAGATTGAATTCATAACTAACATTGATACAAATTAAGAACTATGCATAACGCTGATCCCAAATCTTACTGGAAGTACCTTAAAAGTTTAAATTTAAGTTCTGAAAATAAAGCACCTAAATTAGATCAATTTTACGATTTCTTTAAAACCTCCAGTTGTGTAAATGGATATGAAAATATAAACATATCGCCTGATATAGCTAACAACGATGCAATATTGAACTCCTCTTTTGTTGAAAGTGAAATTAATAAAATGATTATGAAATGCAATAATGGTAAAGCATCTAGTTTGTCAGACGAAATATGTAATGAATATATTAAAGAAACGCGACACTTATTCTTACCATTATATACCAAACTGTTCAACCTAATATTTGATTCAGGACTTGTACCAGAACACTGGACAACTGGTTACTTAATTCCAATTTACAAAGGTAAAGTTTCACCTTTAGATCCCACGAATTACCGCCTAATTACTATATTAAGTTGTCTGGGAAAATTATTTACAGCTGTCCTTAACGAGCGACTCACAAAGTTTAGTAATCAACACCAAATAATACACCAAAATCAAGCTGGATTTAAGAAAAGCTACTCTACGACCGATCACGTATTTACTTTAAACTACTATATTAACTTAATGAAATCTCAAAAACAGAAGTTGTTCGTTGGGTATGTTGACTTTTCACGTTGTTTTGATACAATCCCAAGGGCCGAGTTATTTTCCAAATTAATAAATAATGGAGTAGATGGAAAATTTATAAGAATCATTCGTAATATATACAACAATATAAAATCATGTGTACAATCTCGCGGTAAGCTCTCTGCATTTTATGTCCCAAATTGTGGTATTTTACAAGGAGAAAGCCTTTCTCTGTTACTCTTTTCCTTTTATTTGAATGACCTCAATGATTATTTATCACACCTACAAAATCCAGGCATCACTTTAGACTATACGACCAACGAAACCACAACGTACCTTCAAATACTGGTAATGCTCTTTGCAGATGATACTATAATACTGGCCCGAAATCAATCTGACTTTCAAAAATGCTTACGTGATTTTGAAAGTTATTGTTCACTAAGGAAACTAAAAATTAATACTTCAAAAACCAAAGTTATGATTTTTGGATCTAACCGAAGATCCTGGCCTCGATTCAATTTTATGCTTAACAATACAATGCTAGAAATTGTGGACAATTATAGATATCTTGGTGTATATTTCACCCCATCAGGAAGCTTCAACAAAACCAATAAACATCTTGCCGAACAAGCCAATAAAGCAAGGCATCTTCTGTATAAACAAATCAATAATTTAGACTTACTTATAGATCTCCAACTTAAATTGTTTGACCACACAATAATGCCTATCCTAACTTACTCCTGTGAAGTATGGGGCATTGAAGAAAATATAGATTGCCTCGAGAGAATCCATTTATCATTTTTGCGCAGAATCACCAAATCCAGAAAATCCACTCCTGCGTATATGCTGTATGGGGAACTCAACCGATATCCCATTAGAATTACAATTCAAGCTAGAATTATCAATTATTGGAATCAATTAATTTTAGGTGATAAAACTAAATACTCTACTTTTGTATATAAGGCAATGCTCCACTCTCCGATCCAATTTAAATGGTTACAAACAATAAAATATATACTTAATAGCACAGGAAACACATTTATGTACGAAAACCAAAATGCAATGCGTACCAAGAACATAAGCAAGACTATTAAGCGAAATTTATTGGACCAATTTATTCAAACATGGTCAGAGTCTATGTCAATTTCAAATAAAGGGAAACAATATTGTGTCTTTAAGGAACATGTGCAGTTCGAACCTTATCTTAGATTGATACCTTTGAAAAAAAAGCGATATCCTTTTGCAGACTTAGAACTATGAATATAAAACTTCCTGTTGAAACAGGACGCTGGAATAACACCGCTTTTGAAGAAAGATACTGTACTTTATGCGAGAATAGAGATTTGGGTGATCGTTACCACTATCTACTTGTCTGCTATTACTTTAATGATCTACGATTAAAGTACATCAACAAATATTTCCGTACGCATCCAAGTATATTGAAATATCGGGAACTTTTGCAATCAGACAACCCTAGAGTTTTAAATAAATTGAGTGAATTTGCCGAGCATCTTATTAAAACTTTCAAATAGACTTACCTTAACTGAATTTCGTGTAGCTATTCCCCTGTATTAAAACCACACTTTATCACGATCACAACACTACACTGCGATTTAAAATATTCCCCATGAAAAACACCGGTAGTAATTGATTCATCAAATCCAAACAAAAGTCGTAGAATTGTAAACTTCCATAAAATATCCTTCCGTTTATTTTTTCAAATTATCTGTTATTTTAATCAATCGGCGGTTTTATTTGGTCATAATCCTTATTTGTTTAAGTCACATGGTTTCCTTTTGTCAACTATTTTCTCGTTTATAAATTTCATTCACAAAATACTGATAGTAAACCGTGATCCTCGTGCATTCAATCCCTATTTACACCCACGTCGAGGCCCACAAATTATAGGCATTTGGTGTACGTGTGTTTTTGTGTGGATGTCGATTGTATGGTGTTATCATTAAAGAAACACAATGTCTTATTGTAAAATTATGCGCTATATAATCCAATCTATTGTTCATCGGGTAACTATAAATTCTAAACCTATAACAATGACGAAACCCCATTTGATTTTACGTATAAAATGGGAACAAAATTGCTATACTCCATCATTTGTTTAACTTTGTACCCGCTTGAAGTATTTAACTTGATACATTCAATTACTAATGATTTAACAAGAAAATCTCACTGTTCCCGCCGGGATTTTACAATATCACATTTGTTTATGAAATGTTTGTGTGGATTCTTCCGATACCCTCATGTGATTATTTATGTTGTAGCCATCATTTGCTGTTGCGATTCATGATCGTCGATGCAATAAAGGTTGTTGTTGTTGTTGTTGTTGGTAACTCTATTGGTCATTTTATTCGAAAGAAAATACGACCCCATTCTTTTATTATATTTAAGTCCCTCATCAAAGGGGTTCTATTACATCTTTAAATATAGAAAAATAATGCAGATACAACTTTTTTGTATATTTTTAAATTCATTCTCCAATAAACGATACAAAACAATACCTTTATATAATTCTAATTCACAGCATGTATACGTGTGCATAAGTAACAGCGTTTTATTGAGAAATAATGAGATATTTTTGTATATTTTGAGTATATCGTTATACAGTGTTATTACAACTTTAGAAGGTAGAAATCAAGGTTTAATTGATATTTTTTCCTCTTAAATAATTTGAGAAAGAAAACCCCAAAAGAGAATCAAAAGAAACATAAACAATAAAACCTCACATATTTTATTCGTTTTTAATTTTCGGTGATATTACTAAAAAAATATTTTCAATTTTAACAGTGGAATTATGCAATATTATTCAAAGGAATCTCAGTAATTAATAAAAAAGCATAAATTTAATATTTTTAAATATACTCTACAATAATTGAAGTTTGCAGATATATACTTGACATAAAGTTGACCCTGTGCTATCTATATAAACACTACATAATATATCGTAACAAAATTGTTAGAGATTGAATCATTATTCTTCAATCTTAACCGAAGTAATGCATGTCAAAATAATTCACATAATTATCACATATGGCAAATCAACCTCATTGAGGCCGATTTTTAAGTACTTTTTTGTGTAGAAAACATGTTTACCTTTATCATGTGTTACAAAAATTTGTTCAGCAAAGACAATTAGAGGCGTGCTGGTAATGTTCGGATACATTTCTTATGTATTGTATTATTTAGTAGAGTACTGATGGCGTGTTTTAAAGTTCTACCAAAATTGACATTACCGAAGAATAAATCCTGGCATTAACATAATAGTATATTAAGGAAAATCAAAATATCGTATTACTTTACACTATTGTTTAGTTGTATTTGCGGTGTATGTGTGTGAAATGTCAGCTATAATAATTATTATTTTTTGTTTTTAATCAGATGAAATATATCTGATAGCATTACCTAAAAGCATTACCTAAACGCTTTCACTATATAGTTTAAGACATATCATGAGATATTGTGGCATTGCACTGCTTACCTTATCTACATCGTATACATTGTACACAATGAACAATTGATCATTAAGTGTTTTTAGGGTGATTTTTTTATCCCAACCTTCATTGATTGCTATATTGAATATGTTTTATAATTGTTTTTGTTGGAGATGGAAACCCAAGATAAGTTCTTTCATAGACAATGGTAGTTACCGATCATTTTTTCTAATTTGAATCTGTTTTAATATGTAAAATTATATATTGATTATGTTGCTATAATTTAGTAAAATTCGACCAATATTTTGTTGTTGTTGATTGATAAAAAGGACAAATTGTGAACTTATCTATTTATGATTAAATTAATAAAGATAGATAAATTATTAAACAATGGTGTGATCTAGAATGTTTGCGCAACAGCTGTTTTCATTTGTGTGTTTATTTGAATTAATGCACGCCGACATACTTTTATTATCAATGTCAATACCATTTTCAGCTAATATGTTTGGTCATCTTTTCGTTATTCTAAAAGTAAGAAATTATATGTCCACATGTATGCAGCATTCCAACGACACAGCAACCACAACCTAAAAATCATAGTCAATCATACATACAATAAAATACTATTTTTTTACTTGTATTTAACGCCATTTTCAACATTTCAGATTACTTTTGCATGTTCGATTTGATTGGTGGAGGAAGAACTCAGAATAAATCGGAGTAGAACGACCATCCTTCCGCAAGTAACTGATAACGTTTCTCACAAAAAGTTAAAGGACTGAACAGGACTCGAACCTTAGCGGTGAGAATCAAGTGGTCTTAAGACAACGCCTTAGATCAACCGGCTACGGACGACCCTTAAACATAATAAGATCAATACATACACACAGAAAAAGTGACAAATGCGGTCACCGCCGTGTGACTGGTACCGTGAAGCTTAAGGTAAAGTTACTAGGCTTGGTTTTATATCAATCTATTATATGCCAGTTGCAAATATAAACGTTACGTGTAATAACAGAACTCTAACATGCCAGATGTCTTCGTGAAGCGCGTGTGTCATTGAAATTTTTCATCAAACGATCCGGTTAGTTCATGTTTTTAAGGTTTTTATGTACGCCTTAACATATAGACTAATTAGAGATCTTTACCAATGTTTCCTTTTAGCAGATGGTCAAGACCATCTAGCTATAATTATTACACATCTATTACACAACCGTCACAATATCAAACTACCTGAATATGTTTATGTTTCTGAATCTATATCGCACATCAAGTAATTGTACGTTTGGAAATGATCATTGACGGAAGTTTAAGGTAAGTATCCATAACCTTTTTTCAAGCATCTGTGTTACAAATGTATTGCGTACTTGCTTTTAAAGTACTGACTCGGGCAGTTATGAACAAAGACCAGTAACAACTGCTATAAAAGGAATACCAATCGATTTTTACTTGAATTATTTTTAATTATAATAATATATAAACAACTATAGCTGACGTAAAAGTATCATTTGCCTTTGTATATTCGATATTTTTATGTCATTTTTAATTTCAATACGGAATTATCACCTACTGAGAATATCTTAACGTTAGAGTGCAAGCATAGTGGTGACATGTTTATGCAGTGTTCATGTTACATTTTCCAGGTTCCTTAAAAACGTTTAAGATGTATGTCAAAAATGATATGATACATCAAAATAAAAGATTTGGGTTTATTTTCTTCTAAAATTCTTTGATATTTTGTATTCAGAATTATACTTATTTCATTTCAATTGGTTGTTTAGTGGAGATATTAGGTGGAAATCTCTCGGAAATCTTTAAACCTAAAGAATTAGTATGTTTATTATATTTATGATAAGGATGGGGTAACATTAACATATGTGATGTATGCTGCATGACAAAACACTTTGTAGAATTGTTGTGGAAAATATCTAAATATAACAAGACGTTATTCACTGCAAGCCCTTCCAAAATGAACAAACCTGCGTTTGTAACTAGACTTAGCATTGCATTTGTTACATACATGCATTTCTGGAATGATTTCATCGCTGCTTAACCAATAACATTTTTTCCATAGGTAAGAATTGTGGAATGTAAACCAATAGTGGACGGAGACCAGCAGAACGGCATACCGAGCTTGTACAAGGTTTCAATTGTTTGTCAGAAAAAAACAAAGGTGAGAATAAGCACAATAAACATATTTCTTAGCTAGTATTATGAAGCAAATTTGGACAATTTGACTTTCACATATTACTATATCTTCCAATAAAATACTATAATCATGTTTAATATCGAAATGATTGTCTTTGTGTGCATGATATAAATATTTAATCTTTAATTACCGAAAGTGAACATATTATCATTATTTGTTAAATCTACAATTTATATGTTGTTAAAATTTCAAATATGCCAACTTAACTTTTCTATTAACTCAATATATTCAAAGCAGGAATTGTATTAATTGTTTAATCTGTATTAATTATCGCTTCCCCTTTGACATATGGTTTTACACCTTGATGAGAAGGAATATTTGATGCCATATTTACACCTTCAAAGTCAAACAATAGCTTTGTTGATATATATAGTGATGGTAAGACTGTGATAAAAAACATTAACATTGATAGAACATTAACATTAAAAGAAAATATGAATTTAGGATAGCTTTGTGCAAGAAAATAGGAATAAACTTTGTGATATAACTTTCTGATTAAGAAATAGTTTAATAACTTAACTTCGTGACAAACATAACTTTGTGACTACTGTGTGATTTGAGAATTAAAATATAACAACTTTGTGAATAAAACTTTAGTGATAACTTTGTCATTTAGAAATAGGACTTAGTGATTTTAAAGGCAGTGAATTGGAAATTAAGGACTTTGTGAACTTAGTGAATATTCAAGTGAAATAAGGATTTAAAATTTATAATTAATCTAAACTTAGTGACCACCTAATACCTGATATTACTTTGTGTGACTTTCATTGTGAATAATCCATAACACTGTTCATACTTTTGTAAATATCATAGTTGACAGTATTAAACATCTTAATAAAAAGCGTTAACTTTCATTCGGCATTTTATTCATATCTACGACAACCACACATAATGCATTTCTATTGTCCCGACGTTATGAGGGGCGCGTTTTATCCTCATTATACTAGAATAAAACAGAAATGGTATTCTCACAGTGGTTTAATCTTTCTTAGCAAGCGAAATAGAACATATTGCAATTAACTTTATGCCTGCTGCTGTGAAAATCGGGTATGTGTAACCCTCCACCTAGTGTTCCTCCGACTGAATTTGAAACGTCAAGAACAAATATATCGAGTGATCACTCTTTCCCTGTAACTGTGACGTTATGTGGATTTCGAGTTCCGGTTTTGCGCAGTGCTTGGTAACAATGTTTCTGTATCATCTTTATAAGACGCCATTTTTTTAGGCATCACTCTCTATAATTGTGTAACTTGTATGTTATTATATCAGTACAAATGTTCCGATTGATAAGTTTCCTGTGACATACGTGAATATATCATATGATGCTAACCTATATATAAATGAAATCATAAACATGTACCCGTACATGCACCCGTACACGTAGATTGCATCGTAAAATGGGTTTTGTCATACAAGATAAATGTATGTGTTTCTTGATCTTTAGCGTCACGTTTGTTCAAAAAATGTCCTGTCTCTATCAATGGATGTATACTTGAAGTATCATGATAAAACAGACTGGTATGCAACTATCGTCTCAATGCTCCATGCTGACCAATTAAGATTGGTGGAAACGTATTTTGATTTGTAACTCATGATGTAAACAATGTTATTGTTGTTGCATGGTGTCTAGCGTCGCTTTCATTTATTTTTAAGTTATATCGCGACAGTGTCTACTTCTAAGCGTTATCATACTGGAGTACAATGCCGCAGACACATGGTATGAAAGCTGTTTGAGTAAAATGTGTTCAGATATCTGTGAGTTGGACAATTTTTAAGTGACAAACAAAATGACTTATTTGTGAAATTTTTATTTATCATCAAAATAATTTTCGTCAGTTTAGTTTCTCTACGAAACATTAAAAGAAAACAAACTTTTCTTTTGGGTGCTATTGATTGGGATTAAATGTACGAAGTGGCTACAATAAGAAATCTCAAACGGCTAAAACAAACTCTTACATCGAAACAAATACTATATGTTGATGTTTCAGCAACAGGCAATTTGCATTGTTGGTGTTGTTCAGCCAAAATAAGATTTATGTTGTATTTTTTCTGTTAATTATACTTAAATTAAACGACAGTTTTATTCACTGCTATGAAATACCAAATTTCGTCATATATAGTTAATATAATTTAGGTACCACTCAAACTGTATCAGTTTAAATAAATGAAACAAGCAATATAAACGTTTTAAATGTATGACCTCGCTACATAGGAAATTGAACCACATATGATTATCATATGAAATTTGAACTGAATATGATTTGAGTCTCGTATTAAAATCATATGTATATCCTTTCAATTTAGAATCACATCTTGTGATCGCGCCCATAATATCCCTTTTTTTTATTCAATTATTCTAGCATAGGTGTTTCGCTATAATAACAAGTTTAAAGCTTCTATGTTTAGATTGATGTATTTTCTAAATAGCTATATTCATTTGTAGTTCAAACAATAGTACTCAATTTCGTAAGGAATTTATATCTGGGAAATAATTGACAAACGTAGCGCCGCCTCCTTATGTCATTCATAATTAACTGTATACTGTATCCATAATTAACACCAGTCCTGTGCTGTTTGGTTAAAACATATTTTATTGCCATATAAACCAATTTTACAATATATATAATGCATATAAGTCAAAAACAATTTAAGGCAAAAGGGTCTGGCCACTAGATCTCTCAACATTAGATACGGCCATTCCCTAACAACTATATTTTGCAATTTTAATGAAAGTTTACATACATACATACACACACACACACACACACACACACACACACACACACACACACACACACACATACATACATACATAACATACATACATACACCCATACAAACTTGATTGTCTAGAATAAATAAGATCCTCGAAGATAAGGTAATTATGTATATACTTATACACTTATACACATAAGGTTCCATAAGTTTACCAATACAACTTAACAGAGAAATAGGTCTTTAATTATTAACACAAGACAAATAGTATTTCTTATAAAGTGGCATAACAAGTGATTGTTTCCATTTACACGGAAAAGATTTCTCACAAACAGACTTGTTAAATAAAATACATAAAGGTTTTGAAATTGTATTCTTGGTTAATTTTTTTAAATGTCTGGCCTTTCAGCTTTATTCATACCAAAAACAAGAAATCATTTCATCAATATCGTTCTTTAAAATAGTTATGTCTTTAATTGTTCTGTTTGTCCGTATGTTCAGTTCTGGTAGGGTTAACCCTCTATCATCTTCGTTAGCGATAGAGCAAAACAAACAAATTTGCTTTCTCATTGTCTGAGAAACATATATTTTCGGAGCCGTCGGTAAGTAATGTTTTCAGTATTGGGACTGTCCGAAATGTGGCAATATTTTGTTCCACGTTGCTGAAAAAGCGTTCTTTTGTTTTTTAAACGTTTGTATTTTGTCCAGTTATTTGGGTTTGCACTTTTGGTCGCCATTTTTTTTTTATCTGTCTCTTTGTCTTGAAATTGTTCATAGTTGTGAGTCGTACCAGGGTTTGCCATGAGGTCGAATTGATACTTCTTTGGACATTTAGTCATAAATGATAGAAATGTCTCAGTAAATCGTAAACATGAGTCATGTATGTCAAGTTCTTCAAACAAGTCCAAGTCTTGGTCGGATATCATGCGATTTAACTGTTCATAGTCACCTTTTTGTAATTCCAGACTTTTCACTTTGAACATGTTTGTTCGAAATCGTGAAACTTTATTATTAAGAGTGTAACTTTGTGATTGCTAACTCGTCTATCAACGCCTTTTACGTCAGAGGTTAAAGGTAGTATACTGTCGGATATGATAATAGGGTCATGTAAGGTTGCTGAGGTATCTGTCACTCGTGTCGGTTTGTCGATCATATTTGTCATGTTATTTATAATGATAATGTTACGTAAGTTGCAGTCTCTTGTGCTCAAATAAATCTTGGTTTAGATCACCGACAATGATTATATTTAAATTAGATTCGAAAGCACGTTCGATAGAAATATTAAAATTATCCCAAAAACAAACTGGTGTATTTGGAAAACGATATACATTACAAAGTAAAAAGGAAGAAGATTTGTGACAAATCTCTTCCCATATTACATGAACTACAGTGCTTTCGAGATCCGTGAGTCTTTTCGACATAATTGTCTTAGAAACGTAAGTTAAGAGACCTCCCAAATGAGAAGTTCACTCTTCTCTGTAGATACATCCGTCGAAGTTATCAATAACTAAATCGTCAGAAGGTACCATATTGTTGAGATAAGTTGCAATAAAACACATTATGTCAATATCAGTAAAGTGTTGGGCAATAAAATGAAATTTATGGATAATGCTTCGTATATTTAAATGGATAATTTAAATAGCACCTAGTATGTTCGAAGTATCCGTAAAGTAGGACCGGGCTTTGTCTCAACATCTTCTGACATCAAGACTAATAACAATACTTTGTATAAAAATAAATAGACGTATATTTGAGACACACACCTATGTCTAAATATGGTGGTAAATATAAACTTAAAAAATATAAGCAACTCTTTCAGATGGTTATATTTTAGAGTGAGTCTCCCGAAAACTTTGCTTGTGCAATTGTGAAATATACCAATGGCCACACGTCATGAATTCATGTCATTACCCTTTGGGATATTGTCTCATATAAAAAGCAAATTGTTGGAACAACCGGTTTGTTAACATATAAATTAAGACTACAATACGCTCATAACCAACCGCGTAAACCAGAACCAAACCAGATAAGACAGCGGAATATGTATTTAGTGGTATAAAAATAAGAATACTGAAAAAGTGACTTTGAAAAACGAAATAAAGTCATTCATACTACAGAGAATAGACTGACTGGCCTAATTAGAATGATGATTTATAAACCTTTTTATATTTAAATGTCACCGTATTACTTTCGTTTAAGAAGAAGTATCAAAAATCTAAATCTTAGTGAAAAACAAAATTTACATATGAAAATTCAATAATTTGTAACAAGTAGGTTTCAAAGCACGTATATTTAAATATATTATAAGCATTTATAGATTCTGTGTCAGTCAGCCAAATGATAACATGTATACACGTGGAGCATGAGTATTGGTAGCGTATGTTGAATATCTTCAATGTACACCCTGTATAAATATAAATGCTCTGTACTTGCAAGATAAAAATTACAAAAACAATTTTTTACATCATACAATAATCACACGAAGGATCTCTTGGTGTGTCGATCAACAAACCATACCATTTATTGGTAGTTATAATTCAAATTATAATAAAATTACAGACCAGTGATATAAAATAAACAAATTGCGTTTGTGCTAAACACATCACATAATTACAATATACTATAATTAATCTTAATAAAAATTCAATAGCTGATAACTATAATCATCAAATATTTTATCTTCAATTTCAATGTACCTTTAGATATGTTTAACATCATCATCATCATCATTATCATCATCATCATCATCAAGATTTTCACAGGAACGGGATTTTTTTCAGGCTAACCCTTCAAAGTATTCAACCCTCACAGATACACACTTTTAAAGTCTTGCGTTCCATGACCTAAATGCCGCAAAGTAGTCTCCCCTTGATATACTGTTTAGACACTGAAAAATTGCAGACACAGAGGCATTTCTAGTAGTATACCGTTTACCTACGCGCATTGTTTAAGCATGGGAACTAGGAAAAAGTCACAGGGGCTCAAGTCAGAGGAATAAGGGGGTGTTTAACCTGAATAACCTTTTCTTATTCTAAGAAAGATTGTACACTTTTACTTTTGTGGGCTGAAGCATTGTCTTGAATGAGCTAAATGCCTTCCCAGCCATGGGCGTTTATTTGGATTAGTTTTAACAGATTTAAGTACTTTATCTTTGTAAAACTTGCCTGTAATTGTTCTACCGTCTTTGGAATTTGTACAACAGGACCACTAAAATTGAAGAAAATGGCATATATAACCTTCTTGGCGCTTCATTTCCTCGTTGCTATGACCGGCCTAGCCTGACTTTTACAAAGCCAGTGTTTGTTATTGATGCGCCGTTGTGACTCAAAATAATAAACCAAAGTTTCATCCCAAATGAGCAAGTCAGAAGAAATTTTCCTAGGATTACATTTTTATATTTTTTTTCAGAAGGTTTTCAGCACAATCTAAACGCTTGGCCTTTTGGTCAGGTGTCAGCCAGCTCATCCATCTAGCACAAAGCTTCTTTAATTTACAGTTACATGTAGTTAGAATATGATGAACGGTGCCTTCTGTAATGCCTAGACTATAAGTGATCTGGGGAAACAGTATACCGTCCATCTTATTCTACCATAGTTCTAACAGCACCAATGTTTTCCTTTGTTGCTGCAACATCAGGCCTGCCTGGGCGGTTACTTCTTGCAGGCTATACTGATAAAATGTCTTAACCCAACGAAAAAATGTTCTTAATGTTATAGTAGAACTATCTTGTTTACGTCACAATTCAGAATATAACTCTTTTGGTGACAACTGCAAAGAAACTCGGGCTTTAATGTAAGCCATTTTTCTTAAGGTGTCATTATGACATTGAAATATAGCCTCACTGTACATGAATGTGTATAATTCAATAATGAATGTCTTGGTCAATTTTAATCGGATTAAATTTTGAATTCGCAGGTGTATTGAATAAACATCCCCAAACAATTGCACGAGTTTTTAATGTTCTTACGCAACATTGTTTCTACGGAAGGCCATTAGTGATAGAATTTATTAAATGCCCCTCGTACCAAATAAATAATGCATGCTATGGTCTGGCGTTTGAAGAGAACTTATCTTATTTTAATTTTACACATAGCTTTGGGATTCTTTGCCAATGTAACCAGTGATTGTAAACAAAGATTGTAGTTCTGTTGTGACATCAAAATTACCGTCAGTGTTTGACAGTCACTGCAAATAGATGGAATCATGATCAGACAATGCATTTCATGTTCAACCTGAATTCTGCAGTTTTACTTGTGAAAGATGACTAAATCGCAATTGATACTATTTCGATATTAATCAAGTGCGTAAGAAAACTTAGAATGTAAATAGAATAATGTAGACATTGATGTAACGTTTAAACATTTAAAATCTTGAACTATAATTCGGTGACACTATAAATCAACAAAGTGAAATACATGCCTAAGCAGTCACCTGTAATCATCAGCCACTTATCTTAAGCAGCCACACATGCAGTTTTCCATTGATATGATTTCAGAGCAAATTAATCTGTATTAAGCAACAGCCTGTCTTAAAAAGCCACTTTTGCCGCTTCACTTGGTTGGTTGCTTAAGACAGGTTTGACTGTTTATGGAATCGGATTTTGTGTTGTTTGTGTTATTTTCTACACTCTACTGAATAAAGATGTATGCATGTTATATAATGATCACACTCAATTTAATGCAAGAATGATTTGAGATTTCTCTCTTATCTTTAAATTAAGACAGTAGTGTTGGTTATCCTGAACATTACATTTATAAACGAGAAATTAACACTTAACGGTCTCGTTATGTGTGTTTAGTGTGCCGATGAATAAACCTGTTTTCCGGAAGCTCAGGTTTACAATTTCCGCTAAAATACCCATTCTACTTTCATTTTCAAATTTTCCGGAGCTGGATATACAATGTCATACAACAGCAGTTTAAAGTAAAGCACGTAGAAAGGTACGTAGAAAACGATATATTTGATATACTACTTAAGATACAAAGCACACTTAGACTCATAGATATAATAATACTTCAACATACACAAAGTATAATTATAAATAGAATAACGTAGTTTCACAATAGTGTATTCGGTTTATAAACGAACGACAAGTTATAAATATTGTGAAACTACGCCATTCTGTTTATAGTTATACTCGTCAAATACAGGTAACACATTTATATTGAATCTATTGTATTGTATAATTTATGTAACAGATAAATGTGATGTCATCTCTAATACGGTCGGATCCATCTAAAATATATTGACGTAGTTTCAAAAAAGCATATTGGGTCTATAACAAAAAAACATTTTATCGATATAAAGGGACACAAGGTAATTGGTCATTGACTCGTGTTCACACATAAAATCACTCTTTGCATATATGCACGTATAACAATACAGAAGTATTTATTGATGCGGAAGTATAACTAGTCATGTCTTTTTTATTAAATTGATCATTTAACACGGAAAATATGTTTACTTTTTGTATAGTTCGTTGTTTCACGATACTACTTAAAATAAGGTGAGCGAATATACAGTTATATTTCCCCTAGTACAAAAATACATGTTTCTGTTTATCAGCAGCTGACCACAAAAGCTCGAAATAAGATTACCTTTAACTATTACTAGAGTTATGCCCCTTTTCATGGTGTAAACGATATCAAGAATCTGCATACAAACTGGTGTATTTAATTCTCATATTAGCATGATAGATATATATTTTTAAGAAAAAAGTGTTAAATGAAATATATGTCCCTTTTTTCTTGAGGGGTGGGGGAGGGGGGGTGGATTTTGATGAAACTTATATATCAGTATGAAGTCTAATTTTGCATATTGTACAGTGTTTCGATTTGATGATTTTTTAGTATGAAGTTTGTATAATACATATCAATGTAGCAGTTCAGTTTGTGGAGTTTAAGAGTGTTAAGAATAGAAATTGTGTCCTTTCTTCATCTCTTTAACTGCAAACCAGATTTGACGAAACTAAGAAAGTATCAGTACGTCGGAAAAGACGGTTATTGTCCATTGAATGTTTTAATACATATACTTTTGTTCGCACTTCGTTTCGTTAACCGTCATTCGGATTTTGTTGAAACATCACAGGAAATATAAGTATAAAGTCTAGTCATGCATATTGTCAACGTGTTCCAGTTTGGATCGTTAGAGTGTAAATGGCCTTTGTTCTGTTTGTTAAAGAATTAATAAACCATAAACATATAAACAAAACAGGGTATATTTAGAATGAGTGAATAACATATTTTTGCACCAAACAACGTGTACCTTTGTGTGACAGCTATTACGTCTCTAACAAAATCAATAGAGTAGCAGTAGAAAATAGTAAGACATACATCGCTCTATCGGTAAGCGAACAACACGCTAATACGAATCATAAAGGGACACACGCAATCGATTATTAGTTTTACTTGTGTTCACGTATCAATTCAATCGAGATATTTTTTCTTTCTTTTCTTTATTAACCACTCATTAGATCATTTTAAGAGTGTCATTGTCCCTTGAATAATCTTCTCAGCTGTTTATTTCTTTAAACGTCTATAAGATTTTGATGAAACCTAGAAACTATCATTACAGGAGTATCAATATGAAGACAGGTTGTGCATAGTGTTACGGCAACCCGGTCCAATGATTGTTTAAATAAATATTAGGCAGGCAGGACTAAGTTTTATCAGTGTTTTCTATGAAACTTAGCAGGAAGTGTTATTATGTCATTTTTGCGCATTCCTGTCCATTGTATTTTAATTTATATCAGATTAGTGTAATGACACTCCAGTCCTCAAACATGAAATATAACGCTTGTGCACAATAGCACGAGCATGTTTTATTGGATATTTACTTTCACAGCAGATATATAACAATAAGATATCGCACGACTTTTTGAACTGGTCACAAATCTGGCCTGTTTAGCGTCTGATTATCAATCCAAGGATCGAGAATAATGCCGCCCACAGTCGTGATATACGACATTGTTTCTCATTGTCATTCGTCTCTCACCGTTGATTTAAGTTTGGAAAGTCATACGCTACTTGCTGAGATGGGTCTGCTCGAATACTGGTTAACCTTCAAAGATCTAAGTAATGAGTGACTGGGTCAATCGATGGTTTGTTTTCCCTCAATGCAAAACTGGACGTTAAATATTTAAACAAACACCGAACTGGTCAAATCAAATTATGTGTATGGCGCCTAAATAATCAAGGGCACGCTTACACCTCCATTGTATAATGGTCAGCTACCATGATATCACATACTTTGTATTTATTTTACTACGATTTTGAATCAAATTATTACAACTTACACAAATCACGCTCGAAGCCTTCCTGTGCAGAACCAGTACTAAGTACAGGCGGGGAAGTGTCTTGCATAAGGACACATAGCCGCATACCTTGTACCTCGTATTTGTTTGTAGTAGTTGGGGCAAAAGGGACAATGGAGAGATAAAAGTGTTAACCTAAATTTCGATTAGGTTTGTGATGATTTTGATGTTTGAAAAATAACAACTTTTTTTAACCATTTTTTGACTGACACATTATTGAACATTTTTTACATGTTACCTGCATTTACAGTCACTTTCATTTAATTTCGAAAAAAATGTAATTCACATTTCATAATAATGTACGAAATCGCATCCATTACTTTGCATTCTTAATCACAGACTTAAATAAAATATCATTTTAATATATATTTTCATATCTTATTATATAGAAATGGCTACGGACACAGGACAAGATCTACCGAAATTAGAAGAAAGTGTCATAGACATCAATTGTCTAAAACAAGAACTTAAGGAAAGACTTAAACAAGTCAATGAGCAAGACCCGGAATTTAAAATACCAGAATTCTTCACCAAATATCATGCTAAACAATCAATTATACTCAGCGTGGAAGGACGGGATATCTATGCAAGTAAACAAATCTTACGGTTGGCATCTCCATTTTTCAAAAGTATGTTTGATTCAGATTTCAGCGAGAAGTATAAGACATCCATCGAGTTACCAGGAAAGACTTGTCATGAAATTGTGTTGCTGTTGAATTGTCTATATCCAAACATACTGGATCAGATTGAAGGTAAACCAATCAATTATATTAGTTATGAATTCGTATAGTTGCTCTAAACTTAATAACAGTTCGCGATAAAGAAAGCAACAATAATACCCGGTATTTCTTCTTTTTTTAAAAACAAAACAAAACACGACATTATATATTAAAATACAGCTGCTTTATTTAATATAACTCGAAATAAAAGGAAAACGTGCAGCATTCTCTATGTTTATTGAACATATATAGTTACGTTTGTGCAGTAACAAACTTCGAGATAATAAACAATCATAATCTATACTATTAAAAGGTAAATAAAGGTTGGCATGTTTAGGCCGCTCTATGGTGTATAGATTCCTCCACCGAAAGGCGACTAGGCGCTACAGGCAAACTCCCATTAACAGAGACCCAGCTTTTTATTAAAATGAAGGCAAATTGAAGCAACACGCAATACAACACAAGTCAACAAACAGACTAGCTGACAGCATCAAGCACACAGACTCCGCCCGAAATCATGACCATAGGGCCCAGCTTACAACGGCTACGCACCGGAAACCAATGCCACATTGAAAGTTAGGGTCTACCGCCAAACATCCGGTGTTAAAAGGGGTACCGACAACTGTTATTGTAGCTATTCAATACCGATGGCAATGGCAGCCCATCTTACGGTTTATCAGCATAACAATGGTAATTTAACAACCATAAACTCGTATAATAATACAGTTACACATACAACTGTCCAACTTTGGTATGCCCTTCATGATGCATTGAGCCACCAAGCAGCAACGCAATCTAGGTCTTACCAGTACTATAAGGGCCAGACCTAGTGACCCGAAGCAACTCGAGTCTACCATTATTAAGTGGCAAAATGCATCATGTACAATTTTCAGACAGATACACAAACGCAACAAACTGCAACTGCATCAAACACACAAAATACTCGTATAACAATACTGTTACACATACAACTGACCAACTTTGGTATGCCCTTCATGGTGCATTGAGCCATCAAGTAGCAACGCAATCTATGTCTTACCAGTACTATAAGGGCCAGACCTAGTGACCCGAAGCAACTCGAGTCTACCATTATTCAGTGGCAAAATGCATCATGTACAATTTTCAGACAGATACACCAACGCAACAAACCGCAACTGCATCAAACACACAAAATACGGTCTGGGTGCAAACTTTTTGATGCGAAACGTAGGCACACCATATGACACAGCTCAAGACCAACAGCAACGGTATAATGCGTGTTGCCACAATATCTAGTACAAGGTACCAATTTTTCAATCTGTGACAATAACACCGTTGAGAACCACAGTTATACAAAAATAAAATATTTGGCTATTAACAGAACGCCTGATCCCTTCCGATGAACCCGATTTAAGCGACAGTTCTAACAATTAAAACTTAAAATAAATACTTTTGATCAACACTTTATATCATACTTATAGCAAACTGTTCTTAATGTTAGTGAGGCACTAACCATATCCAATTGTAAATAAGATATTAAACAACAAACGCCAGCTCAAACATTCTGTGCCATTTAACGATAGTCTAAGTCACTTTCAAATCCGATATCCAGGCATTAGGTACACAATGCATGTAATGTATCATCCTGTTCCACAACGATTAACAAAGTGTCTGTTCGTACAAGGTAAAAGTAGGATAATGTTCCCAAAGTCGATACCCGTGGCAGAAGATCTATGATAGTATATAGTGATAGTGAACTGGATATCGGAGACCATCTAATGCACATCAGTTGTTACCGCATCGTTAAATCTCAACGTACAAGATCCTGAAAAATATACTGGGAACAGCAATTCTGACACAAAATCATGCATATATGTAACCAGGATTAATGAGTCCTTATCACATACACTAGTTGCTATTGATTATGCAATAAAAACATCTTCTATGGGTGTGGTGGGCGGGTAATTTTGTAAACTCTTGTGTCATGTAGATAAAAGTGAGAAGGCTGCACGGGATTTGCGTTTATAAACCGCGGTTGGACAGATTGTTTTCCGATTCTGTATTGTATTATTAAACAATGTGTTTATTGAAAGGGGAACCAGCTTACCGGATAATAAAATCTGAAGAGCTACGAATCCGTAGCAACGGACAATCGCTTTTTCTCAAATAAATAAACCAAATTATTTTAAGGGAAATATTTTTTATTATTTAATATAACTCGAAATAGAAGAAAAACGTGCAGCATTCTCTATGTTTATTGAACATATATAGTTACGTTTGTGCAGTAACAAACTGCGAGACAATCATAATCTATACTATTAAAAGGTAAATAAAGGTTGGCATGTTTAGGCCGCTCTATGGTGTATAGATTCCTCTACCGAAAGGCGACCAGGCGCTACAGGCAAATTCCTATTACCAGAGACCTAGCTTTTGATTAAAATGAAGGCAAATTGAAGCAACACGCAATACAACACAAGTCAACAAACGGACTGGCTGACGGCATCAAGCACACAGACTCAACCCGAATGCATGACCATAGGCCCCAGCTTACAACGGCTACGCACCGGAAATCAATGCCACATTGAAAGTTAGGGTCTACCGCCAAACATCCGGTGCTAAAAGGGGTGCCGACGACTGCACTGTTTATTTTACGCCTGGTCACCCTCGGCCGATAGAATTGTTTTCCGCCACAATAAATGAAACATTTATCCCCCAAAAATTCTAATGAACGGAAGACCTATTTGTCAATAGCGATTCTCTTATAAAATCGAGGTAAGATTCGAGACCGACCTCGTTAAGATGCCCACCGTCGGCACGAAAGAAGTTGGTTTTGGTATCAATGTCTTGACTTATGATATCGCTTTTCCCAAACTTGTGTACAATGGTGCGGCTTAATCTATTAACCCGCTTGCGTTTTGCGTCCATAAGTTTAAGGCTGAAGTCCCCTCTCCCGGCCCTTCTAGGCAAAATCTCTACCCATATAATCATTGTATTGGTGAAGGCTTCCCTAAGATACCGTATCTCAGAAGTTATACTTCTTTTAATTATTTAAGTTTAATAAAATAAATATTTTATTTAGATATTCCCTTTTATAATACTTGCTTAAACTTCAGTACATCAACGGTAAAGGGTTACAATAAACAGCACAAATGCGACTACATAAATAATCGTACATAACAAATGTAAAATCAATAAAACAAACATATAAATATTCATATACCATAACAACCAATGAACAGTGATATTTGGCAAATATGACCCTAACTCGCATTTGAAGCATAACATCCAATCTGGAACTCTAATTCGCTAAGATGAGGCAGAAATAAGTGGATCAATACGGTCTTAACTCACTCAACCGGGGCAAACAAAAAAAATGTTTATATAGATCTAAATCGCACGTTCTAGAGGAAGGCGAAAGAAATTTCATGAACATGCGTTGACAAACTAAATTGACCTGACGCAAGAGTGACTATCACTCCACCCACTGGCCACGTGGCACTGTTTGTTCAAGTAAATACAATGTAATACAAAGTAGTGTTTCTTTAGAGACCATTGGCTTGTCTAAGGAAAATGGCGCCCTGGAAACAATTTAGATTGCTACTTGGATTAATGACTGGCTTGATCAACAGCACACATCAGGTCAATTGAGGGAGAAATAGGTCAATATAAACCGACTTGCTCAATTTGAACTGACTTGCTCAATATGGACTACCTTGCTCAATACGGACTAACTTGCTACATCAAGGCAAAAAGACAGTTTACATGGATCTAAATCATGGCTAGTTGACCAGGGTAAACATGACTTTATATGGCTAATGTGTTAGTGTGCAGCATAGCGTTTAAAGCTAGAAATAGTGTGTCCACAGGTTAAGGATGCCACCGCTATAGGTTAGATAATTTTAAGACAAATACATATACATTTGCAAGTCGAAAAGGGACTATAATTTAGAAATGGTGGAACCTGCATCAAGTTCTATACAGAAAAAGAAACATGCAGCTTAAGCATATGGTACATCTTCAAGTGCAGAACTAAACTCAATTGGCACATATGTAATAGCATTTTAGTAAATGTACAGTTTCTAGGTTTAAACCATGAAATAATTGATTAGCATTTAATACATGTATACGTGTCAACTTGTTATGAATAACAAGAAAATCTTACGTGAGAAACGGAACTGTCCTTTACATAGTTTTTTAGTACACATGTACCTATAAAAGTGCAAGGACCTGAATTTTATTAATAACAATTCTTAAATTCTTAATTCTTATAAAGCTGACAAAGCTCAGAGAGCTGACAAAGCTCATCAAGCTGACAACAATCACCATGTTCATCAAGCTGACAACAATCACCTAGCTAAGAAAGCTGACAAAGCTCATAAAGCTGATAACAATCACCTAGCTAAGAAAGCTGACAAAGCTTATCAAGCTGACAAAGCTCACCTAGCTCATCAAGATGACAAAGTTCATCTAGCTCAACAAGCTGACAAAGCTCATCTAGCTCAGAAAGCTGACAAAGCTCATCAAGCTGACAAACATCAGAAAGCTGACAAAGCTAATCTAGTTCTGAAAGTTGACAAACCGCAGAAAGCTAACAAAGCTCATCTAGCTCATTTAACTGACAAAGCTCATTTAGCTGACAAAGTTCATCAAGTTGACAAAGCTCACCTAGCTCAAAAAGCTAAAAAAGCTCACCACGCTAAGAAAGCTGACAGAGTTCATCAAGTTGGCAAAGCTCACCTAGCTCAAAAAGCTGACAAAGCTCACCACGCTAAGAAAGCTTACAAAGCTCATTAAGCTGACAAAGTTCATCAAGTTGACAAACCTCACCTAGCTCAAAAAGCTGACAAAGCTCACCATGCTAAGAAAGCTTACAAAGCACATTAAGCTGACAAAGTTCATCAAGTTGACAAAGCTCACCTAGCTCAAAAAGCTGACAAAGCTCAGAAAACTCAGAAAATTCACTAAGCTCAACAAGCTGAAGGAGCTTACATTCTAAATACATTTATAGTATCTAAGGGCAATGATTCTTAACTGGCAAGATTATTTTACACTTTCCTCTCACCACGCTAAGAAAAGCTGACAACAATCACCTAGCTAAGAAAGCTGACAAAGGGTCCACTATACTGAATGGGAAAACCCTGTGAAAAAAACCCTGAATTAAAAAGTTCGCTTCATCCTTATCATAAGAGCATGAATAACGTTTTAAAGCTTCTACTTTGACTGGCGATTTTGCTGTAATGACAATATCCAAATTGTAAGGCTCTTCAGTTGTAAACTCGCTTGAGCTACTGTCTTTGAAACTGGCCCCGCCCTTGACCTCTGAAAGGTCTACGATACCCCCTGCCTCGAAAATTACTAGGAGGTTTTGAAATTCGAGAATTAGCGGACGAACTCTGCTGAATATAATTAACCTCAGGGTGCGGGGCTGAACAGGTACTACAGACGTGGGCGAATATGCAGTTCTGCCAGACACAGTTACCGTTATTGAAGTCGTAACACGTGTATCTACGCGTGCTTAATTGGGCAACTTTCTGCGTGTCCTTAACTTGCATGCATCGCCACCACAGGTCATTATTAATTTGCGACCATGATGCGGCGATATGGCCTAACGTAAGCGAAACTGCTCGTCATATGTGCGCCATGACAGGCCTCCATGACGCATAGCGCATTCCCTAACATTATACATGTAGTGGAGCATTTCATGGACTCTATCACTGTGCGATAATAGATAAATTGAAGAGTATATAATGAACGCGTTTGTCGATTGTTCTATACTTGTAATTTTGTCTTTGCACTCCTTCTCGGCGGTCTCAATGTGACCGTCGGCTGTTAATTTAAAAACGCCCCCCTTTGCAAAAATTAGACAGCTCTACTGCCCCTTTGAGTAAAAGGGCTAAATTTATATATTCACCCTTGCCGATCTGTTGCTTTAGAGATGAAGGGACATGTGCTGCCAACTCATCATAAGCCAAACGGACTGAAGGCGCAGTTTGCGCGTTACTGGTCAGGGAATACTGACCGGTTTGGTTCGAAATTTGACCTGGCGGCCAAACAGGCAACTTATTGCCGCGCACATCGCCACACCCCGATTTATCACCTGAATTCTCTAAAACAGTATTTCTTAGAGGTAAAATACCAGAACTTTGTAAAACATTTTCAAAATCAATAGAATTGTTATTACACCCACAGGCATCATCCTGGAGCAGCCTGTTGTCACCAGCGTCGAGTTCGTGCGTCTGGCCTTGCGCGCCCACGTGTCTCTCCGCACCTGCAGCGTTGTCGTCCTGCCATTGTACCTCGTCGGCATTCCGTTTCCTGCCTCTCGTCCGTGAGCGGTTGTCCTCGTTTTGTTGTTTCATTCCCGGCCCTCTCTGTGGGCTACTCGCCACCTCAATCTTCCACGTGGCATTCTAAGCTATGCCTTATTTAACATTCAGTTTAATTTTGTAAACTCTTGTGTCATGTAGATAAAAGTGAGAAGGCTGCACGGGATTTGCGTTTATATACCGTGTTGGACAGACTGTTTTCCGATTCTGTATTGTATTATTAAACAATGTGTTTATTGAAAGGGGAACCAGCTTACCGGACAATAAAATCTGAAGAGCTACGAATCCGTAGCAACGGACAATCGTTATTTCTCAAATAAATAAACCAAATTATTTTAAGGGAAATAATTTTTATTATTTATAGGACTGCATTATCAAAATAAACCTATTGACTTATTGCGTTCTCAATGTCAGTATAAATAACTATAAACTGAAGTGTATTTATATCAAAATAGTATATTAAGGAGTAAATGTATCGTTATAAACTTTATGTTATTTATCATTAATACTTTGAATGGATGAAAGAATGTATAGAGTAAGGTTACTAAGTAAATTCTTTTTATAGAGGGTGACTCAATAGACAAAACCAATCTTCCTTGATGCCATCTTAAACAAGTACATCATATTACAAAGTGTATCGAATTGCATAGAATGTTTCTTGGTAAATATAATATCACACAAACAAACTAGTATGCAACAAGCCAGAAAATAAACTAAAAATAAACATTTACCAATAAACGTTAGTTGTTATTTTCATTAATGGCAATTTATTTAAATTCTACTATCATATTTAAACACCGATTTAGGAATGTACTGTGAATATGTTTAAAGAAATGGAATTTTTAATTTCAAAGTTTTGACGTATCATATTTATACTACAGAATATGACAAACTTCCCTTAAACATTTTATAATAAGGTTTCGGTATTATAAAGTTTTACAGAATTTTGACATTGACCCCAAGTTTGTTGATGTACCTATTTCGTCATTTGTTTTAATTTGATTTTAATCCGTTTAAATATGCCAGAGACATTCCATTAAATATCGTGTATATGCTGTAACATTTTTAATAAAATACAACTGGTTCAAAAGACAACATATTTTAAGAAATGATATCTATTTTTAGACAAACATATTGATTGTTTTGCATAATTTTACGCTGTAATTTTGTATTTATATATGAATTAACTATAGGAGAATCACATTACATAATACAGCAATAATTTAGATCAGATGATATGTATTTATTGTAAAACTGTACTCAATTGATAAACATGGCCGCGTCCTAGATAAAGGTCATTTATAAACAAGATAACATATATACATACTGAAGGTGTGTATTCCAGTGCATGTTGTCGTCAACATTTATATCTAATACTTTATTGCCTGTTTTTACGATACCTCAATGTTATCTTTTGTAAGCATAAGTGGATAGTCATTCACTTTCATTATACCTCAGTTTAAGTCTCTTTGTTAAATTTCCCATAATTGATTAGTCAATTATTTTTTATATTGACCGGCAAATAATAACACATGCTCGATTTTGATGCGCGTAAAGTTCAAATTAAAACTCTTGGAAAATCCGTACAAGATTGATTTGATAATACCAAGGTAATTTTATCTGTCAGACGAGATTTGTTTACAAACAATCAATAATAAACGTTTAGCTTCGTTTTCTGGGAAGACACCAACCCACGCATACCTGTTACTGCGTAAGTTACTTTTTTCGGTAAAATAAAATAAATATCACATTCATGTGAGAGCGCTATTGAAAGTAGTCAAAACTTTTAAAACAATAACTACCGAACTTATGCACACCACACTATAAACGTCCACATCAAACTTGAACGTTAAGATCAACGAATTTAGGTATGTCTGCGATGGTTTTTTTTCTTCATTATGAAGAAGAAGTTATTGGAGTTTAGGAAAATTTATCAAATTTTCATCTAGGTCATGCCAACAATATTCATTTGAATAAGAAAACATACTAGTACATGTACCATTACCTCACTGCATACATCAACCATTACCTATGTATCATTTCAGCTGACAAAGAAAAGCGACTACCAGTCATTGATAGAAATACTTTGAGTAAAACAGCACAAGCTGCAATGGACAGCCTTGGAAGCAAACTATGCATACAAGTCGTGTCGTATTTTGGAACGGCTGACGACCTCCGTCGATTTTTCGGAAAACTGAACGTAATGTATTTTTGTTTTCTCTTAACCAGAATTCATTAACTCATTCTTACTTTAAACTAAAATATAATTATTCTTCGTTTAACATTTCGTTGTTTTGTCGTGTTACATTTTGTTTGTCCGCATAATTAGCAGTTTATAATAATCTACATGAATTTCTTACAATATTTATGAGTTTAAAAATGATATAATGTGCAACTTTGAAATTATTAAATACATTTAACCCTTTTTACAGGTAATGTTTATTTCCTGTAACCCGCGTACAGGACAAGGCAGCGTTGTATTTGAGGACAACATGTCAGCTGTATGCGCATACTGTATGGATGGCGAGGTTAGAAAAGTACAGGTTCAATATGTCTTTGAACTTATTCAATGTTCGAATTATACTTACGCAAATGTTGTACAATGATGATTTTAAATACATATTTCAGACACAACGATAACAATGCAAATCGCATAATATGTAACAAATTCCATTGATATATCGCAATAAATGGGCACAATACATAGTTCTGAATACTATCGGTGCTTCATGTCAAACTCGCAAATTTGTAGCATAAGAACCAAGGGCCGACAACTCATTAAGGTAGAATATAACTGTTATATATTATACAATTCATACAAATCAACAAGATTTACTCATCATGAAAATAAATACCGGTCTAATAATGGTCTAAGATATAATCGTGTTAACACTATTCACTTTAATCAGATTTTGTCATATATATGTCGCGATACAATCTGCTACTCATTAACATGTTACTGAAGTAACGATATAAAATTATATTCACTAATATAATTTTAACACTGATGTCGCCATACACTCTGCTTCTTACTATTATATATCACTGATGTCGCAATACACACTGCTACCAACTATTATATATAACTGATGTCGCGATACACATTGCTACTAACTACTATATATCACTGATATCGCGATACTTATTGCTTCTAACTGTTATACATCACTGATATCGCGATGGAAACTGCTCTGCGACGTTAATGAATGATTTAAATATATAAACTATACTTAATAAAACACTACATCCGCGTCTGGATGCGTAGGTATATCTCAAATCGTCCCTTCTGGCGATACATGTATTCACAGGGTTTACTTACCGTGTACTGGGTAAAACAGAACTACTCATGCCAATTCCAATCTGACGTCAGGAAAGTCAATTCGTCCATACGTCAATAACGTCCTAATGAAATAGTTTTACGTTTTTCACTTACCATCTAACTATTTCATAGTAGTTTCATTATATAACAGTACATTCATTCATTCATTTCTTACCATCTTTCACATTTCATCATGGTAGTTTTATGAGTATATAATAATAGTACATTCATTCATTTCTTACCAGCTATCACATTTCATAATAGTCAGTATATAATAACAGTGCATTCATTTCTTAGCATCGTCTATTAATTTTCGTGATAGCATATACATCTCTACATATTTCCACATTATACAATATAAATATTGACGGACAAATTCTGTATCTATATGCTTTGCCAAAAACACCGAATAAACTTAATACAATTTCATTACATGTGTTATACTTTAAAATGCCTATTTTATTAATACTTCATTATAACGACAATATAAACATCTCAAAATACATTCCCAGATTCCTCGGCCTTTATCCTAATAAACAACTCTCAATACTGCGGATATGCAATTAAATTCAACACATTCTAGTCTGATTATATATCAACAATTTATACAAAACAAATACTTATATCTGCTTTTGTCGAAATATAGCTATCGGACATTTAATTTACTGAACTTCTAGAAAACATGATATAAAATGTACTAAATTAAGATACCGCAATGTAGTGGTCAATTTATGTGGTATACTCTGCAAAATCGTTCCGCAATGTTGGAATTTGCAAACTGACAAGGTATCTAGGTTTCTTATCGTCTATTTATACAAGATTACCGCATACTACAGGTTTATCTCAAGAAAATCATGAAATTAAATCATCGTCCGATATCGAACGATTCAAATGTACAAAAAAGGCTAATGGTAAACTATAATTAGTTTAAAATAATTAACCCTTTTATTTTTTCCTAAAATATACATTACTCAACGGATATTTATGAAATAAACTTCAAAATGACTTAAAATGTCTATCTATCTATCTGTAAGTTTAACGAACATACGCTACTTGACCGATATATGTCTATACAATGTACGTACGTTGTTATTAGCTGACGCTGATAATTCAGGCCACATAAACCTATTTTGTTACAAAATTAATTCCATGTATATGTTCACTCATTCGCAATACTGGCTGGACATCTACACAACCGACACTATGGTAGTTACAGTAAGACACGAACTGACCCCTTCGATAATACCCCTGTACACCGTGCAAGGCAGACGACTGCTTGCCTTTTAACAACCAATGTTCAAGTGATGGAATGGCCCACATTGTCGCTAGATATGGTTGTTATCATTCCCATTTATTGCGATAAATCATTGTAATTTGCAGGTTATGCGTTTGATAATGTTATTGTTTAGTACGAAATTTAAATCAATAAATTTGAATTGTGTTAACACTGTTACAAATATCATTGTACAACAGTTGCGTTTCTAAATCGGTTGCGTGTATACATAACATACATTATTATGTACACAAATACACGATAGTCAATCGAATATATTGTAGGAGATCGTTTTGGTGGCTTGTATCATTTTTTCATTCAAATATAAAAAATTGTTTTAGAATTGTTATATTATTTTAACAAAAATAAAGAGCATTGTCAGCCAAACGGTTATATAAAGAACTGTTTATTTTACGTCCAAATGTTTTTACGCAGAAGAGGAGGAAAATAATGTCCCATGTCACATGTAATCTTGAAACTTTATCTCCCAGTGTCTTCATAACTCGAATTAAAATGAATGAGTTATGTATCGATATATTTATAATTCAAATTGACTGATGGACACAGCAAACAAGAATATATTCAATTTGTGTATTTTCTAATTTTTTTTTTCAGACATTCTGCGGAAAGACGATGCATATCATTTGGAAAACTGACTTTGTGGTGGATGCTACACAAGGTGTTTGGAATTTAATTTGTTTAATACTCTTTGTGTATATTTTTTTATAAATAGATCTACCGCTTAATCGAAATGAGTCGTACGTTAATGTTGTTGTTGTTGTATAGTTTTTAGCGTCGCTTTCAACACGTTTTCAGTCATATCGCGACGGTGTCTACTTGAGACAGTATTCTAAGCGCTGTTACACTGGAGTATCATGCCGCAGACACATGGTATGATACCCCACCCAGTCACATTATACTGACACTGGGCCAACCAGACCTAGAACTCTCCTCTAAAATGCTGGGCGTCAAACGAGGAAGCTTCTAGTACCATTTTTAAAGTCTTTGGTATGACCCGGCCGGGGATTGAACATACAACCTTCCGTATGCGAGGCGGACGCTCTACCACTAGACCACGCCGAGGTGAGTCGTACATTAAATAAAACAAGTTGTGTCGAAGTAATTCATGAAAATTTAGAGTAGATAAAAGTAATTGTATATTCTTGACAATGTTTAAGGTGATTCAACAGATGGAACGCACACATGGACACATAACTCAACGCAGTTAAGCGGTGAGTAAACTAAGGAGTATTAATTAAAGTATTACATCTATTCTTATTTAAAATGAATGCTTATTAAGTGTACTATTTCTGATTGCCGAGAAGTCACTTAGTATTTCAGCAATTCGAGTACTGTCAAAGTACGGCTGCTTTTAGAGTGATTGATATTGCATATTGCATTACCCCTCAATAAAATCGAGTATGCTATATTCTTTTCTATGACGAGTTCTGTGTTTCCAAATGAACCTTTTTTTCAGTTAGTATTATATAATGGCAATACCTATGTCTAGTTTTATAGATGGGTGAAAATAATGTATTTCATTTCAAACATATTATAAGATACATTTTATTTTTTAAAGTTCTCGAGAAGATGTCAATCCTACTGAAACTTGCTGATGAATATCAGATTGAATTAGTGCTACATCTGTGTGAAGAAAGATACATGTTGATGTACCATCAAGAGCTTCAGTCGGAGTCTTTACCCGTAGACAAGTTGCTGGAATTATTGCAAGAAGCCGACAGATATAATTTGCAAAATATGGTGGATCGATTTTGTAAGCAAACGATATATATACCTCCTTTAGAAGAGATGGCAGATATGCATGATTTCAAAACGTTATCAGTACAGACAAGATACAAAATCGTAAATGCGAAGTATTTACACTGTGGAACAGTTACACAGGTAAATAATAGCTAACAGCGAGCATTTTGGTTCTTTGTGTCTACAAAGATCATATCTTCATAATAACATTTCTTCGTTACATCTATAGCATTTATTTCCTGTAAATTATATATGGATTCCATCACATAATCACATACAGGTATAGAAAATACTTTGTATCATAAGGATATGGTTGTATCATTTATATTTCAGAACATATCATCGTTTGCTATATTGCTAGTTTTCTTGATTTTATACTGCCAGTGTTTTCGTCATGAATATGCCTTTATTGTTTAATGTCTTCAAATCAGTGAGATCTATAAGTCTAAGCAATTTCAAGACAATACATGGTAAAAAGTATTGTACGTTAAAACCATTAACGGTTTATTTATGATCAAAGTATACAACAATTTTGCATTGACATTGCAATAAGTAAATGAAAGTATATTTTACAGTAGTGAAACAACGTAACATAGCATCAATATATTTGTCAACATCGAAGAAAGAAGTTTATTTATTATGGTACATTAAACACTTGAATCCCATTTTTTTTGGATAAAAACAGTTCTATTTCGTTACCATATACATGCATTTAAACTATGTAATGATGTTTTTACGTTTGATAAAGTGGTACATACTATTATGGTATACGAATTTTACTCATATCAACGAACCAACATATTCTTTACATATGAAGATATAACCCTCCAAACATAACTGTTTCAACATTCTTATTATAGAGATTTACTAACATTTTATATAAAAATAGTGAATTCACGCCAGTTTTGAAAATAAGAGGTAAACATTCTTTAAAAATAAGTCGAAACAATTTTGTCCTACCCTTGTATTAATGGGAAATAATCTTTTCGTGTAAAGTATATAAAACACAAAGCGATTAAAACGTTCTCCCAATCCTTTTTCTTCTTTAAATTTGTTTTCAAAAAAAAAATTGTGCAATACCTTATTTTGGTTTAATAATGATCATATATAGTTGCATAGTGACAAATGCGAATGTTATACAGACTAGCCGATTAATGGTCTATGCGTCTAATAGCTTTCTATATGTAAGCAAAGGTAAACGTTGCCAACAGTCTAAATATAGAGTTGTTCTTATCCATTGTTACAATGACATAAAAATATCCTCGCCATCACATTTTTCAGTCGAATTTTAACGATAGCCACATAAAAACCTACCAGAGAAGAAAGTATCCGGAGAAATACGGATTAGTTGACGACATAAGTCCTTTCCTGACTGGAAACAATGAGCATATGACCTTGGTGATACAAATAGGATCACAGAGGTTATTTGCTAGCAAAGAAATTTTGGCCTTGTCGTCAACATACATGGACGAAATGATAAATGCCACGCCAATGGATGTGAATACGATTACTCTAGAGTTTCCCGGAGAAAATTATGAAGATTTCATTTGTCTGCTAAGAAGTATTCATCCTACGTTTTCGTCAAATATTTCGGGTAAGCAGTGCATTTCACCGTTTAACCATCATATATATAGGGTGCAATATCGCACAATTGATATCTGACGCCATTGAATTCATTTATTGATATAAGAAAAGTTGATAATGTGGATAGTATCGGATTGGATTATAACAAACACTACTGGAAATATTAGATGCGTAAATATTTCAAAGTACATAGAAAAAAAACATACACAGTCACATTTTGTGTTCATGTGTTGTTAGTGGTGGTGATAGAGAGAATGCAATCTATTAGTTTTCTTATCACGTACAATTGAATTAACATCAAGAGTAAATAACCTGTTATTATTTAATAACTGCTTGTGATTGGACAACTTTATGGTACTATTATATTGGTTTATATTTACATTAGGGACGTAATTCTTTCATTAAAACTATTTTGGTGTTCAAAGCCGATGAATGCTTATCCGTGAACTGCCGGTTTAGGATTGGAAAACATTTTACGATAAAAACGGTGATCTGATTTTACTGGAAATTCACCACAGTTGAAATGGAGTTCCATTAATCAACTTAAACATACAACCACAGTGATAAAGTTGCTGTCAAATATGCTGAATAGCTGATGAATATTACATATTGGCATATGCTAGGTTTATTTATGTTAAACATATATGGAATGAAGTTCTATCGTAGTATATTAATGAGGTAATGAACACAACTACAACGAGCAAAGTTTATGTATAATCCTTCGGATTTCACTTTACACGTGGTACATATAAGTTCATATATCAAGAATTATCAACAAATTAAAGGGAGTATATCAGGAAAATTTGCTATAAAAATCTTAAAATTAAAATTATTTTTAAAACAGATCAAAAGCATCTCATTATCATTAATAAATAAAATTCAAATGGTTCGGTATGTCAAAACCACCGTAATGCGACAAAATCGATGTTTAAGTCGGAGTGGTAAAGTTGAAATGAAATCCCCATTCTAAAAACAGACAGAACTTCAATACTGCTTGACGACAATCGCATCGTCATTCGAACTATCTCTAAGATGAAACAATTCTACTACTAGGAAACATGTATAACGGATGAAATTGAAATCAAACAGAAACCATGTGACTTATATAAATCGTCACAAAAAAATACGTTTTTTAACATAATTTTAAGCAGGAAATATATTTTAGTCTAATCTTTGCACGTAGCCCAAGTTAGGAAACCCATTTCAATATATTATTTTGGCATGTTTAGATATATATCCTTTTCACAACACGCGGTAAGTGATTATATAAAGGCTGAATTATTGGAAAATGTGTTTTTAGCCAATTTAAAAAGTTAAAGAAATCCTGAAAATCCCTTTAAATGTTTACATGTTTAATCATATGAAACATATATCTAAATTGAATCAGTTGTTTAGACATTTACATGACAATATATATCTATAAATAAGAGAAAGTGTTATGTGTTTACATATACACTGTTGTGTTATGTGTATTTTAATATACACTGTAGTGTTATGTGTATACATATACATTATAGTGTTATGTGTATACATATACACTGTAGTGTTATGTGTATTTTGATATACACTGTAGTGTTATGTGTATACATATACGCTGTAGTATTTTGTGCATTTCAATACACTCTCTTTATTGGAATTATTTGTTCCAAAACTAGGACTTAAACTAATTTGAATGTTTTTGATATATTACAGTGGAAAACGTGCATAGGCTTTTAAGACTTGCACATAGATTCAAAATCAGAAAACTTGCCGATGATTGTGATACAACTTTAGATGAAGAAATGGATAAACAGTTGTCGGTGTCCGAAATAGAATTGAAAGAGAAATTACGTATTGTGCTCGAGCATTTGCGTTTGGCGGAGCAGTATAAACTTTCTGAACTTCACGAAAGTTGTTGCGAGTTTTTGAGTACAGTAAATCAAGATGAGGTGTCTAGCCTCCAATTATCTCTTGATGTTAAATTGACTGTTAGGTCGAAATACGTTTCATGGGTTGAACAGCATGTAAGTGTTTTTTCAATTTTTTAAAAAGGTACATTGTATGTTTTAAATAAACAGTATTTCATTATTTTATCCATAACACAGATACAGAATAAGTTGAGCAGTCTTTATTAAACGTCATCTGTTAATTTTAACTTTTAACTAATATTGTCTTAAATTATTCGATATCGAACGCAAAATGTAAGTTTATGAGCAAAATATTTCTCACTACACAGTTGCGCCCTTTTCTCTGCCACGGTAACATGATGTTTATGTTAACAAAAGTCCTATGTAATTTGGCTTGTACTATTTTTAAAATGGGTCATAGTGATTGTGATTTCTTGCTGCATATCAGTAGAGCAAATTCTGGCATAGCATGTATTGCAATAAGACATAACTGGTGTTACAAAAGTGACTTTAATACGATTTTAACAGATACATGTATTTATGGGCATTTGAAGACTGCTTCTTTTAAATCTAAGGGTAGCACTGCACTGTCTTTAACCAAGTTGGTCAACCTACCAATTATTTTGGTTTTTATGTGGGGATACATTCCTGCTATAAAAAAAAAATACTTTGATAAAAATCTATATGGATTTATTTTACCGTGGCAATCATTGACCATATTTTATATTAAAAAAAACTGTCTACTGTTCAGTTCCATATCACTTTACTGTTAATTTTCTTTTTATTATCTTTTGGTTACGAACTGTGCTCCTAAGAAATTTTATTAAGCTCTCGCATTATTACTTTAAAGTGCTGTGTATCGACCGTAAAATATGCACCATACTTAGAATTGATAATAGTTTAGGTCCTTTGGAATTATGAGGCACAGCATATATTCCACGACAATAGAATACGGCTCAAGCCGGTGCTATGAATAGTATTCGACCGCACTAATAAGAATATCGTCTTGTAGAATCCATTTTTATTAAAATTATATTATTTTATGATGTGATGGCCGAGAATGAGGCTGGAATCACCTGTGAATCAGGTTTAAATTCCTCTATCCTCTGATACGTTCTCTTGAATTTGTTGTTTTGGAAGAATGTTGTATTATTTTACAACTGAAATCATTTGACTAAACTGGAAATTTTATTCAGAATATATTTGTTTGCGTAATATAACTCTTTCTTCGTTACAGCCACAAAGGGGGGGATATGGATATTATATTTCAAAAACAGACACTGCAATAACCGAAGTTACTGCGAAACCTCCAAAAGAAGAAATTTCTTTTAGAATACCAACAGACCACGATGTGGGTTTGGTCACCAACGGCGGTAAACTGTATGCAGATGAAGATATATTATCAATTGCATCACCTGTGTTAAAGCGAATGATACATGACCAACGCCAGAAGAAGGATGACCGAAATATAACAACACTTGCTATAGAATCCACCGAGGACGATTTCTATGTATTGCTTCGTTGTCTGTACCCAAATAGTGCAGAGAAATTGAAAGGTACGTTGTGTTTAATAAATTAACCAGACGTAAACAATAATACATTTGAAATAATTATAATATATTGTTTGGTATAAGCATTGTAAAGGGTAATAAAATGTAAATCTATTTTTAAAATCTTTCATCTTTAAATTGAGTTAATATATATACTAGTTTTCGGTTGTGTTTACTCTCAACGAAGGTTTTTTTATCAAACTACATCATTACGACACTACGTTGATGTATTTAGTAGCAACTGGACGTTTATTTACCTTCTCGTAAACTAATTTTATAATGTTGCACGAGTTTTTATTCTTAACATAGTTCGACGAATAGTTTTTCATAGATGTTTTATCGGTATCACTTTATGTATTTTCAGAAAAAGAAGCACTGATTCTCCTTCAGTTTGTTGATCGCTATCAAATGAAAGCTCTATGCAAATTAATCGAAGTTGCACTTATAAAACATTGCCAAGAAGATTTGCCATCGACAACAATTGTCGATTATATAACGACGGCTGTCACGTATCAATTACCAGCTCTTCTTAAATGCTGCAAATCCGCATTCAGGAAGAAATGCAAAGAGCCCGAAACAATTTCTGGAAGTGATGAACTCTTAGATAATGAGACAGATGATGATTCGATGAGAGACATTTATGGCCTACAAACTGAAGCTTTAGCTGGTCGCAACATAGTTGACTTCAGAGTTTATGACGACGACTTTTCCTACTATGGCGATTAATTTATTTGTGTCAAGATGTCGGGTGAGTATCTTCAACTTAAAACGGGATCTTCTCTAAGGCCAATATGTCTTCACTAAATTAAGCTATGAAACAGTCTAGCTTGCAACAATGCAACTATTTTGTTCAAACTAAATAATACATAAATTGTCCTCAGGCTTCTTGCCTCATGATAAGTAAACTTCAAGCAAAATTAATAATAAAATGATTCAAATATTTAGAAATCATAGACAAATGATCATAACAATCAACTACATACAGTATAATGTTTCAAATCCTGTAGAGTTGAACTAACTGTTGTTCAACACTTTTTTAATAATGAGACCAGCTGCTCAGACAATGTGTCTGGACAGCATACGTTTGGGACTTGTTTCAAACTCAAACCAAAACTGTTTGTCTGGGACACTGTTCAGTTCCAGCATAAGAGTACACCTATATGTTTGAATACTGTTTCAAAATTTAGTCTTCAAACCAAACTAAAGCGCATGAAATAAAGCCAAGTTTTAGCACGAAAATAAAGTTATTGTTTGAGAATGTTTTCAAACTAATAACAAAACTGTATGCTTGGAACAATGCTCAGTTCCAGCATAAATATACACTTATACGTTTGGAGACTGTTCCAAATCTAAATCTTCGAACAAAGATAAAAATCCAGTTCCAGCACAAAACTAACCTGCTACGTTTGAGAACGGTTTCAAACTAAAAAGCATCAGCCTAAATAAGCGTTAATGAGACAATCCCCAGTTCCAGCACAATAAATAGTCCCATGAGTTTTAAACACAAGCCTTCCCATAGCCTATCGCTAGAAAGAATCTTTGTCGCAGTGCACTAAAAATGGTGTCCAATTCATGATTTATGAATAATATTTCAATCATTGAATTTTTTTTTATATCATTCATCTTTTTATGATGAATTATCTTGTACAACTTATATCTGGTATAATATTGTTTAAAAAAAGCGAAAAACATAGAGTTTGTTACCTCTTCTTATAATACTTGCTATATGCAGACATTTGTGCTATAAAACAACGACATTATTTTGACAATTTGCCTTTCTTTTACTCTTGTATATCGTAGAGTGAAAGTTGGAAGTAACTAACAACTATATTAGTAAGTTAGTTTTAAATATAAGAACTTTAGAAAAAGTCCACGTTACGTAAAATGTGTGCTTTTTAGTGTATAGAATGAGACGGAACTAAATCCCTGTGAGTACTGTTAAAGTGTACAAAGTATATTTTTTACTCATAGGTAATCACATTGTGTGTATTTTCTCTTTTTTATTCTAATCAAAATACCGCCATATGCTTGTATTTTATTTGCGTTTATTATCAAAGGATTCCATTTCGTCTTCTTTAAATACAAAAAGTAATGCAGTTATATTTAAAAAAAAAAATCGTGAATATGATATATAGATACCACATACAGTCTGACAACATAATCATATTATACTAGATAACTGCCATAAATTAGTGCCAACCAATTAAAAAACGTATCCCCATGAAACAGTCTTTATTTAAAGAGATGTGTTTGCATATAAGAATAATATGTTATCCAATTTTTATTTCAAGTAGAGTAATTAGCCAGCTTTGGGATATCAGTCAAGCAAGTCGATAATCCAGTAAGCGATCTATACTTGTTACATCCCTGCAATCTTCCTTAGACAAGCTGACGGTAACACTACATTGTATTTACTTGTACTACACTGTATAACGCCTAGTGGCCAGTGAGTGGAGTGATAGTCTCTCCCTCTCGCATCAGGTCAATTCCTTTTAAAGCTGTACGTATTTTATATAAAAATCCATTTGCCTGGTAAAATCCAATATAATAACAATAATATTTTGTAGTCTCATCGCTATAGATTTAAACAAACTTTTATATGCTCTGTTTATCTGCAATAAGAAAAAGCTATGTCTTTCGACCATTTTATCTATAAAAATACAAATAACATACTAGCCTTTTTGTTTTAGAATTATCGAACCGTCACTCACAAGGGCAACAACTCTGAATTATAAGGAAATGCTTTATTGTATCTGAATCATTGTTCTTCAATATGAACCGATTCGGTCTATTTGGTTTACCAATTTGTAGAAATTGATTCATTAATTTTCAATCTAAACCGAATCGGACAATATATTTTCTACCCATTTGCATCAGTTGTTACATTGTTCTTTTACCTTAACCGAATTGGTCTACACTGTTTATCTATTTGTAGAAATTGAATCATTATTTTTAAATCTGAGCCGAATCGGTCTATATTGCTAACTCAATGGTATAGATTGAATTATTATTCTTCAACCTGAACCGAATCGGTCTATATTTTTAACCGTTTGCTAGAGTTTGAATCATTATTCTCCAACCTGAACCGAAGCGATATATGTCAAAGTAAGTCACGTAATTGCCACATATGGCAAATCAACCTCATTTTTTTTGTGTGGAAAAACAATTTTTATGTTTTCTTTTATCATTTGTTCAATTAGAGCCGGGTTTTTAATGTTCGGATACATTTCTAATGTAGCGTATTATTTAGTAGTGAATTCTTGGGATGTATTTTAAAGTTATATCATAAATGATTGATTGATTGATTGATTGAATATTTAGCGCCATTTTTATGCCATCGAGGGCTAACAGACGATTAGTTAACCTAACCACTGTTTCCTGGGATTAACCAGTACTCGAGCACACCTCGTCTCCGCAAGTAATTGATAACTTTCCCACTTGAATCAGTGGTGAGAGACAAATGATAATGAGACGCAATGTCGTATATCAATCATCAAGGAGACTGTTGCCGGGCGGGGGATTCGAACTCACGACCCCTGGATTGATAGTCAGAGCGTAACCGACTGAGCTAATCGGGCCCGGCTATCATAAATGACATTACCGAAGAATAAATCCTGGCATTAGCATAATATTATATTAAGAAAAACTCAAAATGTTGTATTACTTCACACTATTGCTTTGTTGTTTTTGCGAAGTGTGTGTCATTACAGATGATCATTACTATTATTTGAAATCAAAAGAAGTTGATCTGATAGCAGTGACAAGTTTTCTAAGAGATACCTAAAAACTTTCATTGTACAGTTTTAGACACTTCACGAGATATTGTATTACTTGCTTTACCAACATTATAAATACATTGTACACAAGTGCAATTTGTTATAACTGTTTTAGGGTGATTTTCTATTCCAACTTTGATTTGTTGCTTTGTATCAGTTTTGTTATGTAAAATTATTTATTTATTTTTTATTTAGTAAAATTACACCAGTATTTCGTTGCTGCTGTTTATTGATGGAAATGACAAACTTATCTATTGATGATTGTTAGATAAATTATTAAATAATGGTTGCTGTGATATTAAATATATTTTAAAAAAAAACAGTTTTCATCTGTGTTTACTTGAATTTATGCCCGCCGACATAATGTTATTATAAATGTCATTACCGTTTTCAACTAATGTCTTTGGTAATCTGTTCAGTATTCAAAACGTAATAGATTAAATATCCACATGTATGCAGCATGCCACAACATCATTATTAATCATAATTAATTATACATATAATAAACATACTATTTTTAATGGGTTTTATGCCAATTTCAACATTTCATGTTATGTTTTGCATGTTCAGTTTTATTGGTTGAGGTATGCCTCAGAATAAACAAAACCACCGTCCTTCCGAAAGTAACCGACAAGCTTTCATACAAAAGGTTTATGGACTCGAACCTACGACCTCGGCTTTGAGAGATAAGTAATCGTGAGACAACGCTTTAGACCACTCGGCCATGGACGACTCCCCTTAAATGTAATAAGAACAATACATACATACAGAAAAACTGACAAAAGCGGTCACCGCCGTGTGACTGGCTCTGTGAACCTTAAGGTAAAGTTAGGGTTGGTTTTATATCAATCTATTATATGCCAGTTGGACATATAAATGTTACAAGTAATTAAAGAAATTCAATATGTTAGGCTTCTACGTGAAGCGCGTGTGTCAAGGAGATTTCTGCTTATAAACTTATAAACTTATAAACGATGTGGTTCTTCATTTAAATGTTTTCAACTAGAGTATGCCTTAACATACACACTTACTTATCATGGTCGTCTCCATTTTTTTCTTTTAGAAAAGCAAGTGTCGAAGATGATCAAGACCAACTGTTTTGCTATAATTATTTGACATCCGTCACAATGTCAAACTACCTTAGTCATTTCACAAACGAGCTCGTTTCAACACTGATTGTATGCACTTGTTGCTGACTTCAGGTCTAACAACATTATAATAAAACACATCAAACAATTGTATATGTATGGCAGTAATTATCTATATCGTTTTTCATACCAACTGTGCTAAGAGAAACTAATCGATTTTTCCTTGAATTATCTTTAATTATTATAATATATAAACACTTCTAGCTGACGAGAAAGAAATGAAATTCAATGTTTTAAAAAATAACACTTAAATTATTTTGCCTTTACGTATTCGATAACAAAGAATAGTATCATCTCTATTCTCTAAACTGATAGTCGGGCGATTCTTATTTTAGATAATTGTTCAATTTTTCGATGGTTTCATACAAACGCGACACATGACGACATTGTATCGTTACTGTTCCAAAACGCAACGTTGGTTAGCTCTGCATTAATAACAAATGTGTATACATCAATTATACATGTATCTGTGATCCTCCATCGTCGAATTTACGCTAGCTCTGCGTCGTTTTATTTGAGCAGAACAAAACAAAATAGATCTAACGTTAACAACGTCTTATCAAAACGGCGTTTGCATGAAACTAGCGTTGCGGTTGAATAACGTTCCCTTCATGAAATCGTGAAGGAACCAATCATATGGTTGCCTAGTGTAATATCCCACGGATGATTAATGGAGAGTATCAGAATAGATTACGTGTTGGTATCCGACGATGGTGACCTCCATTAGAAGGACATACGTCTGATCAATACACAAATGCCTTAAAAATAGACTTATTCCGGAAAAGTTGTCTTTAGATGTATAGATACAAACAAAGTTTCCCGTTACAGTTTTGGCAAGTCTTGTCATTCTTGACAATGACATTTTTTTTATTTTCAACACTAGTAACTTTCAATAAGAAATCTGATCTATAAAATTTGTACCTTCACTGAACAAACCGAAAGTGATACCGTTTAAATTAAAATAAAAATCACCTACCAAACGATTACTTATTTATTCTTCTTGTCAATGCGTATAATAAAGGTCAAAAAGGAATATCCCACCGCACACATTAAAATATCAACATATAAATCAATCACTCGTACACAATTCCAACATACAAATCAATCACTCGTACACAATACCAACATATATATCAATCACTCGTACACAACACCAACATATAACTCAATCACTCGTACACAATACCAACATATAAATCAATCACTCGTACACAATACCAACATATATATCAATCACTCGTACACAATACCAAACATATATATATATCAATCACTCGTATACAATACCAACATATAAATCAATCACTCGTACACAATACCAACATATATATCAATCACTCGTACACAATACCAAACATATATATATATATTAATCACTCGTACACAATACCAACATATAAATCAATCACTCATACACGATACCGCAAGTACCAAGTTTATAATTGCAAGGTCAATATAAGACTCAGGCGTTGAAATGATAAAAAAAAACGTATTTACGTAAGAGTTTCCGTTGGGTGGGGGTGGGGGGGGGGATCACGGCATGTTGATTAATTGAAGTAAAGACGAAACAGTTATTTTGCTTTTATCATCTTTTAATAGCCTGTTTATTCTCCGATGCAGCTCAATGGCCTATCAAATATATGATGTTAATGTTTCCAAGCCATCAATAAACGGCAATATGACGTCGGTTAAAATGACATAAAATGGACCTTTCAGACACCCCTGTCAATCACGCAGATCAAGACGTATTTAATAATATAACAGCAATGACGCGAAGTCTAACAACATACTTGTTTTATATGGTTAATATTCGTTTAATTATCCATTTTAACTCGTTTGTATAAAATATGACTACTTTTCAGCAAATCCTTCCAGAATAGATTCTACAAAGAGATATGATACATCACCTTCAACACGACAAGGAACCAAAATTAAGATAAATATAGAAAATATAGAATATTAAGCGTTGGTGTCATACTACTATGCTGTATTAGTAAAATATGATGATAAGGCTTGTTCCAAAGAAATAATGATACACTGTCATATACACATATCAAGTAATGACCATTTATTGTCCAAATATTAGTATCGACCTCCCTGTTTATTTACACACGGTGCAGGATTATCAAACAAGATCATATTCATTGTGGATATGTATGTATATAGAGTATTTAGAGTAACTCGAAATAGTTTGAAAAGTATAGATTCTGACCACCAAGACAATAGAGTTTGGGTTAAGTTTTCATTGGAAAATATACTTTAGTCGTCGTTAGGTTTATCGTTACCCTCGCAGTTTTGCTCTAGGTATTTTTGACGAGCAAGAAATGATGATTATTTCGCCACTGGTCAGCATCTGCAGAGTCGCCTCTTCTTCCGTTGCTGCATCACTAGCTGGAACAGATGATTCTGTAGAAGAGTCGAATCTGGTCATTGTCGATTGAAAGTAGTTGTACTTTAGAGTCTGTCAAAATCATTATAAATGTCGGTTTTAGACTCTTTCCGCATTAACATGTATTTAGCAAGCAAACAATGACGCCATACTGGTGTCATTTTCAAATCCTTGAATATGTATCATGGAGATGTAGTCAACAAGCAATTATGAAATGAGCAAAATTTGACCTCTATAAGATACTATTAGAGAAATCAATTTTGTTAATAAATCTTTCAATTGTATGTTTAATTATCTATTTTACTGTTGAAAATTTAGTTAAGAGCACTTTTCCGTATAAGGCAAAGTTTCATACTATGACATTTGGGAGCTCTTGTAAGAAAAACCTCTTTTGATTGATATTTGGTATGCGCTTTCTCCCAAAGGAGTTAGTAAAAGTTTGATAATTAATTCATTAATTAGGACATTACTTATATTGTGACTTGTGAAACTTAATTCTTAAAGAACTAAACAAATGAAGATTGGTCTTATTTTACACATCGCTTTGGGATTTTTTGCCAATGTAACCCGAGATTGTAAACAAAGACTGTAGTTCTGTTGTGTCACCAAAATTTCTGTTTGGGTTTGACAGTCATTGGAAATAGATAGAACCATGAGCAGACTATGGATTTTATGTTCAACTTGAATTCTGCAGTTTTACTTGAGAACGTTGACTGAATTACAATTGATATCATTTCGATATTAATCAAGTGTGTAAGAGAACTTAGAATGTATATAGAATATGAAGACATTAATGTAACTTTTAAACATTTTGAAAACTTGAACTATAACTTAGTGACACTATAAATCAACAAAGTGAAATACATGCAAACCTGTATAAGCAGTCATCTCTAATAATCAGCCACTTGTCTTAAGCAGACACATTTGTTATTTCCCGTTGATATAATTTCAGAGCAAATTAATCTGTTTTAAGCAACAACCTGTCTTAAAAGGTCACTTTTTCCCTATCCTTGACAGGCTTCTAAAGACAGGTTTGACTGTATATGTTTATGGAATCTGATTTTGTGTTGTTTGTGTTATTTTCAACATGCTACTGCATAAAGATTGATGCATGTTATTTGATATAGAATTATCACACTCATTGCAAGATGACTTGAGATTTCTGTCTTACCTTTAAACTAAGTCAGTTGTGTTGATTTTCCTGAACATAACAACTTATATACGAAAAATTAACACTTAGTTTAACGGTCTCGCAATGTGTGCTTAATGTGCCGATGAATAAACCTGTTTTCCGGAAGTTCCGGTTTATCATTCCTTTGTAAAAAAAAATTACTTTCAATATCAAAGTTCCCGGATCTGGATATACGATGTCATACAACAGCACTTCTTAAATCAAAAGGTACGTAGAAAACTATATACTTAATATACTACTTTAGATACAAAGTACACTTAGACTCATAGATATAATAATACTTCAACACACACAAACCGCATTTATTAACGAATTAGAGCAAACATTGTGTTTCTTTATCAAATGTTCATATCCATACATGCTATGTAAAGTAGTACAGATACGCCGTATTAGATAAAGGTAGTTTGGTTATGAAGTGGGGTACTTAGAACTAGAGATCATGCTGAAAATATTATAAACGTTTGTTTTTCTTCATGTTAGTTTTCGCTAAAATGAAAATCTGGTCTTCAAATTCAAACTAAATGTTGAGATGACAGATCAGAGTCAAATGTATAAGCGGATTAAAGCATAACTGGTCTAACTAAATCTTGATTAAGAATGTAGATAGACTAGTTTGATATATCTGTACTTTCAGAGTTGACATATACTACATTATATTGAATCACATCTAATTTTTCTGGTGAATATCGTAACTTATTTACTTTGAGGTCACATGTTACTTTTTATTAATAATAAATTGTTTTTATTTTTTGTTAGCTGTTTGATTGACAAAACATATTTCGGGGTTGTTTTATAACGAGATTAACGGCATTATCAACACATTACATCTTATATATGGCAACCAGTTTTTCTGGTGGAGGAAGACCTCAGAATGAATCTTGAGTACAATCAACGTCGATCCGCAAGTTATTGGCACACGTTCTCACATAAATCTCTACTGACCTGGACTCTAGCTCCACACATACGTACAAGTAAATTATTTTCATTGAAAGATAATCAGTACTTCAATCAATATCAAAGTGTAAAGCGAAGTATTTTTATCATAATTTTAATCCACACTTGCTGCTATTTCTTACCATATATATCTGAATTTAAAGTATGTATACATTGTATACACATTGCAATCGAGTTAACTATTAGATTTACCTACACGAAGACAAATAAAACATAAAAGTGTAAGAAATCAACAGGATACATTTAGAAAGAATGAACAACATATATTGGCTTAAAACGTATGACAAATAGTAAGTCTCTATACAATGTTAATAGTATATCAGTAGAAAATAATGTATTTGTATTTATTGCTTATCGGTTAACAAACGATAAGTTAACAATATATCATTTTCACGGTATAAAGGGACGTAAGGTAATCGAGAAATCGATTATTTGTTGAACTCGTGTCCAAGCATAAAATCAATCGTAGCATATATGCACGTATAACAATATGGAAGCATTTATTAATGAGGAAGTACTACTATGTATGTCATTTTTATGAAAATGAGCTTTTAAAACGGATGAATAAAAATGTATATACTTGTTATATAGTTCACGATACTTCTTTACAAAAGGTGAGCAAAAATCTTTAAAAAAACAAAATTATATTTCCCCGGATACAAAAATACATTTTTCTCTTTAATAACAACTAATCACAAAAGCTTGAGATAAAAATTACCTTTAACCATTACTAGAGTTATGCTCATTTTCAGGGTAGAAACGATGCTAAGAGTATTTGAATTTCATATTGGCATGATAGATAGATAATTACCAGATAAAAAGAGTTTAGTGAAATGTATGTCTCTTTGTTTGTTTGAGGGGTGGAGAGGAGCGTATATGTTTTGTCTTGTCCGTCCGTACGTATGTTTGTCTGTCCATCTTCATATTATTGATGCTTCATCAGATTTTGATGAAACTTAAAAGAATATATCAGTATGAAGTCTAGTTTTGCATATTGTTACAGTGTTTCGGTTTTATGAATTTTTGAGAGAAGTTTGACCATTTATCTTTTATTTAAAAAATACAAGTTATAGTTATAGGAAGTTTTAGTATGAAGGATACTTATACATATCAATGTAGCGGTTCAGTTTGTTGATCTTAAGAGTGTTTAAAATAGAAATTGTGTCCGTGTTTTTATCTCCTTAAGTGCATGTCAGATTTAACGAAACTTAGAAAGTATCAGTACGTCGGAAAAGACAATTATGGTCCTTTGAATGCTTTAAACTAATTATGATCGTTTGTCTGCACTTCATCTCTTTAACCGTTATTCGGATTTTGTTGAAACCTCACAGGAAATATTAGTATTAGGCCTAGTCATGCATATTGTCGCTGTGTTCAACATGTAGATTTAGATGGTTATTGACCTTTTTTAAAAAATATAAACAAAACAGGATCTTTTTAGAATGAATAGCATATATTTACACAAAACGACGTGTACCTTAACATGACAGTTATGACGTCTCTATACAAAATCAATAGCGTGTAGGTACATGTAGAACACAGTTAGACTTACATTGCTCTATCAGTTAACAAACGACGCGTTAACATAAATCACTTTTGCGGTATAAAGGGACACACGACAATTGAGTATTGATTTATCTCGTGTTCAAGCATAAAATAAATCAAGAAATATTCTTCTATCTTTTCCTAATTAACCGCTCATTAGATCATTTTAAGAGAGTCATGGTCCCTCAAACAATCTTCTCAGCTGTTTATCTCATTAAACGTCTATCAGGTTTTGATGAAACCTAGAAACTATCATTACATGATTATCAGTATGAAGTCTGGTTGTACATAGTGTTACGGAAACCCCGTCCAATGATTTTTTAAATAAAGATTAGGTCGGCAGGGCTAAGCTTTATCAGTGTTTTCTATGAAACTTAGCAGGAAGTGATATTATATCATTTTTGCGCATTTCTGTCCGCTGTATGAGTAATGTAAAATCACTTCAGTCCCTCAACATGAAATATAAGGCTTGTGGGCACAATAGCACGAACATGTTTTATTGGATATTTACTTTCACAGTAGTTATATAACAATAAGATACGATATCGCATCCATTACTGTGCGTTCTTAATCACACACTTCAATAAAAATGTTCAAATTTTTATATCTTTTTTCATATAAAAGTATATAGAAATGGCTACTGACGCAGGACAAGATCTACAGAAATTAGAAGAAAGTATTATAAACATCAATCATCTAAAACAAGAACTTAAGGAAAGACTTATACAAGTCAATGAGCAAGACACGGAATATAAAATACCAGAAGTTTTCACCAAGTGTCATGCTAAACAATCAATCAAACTCATCGTGGAGGGACGGGAGATTCATGCAAGTAAACAGATCTTACGGTTGGCATCTCCAGTTTTCAAAAGTATATTTGATTCAGATTTCAGCGAGAAGGATAAGACATCCATCGAGTTGCCAGGAAAGACTTGTCATGGAATTGTGTTGCTGTTAAATTGTATATATCCAAACATACTAGACCAGATTGAAGGTAAATCAATTAATGATATTAGTTATGAATTCGTATAGTTGTTCTAAACTTAATAACAGTTCGCGATAAAGAAAGCAACAATATTACCCGGTATTTCATTTTTGTTTAGAACAAAAACGACGTTATATATTAAAAATAGCAGCTGCTTTATCTATAGGACTGCATTATCAAAATAAATTAATCTTATACCTATTGACTTATTGCCTCCTTAATGTCAGTATAAATAACTATAAACTGAAGTGTATTTATATCAAAATAGTATCTTAAGGAGTGTATGTATCCATATAAACGTTATGTTATTTATCATTAATACCTGGAGGATGTATTCTGTATAGAGTAAGGTAACTAAGTAAATTCTTTTTTATAGAGGGTGACTCAATTGACAAAACAAATCTTCCTTGATGCCATCTTAAACAAGTCCATCATATTACAAAGTGTATTATTGTACATAGAATGTTTTCTTGATAAATATAATATAACACAAACAAACTAGAATGCAACAAGCCAGAAAATAAACTAAAAATAAACATTTACCCATAAACGTTAGTTTAAACACCGATTTAGGAATGTATTGTGAATATGTTTAAAGAAATGGAGATTTTAATTTCAAAGTTTTGACGTATCATATTTATACTACAGAATATGACAAACTTCCTTTAAACATGTCATTATAAGTTTTCGGTATTATAAAGTTTTACAGAATTTTGTCATTGACCTCAAGTTTATTGATGTACCTTTTTCGTCATTTGTTTTAATTTGATTTTAATTCGTTTAAATATGCCAGGGACATTCCATTAACTATTGTGTATATGCTATTACCTTTTTAATCAAATACAACATGTTCAAAAGACAGCATATTTTAATTAATGCGATCTATTTCTAGACGCACATATTGATTGTTTTGCATATTTTTGTAATTATATATGAATTAACTATATAAGAATAATAATACATAATACAGCAATAATTTAGATAAGATTATATGTATGCACTGTAAAACTGTGTTCAATTGATAAACAACATGGCCGTGTCCTAGATAAAGGCCATTTATAAACAAGATAACATATATACATACTGAAGGTGTGTATTCCAGTTCATGTTGTCGTCGACATTTATATCTAATATTTTATTGCCTGCTTTTACGATAGCTCAATGTTATCTTTGTAAGCATAAGTGGATAATCATTCATTTTTATTATACTTCAGTTTAAGTCTCTATGTTAACTTTCCCTTAACTGATCAGTCAATAATGTTTAATATTGACCGGCAAAATAACACATGCTCGATTTTGATGCGCGTACGGTTCACATTTAAACTGTTGGAAAATCCGTATCACGAGACGCTCTTGTTTTAATATTGATTTGATAATGCCAAGGTAGATTTATCTGTCAGATGAGAATAGTTAACAAACAATCAATAATATACAATTATGGACTTTTCAGCTGTGTAATATGATGTGCTTTGCACCAGGAAAATTAATATTGACCGAGGCGGTAGCGTAGGACATCATATTGCATAGCCTTAAAGTCCATTACTGTTTTATTATAAATACTAACTATAAGTAATGAATTCGAAACCTTTATTAGCTTTTTTCGCACGGGAAAAATATAAGAAAAAATGAAATAAATTTTACTTAAAGATATTGAAAATAAATTTCCCCGAGTTGGATTCAAACTATGGCGGAAAAAAAACAAAATCTTGCATAAGTGTAACGTCTTAACACCACTCGGCTACAGTGCCAACTTGATAACTGTTGATTATTTTATATTTAAGTAATCATCCAATTGTTTCTCTAGTAAATAATGGCGAAATATATTAACTGATTGATTGCCTTTTTTATCGACAATTTTGCTAAATTCGGACGCGAATTTCTTGGTGACAGCCATTTAAAAACAACAACGCATTCGGAACATCTCCGCTTTCATGGTTGCGTGCGGCTAACACTTGGAAATCCCAGCGGCTATTTTTAGTAACCGTGGTATATCATTATTTTATGCAGAGTTTTGCAAAACCCAAAGTAAACTATCATATAGTAATTCGTTCAATGAGAGATCATTCTGGCCAATCAGAATTCATTTAATTATAGATTATATAATAATAAACAATTTGCTTCGTTTTATGGGGAGAAACACATCAACGCATACATGTTACTGCCTAAGTTTCTTTTTTCGGTATAATGAAAAAATATCACATTCATGTGAGGGCGCTATTGTAAGTTGTCAAAATCTTTAAAAACTAACAACCGAACTTATGCACACCGAACTCTGAACGTCCACATTAAATCGATTTTTGGTGGAGCGGCTAAGTGACTTAAACATTAAGAGCATTTATATATATATTATATATATATAACAATAAAGAGGCATTTTATGAATATGAAGTTTTAGGAGTTTAGGATAATTTCTCAAAATGTCGATTTAGTTAAAGATAATGCAATTATTATTCGTTTAAACAAGGAAACAAAATAGTACATGTACCGTTACCTCACTGCGTTATATCCACAATTTCTTATATTGTATGTATCATTTCAGCTGACAGAGAAAGACGAAAACCAGTCATTGATAGAAATACTTTGAGTGAAAAAGCACAAACTGCAATGGACAGCCTTGGAAACAAACTCTGCATACAAGTCGTGTCGTATTTTGGAACGGCTGAAGATCTCCGTCGATTCTTCGGAAAACTGAATGTAGTGTATTATTGTTTTGTCTAAAGCAGAACGCATTAACCCATTCTTACTTTAAATTAAAGTATAATCATTCTCCGTTTTACATTTCATTATTGTCCCTGTGTTACACTTTTATTGTCCGCATAATAAGTAATTACTATTTATCTTCATGCATTTCTTACAAGTTCAAGTGTATTTAACCGTTAAAAGATCATTTAAAGTGAAAATTTCACATGGCAAAATTTCGTTGGTGACAGTTATGAAATACATTTAACCATTTTTTTCAGGTAATGTTTCTTTCATTAAACTCACGGACAGGACAAGGTAACGTAGTATTTGAGGACCACATATCAGCTCTATGCGCATATTGCCTGGATGGCGAGGTAAGAAAAGTACAGGTTGAATATGTCTTTGCACTTAATTCAATTCTCTAAGTATACATAACATATATCAATATACACAAATACAAGGTAACCAATCATACATAATCATATGGACAGATTGTATCATTTTCTTTTATTTCAACAATTGAAAATAATTTAGAATTGTATTGTTAATTGAACAAGCAAAATGATTGCATACTGCCAAACGGACATTTAAGAACTATTTATTTTACGGACAAATGGTTTTACGCAGAAAAAAAACAAAAAATTGCTGATGATGTCACTATAATCTAGAAACTTCATTTCCTAGTGATTATCTTGCTTAAAGTCGTGTATCGACATGTTTTTAATATTCAAATTGAATGATGGAAACAGCAAGCGAGAAAATATAGTATCTTTTCCATTTTGTTTTTTTTCCAGAATTTCCGTGGAGAGACGATGCATATCATCATTTCGAAAACTGACTTTGAGGCGGATGTTTCACCACTAGGTATGCCTGAAATTAAATTTGTTTTAATACTCATTGTGTTAAGTACAATAATTTCAATCTCATTTTCATATATGTATTTAAAGCATTTCCATTGGACAACGTCAATTCTTTAAAGACTTTTATTTTTCGATAAAACCCTGGAACCGGACTACTTTTACGTTTCTCAGGTAAACAAAGAAGTATTAACATTTTGAAGGCCGGTTTAACAATATACGAACTTAAATGACGTTCACAACGGTTCCACGCTTATCTTAATAATAAAATACAAAAACAAAACAAATGTTCGATCTAGTCCTAGCTGTCTTCATCGGTTTATTGTTTAATAGATTTCTTTGGTTCAGCGAGTAAACCGAGCGTCACAATCAGACCATAAGTTGTTTTGAGAAACAATGAAGTAGGTCATAAAATGTTCACATTTGAGATATATAGTATTGTATAGTATACCATTCAACACAACCCTGGTTTACAGAACGTGAATACTAGTCGTTGACAAAAATTTCCACGGACCAATTCATTCTTCAGGAAAAATGAAATAAAATCACGTACATGTAGTTGAAGTTCAGAAAACTTGCACGTAAAAGTCGTTTAAAACGTTCCAAATTCGGATTATCCATCAATGAGCGTGATTTATATGACCTTCGTAAATATTGACACATTTTTTAAAAACAAGCGTGTAGATAAAAAACTAAACAATGACGTCAGCGGCTACACAGTGTGTGTATTTCCTGAAATTGATTTTTTATTTGTCTAATTCGAAAGATAAAAGGCAGGTGTTAAATTTTTTCAACGCAAAATATTTCGTCATTTTACAATTAACCAACTAATGATACAGAATTCATCTAATAATGGAAACAAAAGCCGTTACGATATTATTGAATATTAGATCTCGAGAATTTGATGCCAACCAGGACAGAGGTGATGTATTCTTACGCGTTTACTTTGCAGCGTATAGTTATTTTTTTTTTTTTTTTTTTTTTCATTCACTTGTGGAGTCTCAAATTAAATTTAATCATCATGATCGGAATTATAAGGATTAAATTCATTTTTTCTGGTTTTTATGCATGTGTAAAGAATGTCGAATCACCCACAAATCTGACATAAAGTCTTTATACATGCATAAAAACTAGAAAAAAAAAGAATTTAATCCTATACTAAACTTTAGTCGCATTTTGATGTTGTTGAAATTTTATCATTTTAGCATAAATTTACGTAAAACTATATTTCATGCAGACGAAGACACACTGGTCACACTGTAAACTATCTCAATGACTCCTGTCACTACTTTTACAAATGGATGTACCATTTATTCGAATGGAGTCGTACTTTAACTATAACAAGTTGTGTCGAATATATTCACGAAATATTATGTATAATTTGAAGTAGATAAAAGTAATTGTATATTTTTGACATTGTTTAAGGTGATTCAACAGATGGAACGCACACATGGACACATAAATCAAGGCAATTAAGCGGTGAGTAAACTAAGGATACTTCATTAAAGTATCACGTCTTTTCTCATTTAAGATACATGATAATCTTGTGTGTCATTTCCAACTGCTTGAAGTCATAGAGCTAATTCAGCATTTTCCGCAACTCGAGTACTGTCAAAGTCCGGTTGCTTTGTAAGGTTGTGTCATATTTCATTACCCTTTAATAAAATCAAATCTGCTATATTCTTTTCTATGACGCGTCCTGTGTTTCTATGAGAAAATTTATCAGATTTTGTTGTATAATGACAATACCTATGTCTAGTACTATAGATGGAATAAGGAAATAATGTATTTCATTTAAAATCATTTCATAAGATATATTTTAATTTTTCAAGTGCTCGAGAAGTTGTCAATCCTACTAAAACTTGCTGATGAATATCAGATTGAATCAGTGCTGCGGTTGTGTGAAGAGAAATACATGCTGATGTACCATAAAGAGCTGAAGTCGGAGTCGCTACTCGTAGACAAGTTGCTGGAATTATTGCAAGTAGCCGACAGATACAATATGCCGAATGTGTTGGATCGACTATGTAATCAAGCAGCCCGTATACCTTTTGAACAAATGGAAGATATGAATGATTTCAAGACGTTATCAGTAAAGACAAGATATAAAATTGTAAATGCAAAGTATTTACACTATGTTAGAGTTGAAAAGGTAAATGTTAGCTAACAACCAGCATATTTGGTTCTTTGTGTCCACAAACACGCTATCGTCATTATTTATAATATTAGTTCTGTTTCGTCTATATTATTCATATATTTGTATATTTTATTCTATATATCTATGAAGAAGCTATTTTCATAATAACATTTACCCCATTACATCTATAGCATTTGTTTTTGAAATTGTATACACCTTTCATCACATACTGGTGAAGAAAATATTCGGTAAAATAAGAATTTGTGTGTATCAATTATATTATATTACAATTATAACAGATAATCGTTTGATATATCGCTATTTGATTTTATTTTATGTTACGAGTGTATTCGCCATCAATGTGTCTTAATATGTTTTTGTAATAAGTGTAACCATTTATCTTTCTTTACTGTATAATGTCTTTGTCAAATATACATTGTCAAAAAGTATTGTACGGTAAAACAATTTAAGAGCATAATTATGATCAATGCCTAAAGTCTATGATCTTAACTTTTTGCTTGTATTTGCACAGACATTCCAATGCGTAAGATAACATACAGGAAACATAGTAAACAAACGTAACACAATTACATCAATATATTTACCAACATAGAAGAAAGGAGTTTAATTAGTATGGTACATTAAACAGCGGGATCCTCTTTTCTTAAACCTTTTCACTTTTCATAAAACAGTTCTATTTCGCAACCATAAACCTGCTTCTAAACTGTGTGATAATGTTCTTAACTTTGTTAAAGAGGCACACAGTAGCATGGTATTTAAATGTTACTCATATCAATGCATCAAAATATTCTTTACACTATATAACCCTATTATTATTATTAATATTATTATTAATATTATTATTATTATTATAAAAAATGAAATTTATGCATATGACGTTTCATATAAATCGGATGAAAAATAGTTTGTACCATCTTCGTAGTAATGGGATACAATCTAGCTGATTGATGACAGAGCACAGTTCTGTCACAATAGCATATTTCACAACATGACAAAATAATAAAACGCATATCAGGTTTGTAGTATCACAAATGGTCGACGCGTCTCATATATGTAAGCAAGATAAAAACTGTCTCAATATTGAGTTTTTGTTATCCATTGTTATATTGTCATCAAAATTACTTAACTCGTCGTCACATTTTGATAATACCCCAACCTTTTGTTTCAGAGATATTCGTGTTTTGGGAAAAGCGACATGCCATTCTACCAGAAAAGAAAGTATCCGGAGAAATACGGTTTAGTCGATGACATTAGCCCTTTTCTGACTGGAAACAATGCTCACATGACCTTGCTGCTACAGATAGGGTCACAGAGGCTATATGCCAGCAAAGAAGTTCTGGCCTTGTCGTCAACATACATGGAAGACATGATAAAGGCTACGTCAATGAATGGGAATACTATTGCTCTAGAGTTTCCCGGAGAGAATTATGAAGATTTCATTTGTTTGCTTAGGAGTATCCATCCAAAGTTTTCGTCAGGTACTTCAGGTAAGCAGTATATTTCACCATTCAACCACCATATATATGGTGCAAAATCACACACTAAATATCCGAGGCCATTGAGTTCATTTATTTATATACGAATATTTAAAAGTTTAATCACTTTCAATAGTATCGGATTATAACAAACACTATTTGAAATAAATGAAGCACAACTATTTCAAAATACTGCAGATAGAAATGAAAGCAGCCGTCCACAGCCACATTGTTGTGTTGATGGTTTGTTGGTGGTGGTGGTGGATGGAATGCTTTCTGTGTTTTGTAGCCGTGCTTTTAGGGGCGCATGTAATTGGATTGTATGGTACTGTTATATCAGTTTATATTTACAATTGAGACGTGATTCCTTCATTGAGGGTATGTTATTATTCATATCTCGTGAACGCATATCCGTGAACTGCCAGTTTACCTTTGGAAAATATTTTACGGTAAAAGCGGTGTAACGTTATGATGAATCTAGCAGATTTAATAGTGGCAATTCAGCGTAACTGAAATGGACGCGAATGTTCCTATATCCAATTTAAACTGATATATACAGTAATTAATATTCCGGCCAAATGTGCTAAATAGCTGATGAATATGTCATTGGTATATGCTACGTTCATTTATGATAAATATATATGGCATTAAGTTCATTCGTAGAATATTAGTGAGATAATGAACTCACATGCAACGAACATAGTTTATGGTAAACTCTTCGGGTTTGACTTTTCACGTGGTACATAAACATTTATACCTCATGAATTTCAATAGAATAAATCCATTCCTTAAAATAATATAATGATTACATGTTTGTTCATATGAAACATAGATCTCAGTTGACTAAGTTGTTTAGACATTTATAAAACAGCATACAGTTAAATATATTTTCAAAATAATGCTTGAACTGATTTGAATATGTTTAATATCTTTACAGTGGAAAACGTGCATAGACTTTTAAAACTTGCACACAGATTCAAGATAAGAAAACTTGCCGATGATTGTGATAAAATATTGGATGAGGAAATGGATAAAATGTTGTAGGTGTCCAAAAGAGGGTTGAAAGAAGAAATACGTATTGTGAGTGAAAATTTGCGTTTGGCGGAGCAGTATAAACTTTCTGAACTTCAAGAAAGTTGTTGCAAGTTTTTGAGTACAGTAGAACAAGATGAAGTGTCTAGCCTCCAATTATCTCCTGATGTTAAATTGACTATCATGTCGAAATACATCTCAATGGATGAACAGCAAAAACGTCTAAATGTAAGTATAAATTAAGTAGATAGAAAATATACAATGTTTTCTCAGTTTTTTAAAAATGTACCGTGTATATAATAAAATAAACAGTATTTTATTATTGCATATTAAACTGCTAATCAGACTTTACTGAACGTTTCATTTATTGAAACCTGTGAGTGTTTATATTGTCTTACTTTATTCGATACCGAACGGAAAATGCAGGTTTATGAGTTATACATATCCATGTTATCCCTACTCTTTACCTTCTATTTTTGGTTAAGCTCAGTGTTCTAAAGAAATCCATTAATGAGATATTCTAAAATGCTGTGTGCTAGCCGTAAAGATCACGCCATACTTAGTGTTGATAAACTTTCAGATGATTTGTTGATAAACTTTCAGATGATTTGTAAACATGGAGCACAGCAAATGTTGCACGACAATAAAATACAGCTCAAGTCGGTTCTATGAACGGTAGTGCATATGTCTTCTTTCTTGTTGAGTTTTCTACTTCCGTTTTTAATCATTTTATCAGATATCACAGGTGCATTCGACCGCATTAATACGGATTAAGTCTTGTAGAACCCATTTTATTAAAATTGTCTTATTATATAATGTGAAAACCGCGAGAGGATGTAGCATGGAACACCGATAGATCAGTTTAAATTCTCTTTTCGTTTTCCCTTTTTGTACGTTTGTTTTGCATTTATTGTGGAATTGTTTATTCATTATTTGAATAGTGTTTGTATTGTGATGGCGGCTGTGTTCTTTTTATAATACGCATCCTGTTGAATTTATTTTTGGAAGAATGTTTTTTTCCATTTGAAATCTTTCCATTGTACAAATTTAATACATAATTATATGTTTGGTTAATATATACTTTTCATTGTTACAGCCACAAACGGAATATGCATATCGTGAATCAGTTTATAATAAAGCAGTAAAACCAGATGCTGCAATATCCGAAGTTACTGCGAAACATCGAAAAGAAGAAAACACCTTTAGAATACCAGCAGAAAATGAAGTGTGTTTGGTCATCAACGGCCTTAAACTGTATGCAGATGAAGACATATTATCAATTGCATCACCTGTGTTAATGCGAATGATACATGACCAACTCCAAGAAAATGGTGACTGCAACGTAGCAACACTTGCTTTAGAATCCAGCGAAGCTGATTTCATTGTATTGCTTCGATGTCTGTACCCTAATCGTGCAGAGAAATTGAATGGTACGTTTAAATATATTGACAATATTTCATTTAAGCTTATTCTCAACGGTTTTTAAACCAGCATTTATATATTTCATTATGTCAATAAGTAGATATATTATGTAACAATTGGACGTTTTTTACTTTTTCGTAAAACTAGTTGTATAACGTTGCACGAAATTTTATATCTAACATAGTTTCACGACCGTTTTTCAAGGTTGTTGTATCGGTATTGCTCAATGTATTTTCAGGAAATGAAGCAATGACTCTCCTTCAGTTTGTTGATCGCTACCAGATGACAGCTCTTTGCAAATTAATCGAAGTGGCACTTATAAAACATTGCCAAGAAGGTTTGCCATCGACAACAATTGTCGATTACATAACGACAGCTGTCACGTACCAATTACCAGCTCTTCTCGTCTGCTGCAAATCTGCACTCAGGAAGAAATGCAGAGAGCCCGAAACAACTTCTGGTAGTGATAAATCGTTAAAAGAAAAGACAAAACTTACATCGACTATAGACATTCTCGAACAATCTGATGATTCAGACGATTACTACCTACCGGATGAATTCTACGCCGACTATGACAATTATTCTGTGGATGATTACTGAAGAACAACACATGCTGCAAGTCAGTTGTACTCAAGTTACAAATAATGACATATCTTGAGCATAGCATTTAGATAATTGTATTGAATTGTATCGTCATTTATGATGCTATGTGTGTGGTGTTATTACAACTTTGGCATGGCAGCAAATCAAGGTTTCAGTGATTTTTTTCTTTTTCTTTTCAATAGTTAGGGAAAGAAAAGTATTATCGAGAGGAACAAAAACATAAAATAACTCACATATTTTTGTTTTAATCTTCCGGTGAAATTCTATTTTCATTTTTCAATTTCAACAGTGGAATTATCAAATATAATTCACTAAAAAAATCTCAGTAACCACATAATATTTCACAACACAATCAGATTATACTATGTAATCGCCTTAAAATGGTGTCAAAACTGTTTAGAAAATATACCCATAAAACAGTAAGAAACAACAATTTCTTTGAACCATTTTAATCATTAAAACTAAATAACACAGCCTTTTTTGTTTTTCGTTACTCATAAAGGGGCACGAATTTGTAGTGTCAGGATATTTCATTGTAATTAAATGGTTTACAAATGTATGGCATTATATAAAATATAAAATAATCACTAAAATGAATGTTGAACAACATTTTTTCAATTACTAAATACGACAATTTATATCTGAAATATTTGCAGTCGTAAGAGTGGAAAATAATGATGATGAAAAAAATGACTTTGAAACGAAGAGATATTTTACTATTTCAATACACAATAAATAAATAATATTGTCTACTTTGTTTTATCAAATTCGTTCATCAAAAACTATTACTTACGCATATTCATGGTCAGGAATCGGTAATTTCACTGGTAAACGTTTTACTGCGAGGGATGAAAGCTAAAAAGATTTAAGTGCTTCTTGATAAAATATACTTAGACCTTTTTTTTTTTTTTTTTTTTTTCTTTTTGAGCCAAGACTAATGACCCGTTTATTGTTTATACATACACATACGTAACACAAGCATAACATGACAATATAGAATTTTTATATATTGAATAAACATGTATATCCCAATATCATTTAATAATCATCATCATTATTCATCATGAATTATTCATTAAGTCATCAAGTTTTATAACCATTCATTCATTTGATTGTTTAATTACACTCATTTATACGTTCGTTCGTTCGTTCGTTCGTTCGTTCGTTTTTTCGTTCATTCAATGATAGAGACTTATTTTACGTTATATCAATATTTAATAAATGATGATTATCATAATAGTAAAAGACTATCTGTATGAATTCAGTAAAATAATATTATTCTTTTATATATCATCATTTCTTTATAATTTGCCAATGTTCAATATCTTACCGAAACGAAAAAGCAAGACATAAGACCGATGTATGTTATTTGCTCTTTTAAATAGATATAATATTAGAATACAGATGTTCTATCTTTTGTATTTTTGTATCAAATTTATGCTCATTTCTGAATTTTTCCACAGTTGTCATTTATACTTAAACCTTTTTCGCTTTCGCCACTCCACAGGAATACGTCAAATGAGAGGCTATTTATTCTTCCTTTTTTTGTTTAAAATGCATCAGCTAATAATAACACTAAGGGCGTGAAGTGTGATAAAACAGAACCGAATCGGTCTCTATTGTTTACCCATTTTTCAGAGATTGAATCCTTATTATTCAACCTAAATCGAATCTGTCTATATTGTTTACCTATTTGTGGAGATTGAATCATTATTCTTCAACCTAAACCGAATCGGTGTATATTGTTAACCCATTGGTAGAGATTGAATCATTATTGTTCAACCTGAACCGAATCGGTCAATATTGTTTGCCATTTGTAGAGATTAAACCATTATTCTTTAATCTGAACCGAATCGGTCTATATTGTTTGCACTCTTGTAGGAATTGACTCATATTTTTAATCTAAACAGAATCAGCCTATATTGTTTACCCATTTGCATAGATTGGAATATTACTCTTCAACATGATCCGAATTGGTCTATATTGTTTACCTTTATTAGAGATTGGAATATTATTAAGCAACCTGAACTGAATCGGTCTATACTGTTTACCCATTTGTAAAGATTGAATCCTTATTCTTCAACCTGAACTCAAGTGATGTTTGTCGAAGTAAGTCAACCCTGCTTATAATGTTCGCATACATTTCTTATGAAATTTATTATTAAGTAAAGATTTTTTTGCAGGATAGTATTTTTAAGGTTGACCATAACTGACATTACCGAAGAATAAATCCTGCTAATAACATAACAGTCCATTAAGGAAAACTAATCAAAATTTTCATATTATTATTACTCACTAGTTGTTTTGCGGTATGTGTGTGAAATGTCAGATCATCATAACTATTATTTTTTTGTTTTTAATCGGGAGAAATATATCTGGTAGAATTGACATGTTTTCTAAGAGATACCTTTAAACTTTCATTGTAAAGTTTTAGACATTTCATGAGATATTTTGGCATTGCATGCCTTTGCTTATCTACATAGTATATGCATTTACACAGTGAGCACTTTATTATCAACAATTTTGGGGATGATTTGCTATTACAACCCGCATTGATTGGTAAGTTTAATAGTGTTCATATTTGTCTTTGTTGGAGCTGGAAAACAGGGTTTAACTCTTCCACATATAATGGTAGTTAACAGACATTTTTGCTAATTAATGTGCTTTATTATGTAAAATTACATATTGAGTATGTTCCAGACGTTATTTTGTCAAACGTTCAACCAGTATTTCGTTGAAGCTGTTAATTGATAAAAATGACAATTGTGAACGAATCTATTAATCATCTAAATTAATCAATATTGAAATAATAGTGTTGGTGGGATCTTGAGCTATTGTAATAAAAATAACATTGTCATTTGTGTGTTTACTTCAATTTATGCTCGCCGACACAATTTTAAGTTTCATTTTCCATTTTCACAAAGTAATAAAACAAATAATAAAATAGATGCCAACATACGAGTATGTAGTGTTCAAATTACTCAGCCACCACAACATGGTAGTCATAATTACATATATAAACTGCAGACATGTGAAACGTTTAAAGATTCATTTGAACATGAACACTAAGTGCTTTTAAACTTGAACAAAATGAACGCTCATTGTTGGCGAAATTGAAATGTGGTATTCTACTTATAGGACCATTTAGCCGGGTGTGTTCTTTAAAATTCTATATAATGTATAGCATATGCACATGTCACTATAATAAAGTACCTAACTACCCACCTACCTGTCTACCTACATACCTGCCTGCCTGCCTACCTGCCTGCCTGCCTACCTACCTACCTACCTAATTACCTATCTACCTAATAACGATAATAAATACATATAAAATTAGTGGAAAGTTGAAGGAAAAGCTACACTTGGTTTTATATCAATCAATTAAATGTCAGTAAAGCTACAATAGATTACCTGTAATAACTCTTATGTGCCAGGTGTATTTGTGAAGCGCACATGACAGACACATTTCTGCTTGTAAACGATCCTGTGTTTCATTTAAATATGTTTCAAATATATATAGAATGTCTTATCTTGGTCATATCTGGTTTGCTAACAGTATAACACATCCGTCACAATATCTTACTACCTTAGTAATTTCGGAGACGTGGCAGATACAGCCCTAAAAATGTTAACTCGTTACCGTCATCATTTTATATTACAAATACATTTTAGATATTTTAATAAATTAAAAACAAGAAAAACTCCATATAAATGATTTATTTGCTGAACAATGCATTTCGGCTATAAAGCCTTCTTTAGGTTCTAAATGCATATAGTAAACGATATAAATTGATGACGTCATAAACAGATAAATGACGTTGCATTTTGACGTAAACATGATATGCTACACACTTACCTGCGAAAAGAAATTGCGTGTTAAGCAGAAAAACTAATAATAACTGTAATAACTGTACTATATAGTACAACCCTTATAACTTTTTAAAAAGAAGCTTTTACACAACAAAACAATTGTTCTTTAAGGACATGATTATCTATGACAGTATAATTTTAATTCTTTATATCACTTTTTCAAAAGTTCAGTGAGTTTCCTGTTTATTTGAGTTTACAGTACTGACTAAGGCAGTGATGTACATAAACCATTACCAATACTGCAAACAGATACTGATCGGCATCTAATTGAATTATTAAACTATAAAAACAATAATGACTGACGTGAAAGAAATGAAGTTCAATGTTTTAACATTGACATTTGTCACGTCATTCTTACTTACAAGACGGAATTATCAAATACTATCATGTTTTCATGCGACGCAAAATCAAACATTATAAACTGCAGTAGCGATCTCTTGAATTAGAGAAAACAACTTATTGAAACCGCCCAATCTGTTTAAAATTTAAATTCTGTACCAACTAAGAATATCTTAAGGGTGCGACCGATGTAGTGACGATGTTCATGCAGTGGTCAAAAGTGTTTGACATTTCAAGTCTCATTATAAATCCTAAATATTCGAAAGCTATGTCATAAAATATGGTACCCAAACATGTATACCTCTTATACGTAGTTGGTTGTTTAATGGAGATAATAGTGGGAACTCCTACGAAACTAGGATGGTTCTTATTTTCATGATATGGGTGGACTAACCTAAGGTAATGATTGCCCATTATTTTCTTGTTTTAGATACATTCAAAATTGCTTTATTAGTTAAAGACATTTACCAAATGAATCTCGGATACCATATCCATTATTAAGTAGAAACAATCACGAAAATAACGGTTAAATTTTTTTTCCCAAAATAATCACAAAACATATTACCCATGGTCGATTATTTAGACGAATTTCGTCCTTGATTAGTTTTTTTCGATATATGAAAAATGCAACACATATAACCCATGGTCGATTATTTAGACGAATTTCGTCCTTGATAAGCTTTTTTCCGATATATGAAAAATGCAAGAAAAAGTATAATCTTTAAACCACTGATTGTTTTTAATTGATGATAACGTTTCAAGTGTACATATCTGCACACGTGGTACATAACGGCATTTGAGAGTACTCTTATTCCTCCAATACGTTAGAGTATCAACACTGATAAGTTCTGGGTTGAAAACACATGTGTATACATTAATTGTATATGTCTCTGTGATCCTCCATTAGAAGGACATACGTCTGATTAATATATAAAGGACAAATAAAAATAAACTTATTCCGGAAAAGTTGTCTTAAGATGTATAGATACAAACAGTATATACCTTCCAATTTGTTAAGGCTAAGTATTACTTAAAAATTCAGATTTTTTAAAATATTATACTTTAATTGAAAGCATCCCAAAGGTGTGAAAACAAAACCTGAAATCAAACAATAAAGCTAATAATAATGAAGAAACGAATTTATTGCAACAAATCCGAAACCTCAAAAGTCCGAATTATCTTTTACACAAAAGACAACTAAATAACACACAAAACATAATATAACCATACCTCGTATTAAATTGGAATTAGAAGATACGAACATTAACAGGAACGTTGTACAAACCGAACCTTACAATGCAATGTAATTAACAATATAAAAAATTAAAATATAAAACAATACAATGCAGTATAAAACAATACAATAAAATACAATACAATACAATATAAAACAATACAATTCAATGCATTTCAATACAATGAAACACAACGCAACGCAATACAATGCAATGCAAAACAGTAAAATACAGTACAGTAATGTTTGGTACGGTATGGTAAATGCACAAGACAATGTAGTGCAATGCAATACAATGCAATGTTAATACAATACAATCCAACGCAATGCAATACAGTACTATACAGTAGAGTTATGTTCGGTACGGTACGGTACGGTACGGTACGGTACAATGCATTGCAATGCAATGTAATGCAATGCAATGCAATGCCATGTCATACCATGCATAGCAATGTATTAAATGCAATATAATCGATAAAATAATATGCAAAGCAATGAAGTGTAGTGCAGTGTAGTCAAGTGCAGTACAGTGCAGTTTTTAGTGCAATACAAACACATGTGAATTGTTTGTATTGGGTATATAGTATCAATGCAGACGTTCTGTCATTTCGGCTAAAGATAACGAATCACGCTCTCCTGCATGTACCTTACGTGATAAATACGTAATGTGCATATCATAAAGTACACATGTATGCATTATGCGCATACCAAGGCAAGACGTTTTTTATTTGTTGGTTTAAGGTAATATAGAAAAAAAAACATGCTGGATATGTGGTCGAAAAATATAATCACAAAAATTTAGGATAGATTTAGCAACACTTTTTTACCTTAGATGCATTGCAGCAAACAAATAAAACACATCATTTCAAAATAATTGTCAACTAAAATATTGTTTTCTGGCAAATATAATTCGCTTTCAAAATCGTAGCACGTGCTTTGAAAATTCTGGGTAATTCCTATAATATAAATACAATCCAAAACACTCTCAATGGTGTGAGTTATGGCAAATCATTGGTGTTGTTTACAGCAGAAGCAACGAGAAAGACAAACAAACGGCACCTTGTTAAAAACAGAAGGTAAAAAAACAGCGGCTAGAGCTACAATATTTCTTTATACCATTCGCATACATGTTTGCATGCTACAGCATCCGTGACACAGCGTCTGACTAGGCTTCTCTAATTGGCACCGTCTCGTTTAATCGTGTAACATCTGGGGTGGGGGATGGAGTAGGAGAGAAATTGGCTGCTACTAAACCAGGTTTACAGAGACAGAGTTTTACTTCTGAACATTCTAGGGCTTTAGTGTCTGTTATCAATGTTTTTATTTAAGATAAGTATGTGATAGTTTGCGTTGTTTGTGTTAATGTTGATTGGTGATAATGGTCTTTGAATTTAACGTATCTTGTAAGACATGCATTTCTAACAAATTGATAACACGTGGCCTAGGTTGAGATGTGGTGGTTGATTATCTCAAATCCGTTGTCCGTATGTTTGGACAGCTGAAATAATCTACATTAAGTGTCAATACATCTTTATAGAAGTTTCGTGGATTATTATTTTACAAAGAGGTTTGTATTCTATAACACATTGTAGCTGCTATTAAAACAACGTACACTTTGTATTGAGTTGCTGATTAATATGATTTAAATTATATAAGCAGATTATGGTAAAGAGACCGTCAAATGTTGTACAGTAGTGTCTTTATTTGTGTACTTTATTCTGTATTATTAGACATACATAAACTATAATTTTCATAACACTAAATCAAAGGAACGACATAGTTATATTGATGAACTTGTATGTTATGTATTTTATTCCGCTGAATAAAATAATTTTATTGCAATCTGTATCAACTTTTTTTAATTACAAAGGAATGGCAGACGACAAAGAACGAGGTTTGCGGTTCAATGAAAATATTGGCATAGTAACTGGAGGATGTATCGGAATAGGAAAGGGAATTGTGGATGTCCTAGGTAAGCAAAAGGAAATGGGCGAGCTAATGTTCAATGTAAAGTATAGGAAAGATAAGTTTCAATGTCCCAGATAAATCACTGAAAATGGTATCGTCAACAAAAGTTAAGGATATGAACCAGAATTTTTCAACATCTGGGCATCTGCATTAACAAAATTGATAATGAAAGTCGATGTTCTATGCAAGGAATAGGAACAATAGAATAGCACATGTTTCCAGAAAGTAAAACTGTATGATTCCTATGTAACGATAAGGATTCGGACATTTCTGGTTCAAAATAAGAAAAATGAATCAGTGTCGGCGCAAAATGACTACACTTGTTACATAATAAAACTTAATAAATTAAGAAATAAGCATACTCACTTTAAAAAAGTTGTCATTTTAAAATTAATGTGTATTACATTCGTGGCGCAGCTGTCTCGTTGAACCTATATGTAATGTTGTCTTCATGCGAATGGTTGTGCTTTAGCTTCAGGTTTATTTTACGACAAAAAAAGTGTTCCCGAGATATTCGATTTGATATGATCAATCGGGTTCTCTATTTCTATTATAGCAATTCAGTTTAAAGACTCATTAAACTTCCGAAACGGCCGTTTTTAGTTTTTTATTTAAGTCAGATTTACTCTTACAGATGATAGAATACATGTTCATTTGATCACTGAGAGACTGTGCAAACGAAAAAATAAATATAAAGCAAATTATTAGTACATAATTAAGAACGGGTTTTGTTTACAAATTAATTTTCGTCTCTTTTCGATAAACGCCTTCGGCTGAAAACGGGGAGTTACGAAGCTTGTACGGAAACGCGTCGGTCGGTAACATATAGAGAGGAACATAGTATGGGGAACTGTAGGGGATGCGGTTAAAATTGAATAACCGCTTACGGTTAGATAGTTTTTAAGAACATCCCCTTTTTCCCCTCAGTAATGAACTGGAGCCCGCGAGCCAATTTATTGCACGCAAGAGACGAATCGTTTATATAAAATTAAAAGTAAAATTACTTTTTAATAACTGTACTAAACAAACCACCCTTGGCTCAATATTGACTGCAATAAAGTGATTTGTGACCTAGTAACGCGTGCGATAGTATCATGCGTATATGCAAGGGAGGTCCTGAGTAAGAGTAACTAGACTAAACAAGTATTCCGTACTCATTGTTTTTCAGTGCGTATAAATAATATAATGCGTACTACGTTTGATACAGTTTTATTGCAGGCACCATATCTAACGGTCTTAATCCGCACACTACCACTGCAGTATTCATTTGTTTACTTCCGAACACTGGCGGAGATACAGTCGGAAAGCAACCGAGTCATTACAGAATTACAAAAACGTAAACAAAAGTTAAAAGTTCGGTTCGCTCGCATAAGAAAAATAAATTTCGATCGAAGTTATTTATTTTCTTTAAAAACAGTCACTAAGGGGTCTACAGGAATAGTTTTACCAATACTTTCAACACATGAAATTTGTTATTATCAATTTGTGAGCATTTCTAAAGTTAAATGAGGCTTTAACTTTGATAGACAATGGAGAACAAAATAGGCTTGTTTTTTTGCTTTTAAAATGCTTAACTTAAACCTATGGATGTAATACATAAAAATTTGTCGGATTAAGCTACTATATAATTATTAAATGAGACATGCTAGTATAAAGGCTGTGTACATGCATAATAAGGATTGAAATTTATTGAAGTTGAAAAGCATCATTCTTTGATTAGCGTATTGGAGTGTTATGATTGATGGGACAGGCAGGGAATTCCCTGTTTTTGCATTACAGACATGATTCGGGGTGGGATGTGTGGCAAGTACTGGGTATACTATTCTTGCACACCGGATAAAGATATCTGCATTTTTACCGGGGTTACATATGTTATCTCACATAGGGCCGAGATATAATTTCTCGCGCTATGACGACTCATATGACGTAATGTATAAAAATATGACGTAAATCATATAATTAAACGTTTGGTATGCAAGAAAAAAGAAGTATCCGTCCCTTTGGATAATTGTTTTCGCGAGCCTCGTTCCCGCCAAAACAGATATCCCTTTGGACGGAATTTTCTATCAAAACCTCAAACCCATGTTAGATTCTTATAATAAACTGTTATTAACAAAAACTCAATACAAATATAAAAACATTATGTCAATAAAGTTGACAAACGTTTTGAAAATAAAGTAAATGCATGTATATACATATATATTCATTATTGACGTTATTGATATGGCAATATTTCAGTTGAACACGGCGGGAAGGTTGCTGTACTAGACATCAACGGTATGTATGCACCTATATTCCTTTTTCAATAAATCTATTCAAATTTATATTATCATATTATTTGAAATATAATTTGAAATAAACTGATTTTTGCGGGAAACAGCAAATATAGCATTACATCTGCGTGCACTCAAGGACTTGTATAGAACGATAGGAAACTTGCATCTCTCTACTAAATGTTGATAAAATAGCATACGAAGAGTCAATAATTTGGCAAATAAATCGTTAAAATTTTACAGGACAGGCAACGGATTTCTTTTACATTAAAGACGTTTCTTCGAGTAAGTTCTAACGCGGAGATTTTTTTTAAATTTTGCACACAAGTACTTTGAAGTAAGTCAAGTTTAAAACACTAAAAAAAAATATAGGTCCTCATGTTTGTTTTTTTGCTATGACTATTTTTAAACTACACCATTTTACATTTTTTAAAGAAAAAACAGCAAATTGGTGTAAGTTATAAATCTTGTTTAATTTACTAACAAAGTGATATATTTCAACAAAATATTGTTGTCACTCATGTAACAAAAGATAAAGTATCTAAAACAGGAAAAGTCATGATGCTCTTTTGAGTTTCACATTTCATACAGTAATTTTCATAAATTTCTACGATTATAGAATTGGCCGTTAACGATGTATTTTTACACTAATTTAAAAATAAAAAAAGTTCTAACGCGGAGAATTGTTTCATTCTTTCTACAAAGAGGCACTATAACAAACTATATCAGAAAATAAAATAAAAAAAATATATGTCCCCATGCTTGTTACTAAGTTACAGTGCTTAATGTTACCTCCCTTTTCATAAAATGGCCGTAAACGATGCATTTTGACACTAATTCAATAATAAAAAAAGAGTTCTAATGCAGAGAATTGTTTCATTCTTTCTACAAAGAGGCACTTTAACAAACTATATCAGAAAATAAAATAAAAAACATATGTTACCTTACTTGTTACTAAGTTACATTGCTAAATGTTACCTCCATTTTTCATAAAATGGCCGCAAACGATGCATTTTTACACTAATTCAATAATAAAAAAAGTTCTAACGCGGAGAATTGTTTCATTCTTTCTACAAAGAGGCACTAAACCAAACTTTATCAGAAAATAAAACAAAAAATAGATGTCCCCATGCTTGTTACTAAGTTACAGAGCTAAATGTTACCTCCCTTTTCATAAAATGGCCGTAAATGATGCATTTTGACACTAATTCAATAATAAAAAAAGTTCTAATGCGGAGAATTGTTTCATTCTTTCTACAAAGAGGCATTATAACAAACTATGTCAGAAAATAAAATAAAATATACAGGTCACCATGCTTGTTACAAAGTTACAGTGCTAAATGTTACCTCCCCTTTTCATAAAATGGCCGCAATCTATGTATTTTCACACCAATACAATAAAAAAAAAAGTTTTACGTGGAGAATTGTTTCATTCTTTCTACAAAGAAGCACAACAATAAACAATATCACGAAATAAAATAAAAAATACATGTCACCTTGCTTTTTACCAAGCTACAGTGCTAAATGTTAACTTCCCTTTTCATAAAACGGCCTAAAACTGTCAAAATTGTGAAAATTATCTGTTGTAAATTTTTATTAATGAAGTTTCATTGCAGAAGTAACTTTCATATTTCTAAATGATGCACTAAATAGCAATTATAATATTTGTTATTTATAATGTAATTACTGTTAAATTGCTTTTATACATTTCATATATACTGGATAATTGATGAACATCAATAGTTGTAAAAGTTTGAAATGTTAGAGGCCTAGTGGTAAAACCATGTACTGTCAATCAAGGTTGGATCACCAGTGACCAGCTACTCAACATAATATTTTCAGAGTTTTATCTACAAGTCCATTCAAGTCATTTTTTCTGGTATTTATTTTGGCTATAGTAGTCGCACTGTCATCCATTATTATTACATTAACTTGAAATTTTTATTCCTGTACTGGGCTACTTCCAACTTTAATCTTTGAATTGTCATTAAAATTTTAGAACACTACCTGGTGAACTGGTAATGATTGTTCTTAATTTTTCATAATATGTGCATTTCCTAGTCTTCTAGAAAAACATCATATGTTTTTCGAATACTTTTTGTTAACATGGTCCCAGTATCTGATTTACTGTCACAGTCCATTCTTCTGGCAATGCATATTGTAATAAATTGGTCTGGTCCTGGTGTACTACTTGACTGACTTCATCACTGAAAATTAAAGGAAGCTTATATGAGATAAAGAAATAAATGACAATGTTTGTTTGTATGTAAGCTTAATTTACATCATCACCAGTTTCCCATTTGGGTGATGCACCCAGAAGAGTGAACAGTTTAGACTTTTTAGGTTTGTGGGGGATAGTGCAGGAAACAAATATCATAGAAACCTAATCATATGTTTCACCTGATTCTTTTGCTTGGTGTATAGCATCATCATAAAAGTCCTCAGTTTCCTCAGGTATCAAACTCTCAACCCTGAGCTAGAAGTATCGTGCTCTAGTAACTTAGCTCATCGGTCTGGCTAAAAAACGACAGTGTATTTTAATAAAACAGCACAATATATGGGTATAAGGGCTATAACTGAGCAGCAATTCCTGTTATGATATCTATGTTCAAACCATTGAACAAAATCTTATGGTTATAAACTTGCATACATGTATGTGGACATTTTTTTACTGAATGAAACTGTTATGTTATGTAACAAGCAGTCAAGGGGTTGCCAGCTCAAATCCCCACTTGGCCAGTCTCTGTGATGATTTAAATATATGCAAATTCCAACATTGTGTCTCATGTTCATTCATCTTTAATCACTGATTCAAGTGGGAAAGTTGTCAGTTATTTGCACGGATATTGGGTGTGCAAAACAAGTAGTCACAGGTTTGATCCCCCTCAGATCATCTGTTGTGCTTATGATTATTTTGTTGTAATCCATAGTAGATATAAGCTGAAACGGTTAAATTACATTAATAATTACCATTGGCCCCTTTTGATAATTGTCACAATTTCATTTAGTGTTTCTGTACACGTTGTCTATGTCACGATATTGATTGTCTCTTCATAGTTAATGAAACCACTACAGGTATTTAAAACACCGACATCTCAATCCATCTGTAACCTGAGCCTCTGTTTAGCATTCCTGAAATGTGTTGAATATTTTCTTATTTTCATAATTCATGTAACAATTTTCTGTTTAACAGGAAACACAGAACATGACGGTGTATAAATTTATTTTTAACATTTACTCAATGTAAGAATACTGCTCGAATCCCCGCCTGGCAACAGTCTCCAGGATGATAGATATACAGCATTATGTCTCTTTATCAATCGTCTCTCACCGCTGATTCAAGTGGGAAAGCTATCAGTTACTTGCGGAGATGGGGTGTGCTCAAATACTGGTTAATTCCAGGAAACAGTGGTTAGGTGATCGTCTGTTAGCCCTCGATGGCATGAAAATGATGTAAATATTCAACCAATGAATCACTTTTTATAGTTGTTCCTCTCTAGAAATCATAAAGTAAGTTATCATTTGATGTAATACATTAATATTGATCAGTGAGTATGATAAAGCATCAATTTACCTTATACTCATTTGCTTTGTGTTGATGTCAAATGATATTGGACTGTTCCTGTTTAATCGATGTCTCTTGTTTGTTTCCACTGTTTTTATACTTCCACATATACAGTTTATGTATAACGTTGACCCATATAAGTGTCTTCCAAAATGTCCTTCAATATCAAACTTTTACATGCATCAGGTCAGCTAAATGTCAAAATTCAAGATTTATTCTTCCTTGTCTCCATCCCGGTATGAATAATATTGTTTCAGGTAAATTCATTATGTATTCAGCGCTTTGGAACAAATTCACAAATGATCCATATCCGAAAAATGAGTTATCCGAAATGTTACCACTACGAGTATTGATTATATTTTCGTAGTTGTTTCTTCGACTTCGTTATGTACATGCACTTCTGGTGGTTTATATCGAAAAACAATATACTCTTCTGTGCTTTTCGATCGCTTCCTTGACAAAATGTACATTTCTGACATCTCGAAATGAAAATACTTCGCTTTGTAAATATCCTAATGCGACTCGACATTTAATTAACCAAACGGCGACATTAGACCCCGAAACTGAAAGTAACAGAAAGGAATTATGCGCGTAGCGATGCGCAGTAACAACCCGCAGAAACGTCTTTAAATATAAGGTATGTTTACTCGTTGATGTTTTATAATGTTTTAAACAAGCAAAATGATTTTTAGTTGCAGTATACACGTTTTGTAACGATAAAAACATTAACAATTTTAAAAACAATTTACTAGCAATTGTCTCGTTTTGTAGAGAATTCCATTGTGCAAAGAAATAATTTTGATTTGTATTTCTAACACGAATGTAAGCTGGGATATTTGAAAATGAGATTTCGCGAAATTTCATAAACTCTCAATCAGCTGTTTTTCCTTCTCCATATAACCCCTTGGTGTAGTGAATGGCTTTCAACTATGATTTGCGTCTAGATATATAGAGAGAAAGTGAACGTGAACCATTTTTGTATCCTTTAAACGTTTTTTTTTTATTATTTGTAAATTCAATTATATATCTTTTTTATAAAATATCTAGAATAATTAATGTAATAATTTAATCCAGATGTGTTGTACAAAAGTTAAGTGTTATAAAATAAATTACACCAAATATACATAAAAAATCCTAAAACTATATGACTTTAACAGTATATTGCTTGATTTGATCTGTTATTATCTGCTACAATTATGTTCACGAACAAGTGTGTGCTGAAATAATATCAGTTTTTTTACAGTGTTTGGTACAATATTGGAATATTGTTTAAAATTTACCACAATACGTACGAGAACAGTATATTCCAATATTGTACAAAACACTGTAACATAACCTTATATTATCTTTTTATTCTATACCTCAATCTGAAAGAAATATATTTAAAGAGGAAAAAACGCGCCACTCATAACGTCGGGACAAAAGAATTACATTATGTGTGGTTGTCGTAGATATGAATAAAATGCCGAATGAAAGTTAACGCTTTATATTAAGATGGTTAATACTGTCAACTATGATATTTACAAAAGTATGAACAGTGTTATGGATTATTCACAACACAAAGTAATATCAGGTATTAGGTGGTCACTAAGTTTAGATAAATTTTAAATCCTTATTTCACTTTGAATATTCACTTAGTTCACAAAGTCAATAATTTCCAATTCACTGCCTTTAAAATCACGAAGTTCTATTTCTAAATGACAAAGTTATCACTAAAGTTATATTCACAAAGTTGTTATATTTTAATTCTCAAATCACACAGTAGTCACAAAGTTATGTTTGTCACGAAGATTATTTTTTAATCAGAAAGTTATATCCCAAAGTTTATCCTATTTTCTTACACAAAGCTATCCTAAATTCATATTTTCTTTTAATGTTAATGTTCTATCAATGTTAATGTTTTATCACAGTCTTACAATCTCTATATATACCAACAAAGCTATTGTTTGACTTTGAAGGTGTGAATATGGCATCAAAGATTCCTTCTCATCAAGGTGTAAAACCATATGTCAAATTTGAAGTGATAATTAATTATGATTGAACAAAAAATACAATTTCCTGCTTTGAATATATTGAGTTAATTGATATAGTTTAGTTAGTATATTTGAAATTTTAACAACATATAAATTGTAGACTTAACAAATGATGATAATATGTTCACTTTTGCTAATAAAAGATTAAATATTAACATTATGCACACAAAAACAATCATTTTGATATTAAACGTGGTTATAGTATTTTATTGGAAGAGATAAAAATATGTGAAAGTCAAATTGTCCAAATTTGCTTCATAATACTAGCAAAGAAATATGTTTATTGCGCATATTCTCACCTTTGCTTTTTCTGACATGACTGGTGTCCATCGTCAAACAATTGAAACCTTGTACTAGCTCAGTATGCCGTTCTGCTGGTCTCCGTCCACTATTGGTTTACATTCCACAATTCTTGCCTATAAACAAAATGTTCTAGGTTTAGCAGCGATGAAATCATTCCAGAAATGCATGTCTGTAACAAATGCAATACGTCTAGTTACAAACGCAGGTTTGTTCGTTTTGGAAGGGCTTGCAGTGAATAACATCTTGTTATATTTAGGCATTTTCCACCACAATTCTACAAAGTGTTTTGTGATGCAGCTTACATCACATATGTTAATGTTACCCCATCCTTATCATGAATATAACAAACATGTAATTCTTTAGGTCTGAGAATTTCAGAGAGACCTCCCCCTAATATCTCTATTAAACAACCAATTGAAGTAAAAGAGGTATAATTCTGAATACAAAATATCAAAGAATTTTAGAAGAAAATAAATAGAAATCTTTTATTTTCATGCATCATATTGATTTTTTTATATACTTCTTTAACGTTTAAGGAACCTGGAAAATGTAATATGGACACTGCATAAACACCACTATGCTTGCACCCTAATGTTTAAGATATTCTCAGTAGTTTTAGATATTTTAAATTTTCGGTCTAATAAAAATACATAGCATACGCCATTTGACTGGTTTACTCCAATTCAAGAGATCGTTCCTGCAGTTTACACATGTTTGTGTTTACGTCGCAGGGGACTAATGATAGCAGGTGATAATTCCGTCTTGAAATTAAAAATGACTTAAAAATATCGAATACGCAAATGCTAATGATACTTTTACGTCAGTTATAGTTGTTTATATATTATTATAAGTAAAAATCGATTGGTATCTCTTTATAGCAGTTGTTTCTGGTCTTTGTTCATTACTGCCCGAGTCAGTACTTTAAACGCAAATACACGTCAATATATTTGTAACACAGATGCTTTGAGAAAAGAATATAGATAATTACATTAAACTACCGTAAATGATCATTTCTTAATGTACAATTGGTTGATGTGCTATATTAAATTGTTAGATAAAACAAATATGAGAAATCGTCGTGGAACTATATCAAATATAAAGTTTCGTTCAACGTTATAAAATTAGTTTTACGAGAAAGTAAAAAAAAGTCAAATTGAACCAAATTCAAAAACTTGTTTATGTAGTGTATATGTATATACTAACACTACAGTCTAAAGTGCTGTGTATCGACCGTAAAACATGCGCCATAGTTAGTGTTGATAATATTTCAAGTCCTTTAGAATAATAAAGCCCAGCAAATGTTTCTCGACAATATGATACGGATAAAGCCGTTGTTATAATCAGATATCGCAAGTGTATTCGGGCGCATTAATAACAAGATAGTCTTGTAGAACCCATTTTTATTAAAATTATCTAATTGTATGTTGACGACAGCGCGAGAATGAGGCATGAAACACCTGCAAATCAGGTTTAAACTCTTTTATCCTCTGATACGTTCTGTTGAATTTGTGTTTTTGGAAGAATGTTTTTTTCATATGAAATCTTTGGACAAAACTGGAAATTTAATACAGAATATATTTGTTTGCTTAATATATATATTTCTTTATTACAGCAACATGTGAGATATGCATATAAAAGTTCAGTTTGCAGTAAAGAAGCAAAACCAGACGCTGCCATATCTGAAATTTCCGTGAAACATCCAAAAGAAGAAAACATGATGTGTGTTTGGTCACCAACGGCTGTAAACTGTATGCAGATGATGAAGATATATTGTCAATTGCATCACCTGTGTTAAGGCGAATGATACATGAGCAACTCCAGGAGAATGATGACCGAAATATAACAACACTTGCTATAGAATCTAGAGAGGACGATTTCTCTGTATTACTTCGTTGTCTCTACCCAAACAATGCAGAGAAATTGAAAGGCACGTTGTTTTTAAGAAATTAACCAGACGTAAACAATAAATATACATTTGAAATAATTATAATACAGTGTTTTGTATTAGCATTGTAATGGGTCATAAAAAGGAAATCTTTTTTTTAAATGTTTCATCTTTAAATATAGTTCATATACAGTTTTCGGTTGTGTTTATTGTCAACGGTGGTTTGTAAACCAGCATTTTTATTGAACAATATCATTAGGGCAATAAGTTTTTGAATTTGGTTCAATTTGACTTTTTTTTTACTTTCTCGTAAAACTAATTTTATAACGTTGAACGAAACTTTATATTTGATATAGTTCCACGACGATTTCTCATATTTGTTTTATCGGTATCGCTCTATGTATTTTCAGAAAAAGAAGCACTGATTCTCCTTCTGTTTGTTGATCGCTATCAGATGAAAGTTCTTTGCAAATTAATCGTAGTGGCACTTATAAAACATTGCCAAGAAGATTTGCCATCGACAACAATTGTCGATTACATAACGACGGCTGTCACGTATCAATTACCAACTCTTCTCGAATGCTGCAAATCCGCATTCAGGAAGAAATGCAGAGAGCCGGAAACAACTTCTGGTAGTGATGAATCGTTAAAAGAAAATACAGAAATGTCATCGACTATAGACATTTTCAATCAATCTGTTGATTCCGACGAACGCGACAAACTCGATGACATCTACGCCGAGTATGGCTATTAGTCTGCAAAAGATTACACTTTTTAATTCATATGCGTTTTTTTTCTTTTACTAAAGAACAACACATATTGCAAGGCAGTTTTGAATATAGAAATAATTACAAAAAGTACGATGTGTGCATGTTTGCGTGTGTATAAAATGAGAAGGAACTACAGGATCGGTACTACTGTTTATCGGTTGTTCAGAGTGAATTGCTTGCTAATCGGTATCTCTATTGGTCATTTTATTCGAAAAAAAACACAAAAAGAAAATAAAGAGAAAGAAAAACCATAAATGTATGTTTAAGTAATTCACATAATTGTCACATATGGCAAATCAACCTCACTGAGGCCGATATTTTAATACTTTTTTGTGTAGAAAAAATGTTTACCTTTATCATGCGTTTCAAAAATTTGTTCAACAAAGACAATTAGAGCCGTGTTGGTAATGTTCTGATACATTTCTTATGTAGTGTATTATTTAGTAGAGTACTGATGGCGTGTTTTAAAGTTCTACCAGAATTGACATTACCGAAGAATAAATCCTGGCATTAACATAATAGTATATTAAAGAAACTCAAAATGTCGTATTACTTTACACTATTGCTTAGTCGTTTTTTCGGTGTGTGTGAAATGTCAGATACCATAATTATTTTTTGTTTGTTTTTAATCAGATGGAATATATCGGATAGCATCAACATGTTTTCTAAGAGATACCTAAAAGCTTTCACTATATAGTTTTAGATATTTCATGTGATATTGTGGCATTGTACTTATTGCCTTATCTACCTCGTATACATTGTACACAAAGTGCAATTTATTATTAAGTGTTTTTGGGGTGACTTTTTATCCCAACATTCATTGATTGCTATGTTGAATATGTTTTATATTTGTCTGTGTTGGAGCTGGAAACCCAAGTTAAGCTCTTTCATAGACAATGGTAGTAACATATCATTTTTTTCTAGTTTGAATCTGTTTTATTATGTAAAATTATATATTGCTATAATTTAGTAAAATTCGACCAATATTTTTTTGCTGTTGTTGATTGATAAAAAGGACAAATTGTGAACTTAACTATTGATGATTTAATTAATAAAGATAGATAAATTATTAAACGATGGTGTGACCTAGAATATTTGCACAATAGCTGTTTTCATTTGTGTATGTATTTGAATTAATGCAAGACCAAGACCATCTAGTTTGCTATAATTGTTACACATCTATTGCACATCTTTCTCTATTTTCAAACTACCTGAATATATGTATTTATTGCTGAATCCATATCTAACAATTTAATATAGCACATCAACCAATTGTACATTAAGAAATGATCATTTACGGTAGTTTAATGTAATTATCTATATCCTTTTCTCAAAGCATCTGTGTTACAAATATATTGACGTGTATTTGCGTTTAAAGTACTGACTCGGGCAGTAATGAACAAAGACCAGAAACAACTGCTATAAAGAGATACCAATCGATTTTTACTTATAATAATATATAAACAACTATAACTGACGTAAATGTATCATTTGCCTTTGAGTATTCGATATTTTTAAGTCATTTTTAATTTCAAGACGGAATTATCACCTGCTATCATTAGTCCCCTGCGACGTAAACACAAAAATGTGTAAACTGCAGGAACGATCTCTTGAATTGGAGTAAACCAGTCAAATGGCGTATGCTATGTATTTTTATTAGACCGAAAATTTAAAATATCTAAAACTACTGAGAATATCTTAAATATCAGGGTGCAAGCATAGTGGTGTTTATGCAGTGTCCATATTACATTTTCCAGGTTCCTTATAAACGTTAAAGAAGTATATCAAAAAATCAATATGATGCATGAAAATAAAAGATTTCTATTTATTTTCTTCTAAAATTCTTTGATATTTTGTATTCAGAATTATACCTCTTTTACTTCAATTGGTTGTTTAATGGAGATATTAGGGGGAGGTCCCTCGGAAATCCTCAGACCTAAAGAATTACATGTTTGTTATATTCATGATAAGGATGGGGTAACATTAACATATGTGATGTAAGCTGCATCACAAAACACTTTGTAAAATTGTGGTGGAAATGTCTAAATATAACAAGATGTTATTCACTGCAAGCCCTTCCAAAACGAACAAACCTGCGTTTGTAACTAGACGTATTGCATTTGTTACAGACATGCATTTCTGGAATGATTTCATCGCTGCTAAACCAAGAACATTTTGTTTATAGGCAAGAATTGTGGAATGTAAACCAATAGTGGACGGAGACCAGCAGAACGGCATACTGAGCTAGTACAAGGTTTCAATTGTTTGACGATGGACACCAGTCATGTCAGAAAAAGCAAAGGTGAGAATAAGCACAATAAACATATTTCTTTGCTAGTATTATGAAGCAAATTTGGACAATTTGACTTTCACATATTTTTATCTCTTCCAATAAAATACAATAACCAAGTTGAATATCAAAATGATTGTTTTTGTGTGCATAATGTTAATATTTAATCTTTAAATAGCAAAAGTGAACATATTATCATTATTTGTTAAGTCTACAATTTATATAATGTTAAAATTTCAAATATACTCACTTAACTATATCAATTAACTCAATATATTCAAAGCAGGAAATTGTATTTTTTGTTTAATCATAATTAATTATCACTTCAAATTTGACATATGGTTTTACACCTTGATGAGAAGGAATCTTTGATGCCATATTCACACCTTCAAAGTCAAACAATAGCTTTGTTGGTATATATAGAGATTGTAAGACTGTGATAAAACATTAACATTGATAGAACATTTACATTAAAAGAAAATATGAATTTAGGATAGCTTTGTGTAAGAAAATAGGATAAACTTTGGGATATAACTTTCTGATTAAAAAAATAATCTTCGTGACATAACTTTGTGACTACTGTGTGATTTGAGAATTAAAATATAACAACTTTGTGAATATAACTTTCTTGATTTTAAAGGCAGAGAATTGGAAATTATGGACTTTGTGAACTAAGTGAATATTCAAAGTGAAATAAGGATTTAAAATTTATCTAAATTTAGTGACCACCTAATACCTGATATTACTTTGTGTTGTGAATAATCCATAACACTGTTCATACTTTTGTAAATATCATAGTTGACAGTATTAAACATCTTAATATAAAGCGTTAACTTTAATTCGGCATTTTATTCATATCTACGACAACCACACATAATGTAATTCTATTGTCCCGACGTTATGAGTGGCGCGTTTTTGCCTCATTATACTAGAATAAAACAGAAATGGTCTTTTCACAGTGGTTTAATTTTTCTTAGCAAGCGAAATAGAACATATTGCAATTCATTTAATGCCTGCTGCTGTGAACATCGGGTATGTGTAAATCTCCGCCTAGTGTTCCTCCGACTGAATTTATGACGTCAAGAATAAATATACCAAGTGATCACTCTTTCCTTGTAATTGTGACGTCATGTGGATTTCGAGTTCCGGTTTTGCGCAGTGCTGGGTAACAATGTTTCTGTGTCATCTTTATTAGAAGCCATTTTTGTAGGCATCACTATATATTATGGTGTAACTTATATGTTATTATATCAGTACAAGTGTTCCGATCGATAAGTTTCCTGTGACATACGTGTATATATCATATGATGCTAACCTATATATACATGTAATCATAAACATGTACCCGTACATGCACCCGTACACGTAGATTGCTTCGTAAAATGAGTTTTGTCATACAAGATAACTGTATGTGTTTCTTGATCTTTAGCGTCACGTATTTTTAAAAAATGTCCTGTCTCTATCGATGGATGTATACTTGAAGTATCATGATAAACAGACTTGTATTCAACTATCCGATTGGTGGAAACGTATTTTGATTTGTTACTCATGATATAAACAATGTTGTTGTTGTTGCATGGTGTCTAGCGTCGCTTTAATTTATTTTTAAGTTATATGGTGACAGTGTCTACTTCAGACAGTATTCTAAGCGTTACCACACACACCGGATTACCATGCCGCAGACACATGGTATGAAAATTGTTTGAGTAAAATGTGTTCAATTATCTATGAGTTGAACAATTTTTAAGTGTCAAACAAAATAACTATTTGTGAAATCTTTATTTATCATCAAAATAAGTTTCGTATGTTTAGTTTCTATACGAAATATTTAAAGAAAACAAACTTTTCTATGGGAGCTTTTTACTTGGATTTGATTTACTACAATAAGAAATCTCAAACAGCTAAAACAAACTCTTACATCGAAACGAATACTATGTTGATGTTTTGGCAACAGGCAATTTGCATTGTTCGTGTTGTTGCTTCTCAGCAAAATTAGGATGTTTGTTGTATTTTCTGTAAATTATACTAAAATCAAATGACAGTTTAATTCAATGCTATAAAATACCAAATTTTGTCATATATAGTATATACAGGAAATTGAACCACCTACGATTATTATATGACGATCATATGAAACATAGCATATAAGAATGATATGAAGCAATTAGAATTGAGACTCATATTAAAATCATATGTTATATCCTTTCAATTTAGAATCACTAGTGGCTATGTTGTGATCGCGCCTACAATATCCCTTTAGTATTCAACCATAATAACAAGTTTAAAGCTTCTATGTTTAGATTTATGTATTTTCTCAATAGCAATATTCATTTGTAGTTCAAACAATAGTTCTAAATTCCGCGAGGATTCCGCGGGAAATAATTGACAAACATAACGCCACCTCCCTATTCCATTCATAATTATCTGTATATTATATCCATAATTAACACCTGTGCATTTATATGACTATGCAGTTTTTTTCAGGCCAACCTTTCAAAGTATTCCCCCGCACAGATACACACTTTTTAGTTTTACAGTCCACGACCTAAATGGCACAAAGTAGTCTCCCTTTGGTATACTGTTCAGACACTGAAAAATTGCAGACCCAAGGGCATTTCTAGAAGTATAGCGTTTACCTGCGAGCATTTTCTTAGCATGGAAAATAGAAAAAGTCACAAAGGCTTAAGTCAGGGAAATAAAGGGGGTATTCAACCTGAATAACTTTTTCTTGTTCTTAAAAAGATTGAACACTTCAACTTGTTGTGTGCAGAAACATTGTCATGAATAAGCTAAATGCCTTCCAAACCTTTACTTAGGCGTTTAATTTGATAAAACATTTTGACATATTTAAGTACTTTATCTTTATAAAACTTGTCTGTAAATATTCCACCGGCTTTGCAAGGAATTTGTACAAAAGGACTACTGGGATTGAAGAAAATGGCATATAAAACCTTCTTGGCTGTTCTTTTTCTCTTTGCTGTGACAAGCCTAGCCTGATATTTACCATGCCAGTAATTGTTATTGATGCGCCATTGGGTCTCAAAATAGTAAACACAAGTTTCATCCCCAGTGAGCAAGTCAGAAATTTTCCTAGGATATCAGTTTTATATTTTTTCAGACTTTTTTTAACACTTGGCCTTTAGGTCAGGTGTCACTCAGTTCATCCATGGAACACAAAGCTTCTTTAATTTCAAAGTTAGAATATAATGTACGGTGCCTTCTCAAATGTTTAGACTATTAGCTATCCGGGAAACAGTGTATCGTCCATCTAATTCTTACATAGCTCTAAAAGCACCAATGTTGCTGCAACAAAAGGCCTACCTGGGTGGTTATCTTTTTGCAGGCTAGGCTGTCACTCAACCCTACCCCCCCCCCCTTATTTTCTTAACCCAACGAAAAACTGTTATTCTTTATGTTATGGTAGAACTTTCATGTATACGTCACAATTCAGAATACAACTATTTAGGCGATAACTGCAAAGAAAGGAAACTCGGGCTTAAATGTAAGCCCTTATTTCTATTTTTTCTTCGGGTTTCATTATGACATTATGCATAATGCACCATTATGGTGAAATTCTCCAACTACAAGGACAAAGAGGCCATTCTAGATAGTGCAAAACGAACTTTGAATGGGTCACAGTTTTCTGTACGCGAAGACTACACGGATCGCGTGAAGCTACACAGACGCGAACTCGGCAAACGACTGGTTGAGGCACGGGCGAATGGACACTACGCATCAATGAGATACGATAAACTTATAGTAAACGATGACGTATTCAAATACGACGAAGGGAACCAAACCATAGTTGGTATTGGATCAGCTAGGGGAAAGCCGGGCACTCGATTTCACGCTAAGAACAACATTGGAACACGCGATACACAGGAAAGGCGCGAAACCGTTCGTGTGGGACAGCGATTGGACAACACAGTACGCGGAGGTGGAGTCAATAACGGGATAAACAATGCTATTGACTAGGACAACGGTCAAGGCCCATTGGTCACACATTATGTACCTAGTTATGAACAATTGAACATTTTAACCTGGAATATTAGTGGACTTAGAAAATATGTGGACGATTTGTTATTTAAACAATATTTACAAACATATGATATTGTAGGACTTGTTGAAACGTGGAGTAGCTTTAAAGGCGAATATGATTTGTTTTTACAGCAGTTCACTCATTTTGATTGTATAAGACAGAAACTTGGTAATGCAATTCGAAACAGTGGTGGGGTTAGTGTATTTGTAAAAAATACTTTAACTAAATCTGGTTTAATTAGGCAAATATTCCCAGAGTTTTCAAATTGCATTGTTTTATATATTAAATCTAGCGTTTTTCATTTCATGAAGGATATTTTATTATACATTGCTTATGTCTCACCCGAAGGATCACCCACTTATAATGCGAATGAGAAAAATGGTATAGTTTTGTTAGAAAATAATATTTCAATGTTAAAAAATGTATATCCAGAATGCTATTTATATATTTCTGGGGACATGAACGCCCGAACTTTGAATTTGCTTGATTTCATTCCTGATGATACTTTAGATCATATGTATACATTTTCGGTTGACTATGACACAGACACGTTCGACTTGCCGCGAAATAATAAGGATACAGATAGGTACAATCTATTCGGTAAATCACTTGTAGAGCTTTGTTGCACTCATAGTGTGCATATTATAAATGGCCGGCTACATGGGGATACATCTGGGAACTTTACGTGTATTGCAAATGATGGCCATAGTGTTGTCGACTACCATATCGCTTCTTCGGAATTATTCCCGATTATTTCAGATTTTAATATTGAAGAACGTGATAATTCCGATCATTTCCCAGTATATGCCCAACTTACGTTGAAGTGCAATCAAGCAGAACAGGTCGAATGCGACGGAGAAAATCGCTCGCAAGAATTCGAATTCTTCGAGCAATATAAATGGAGAGATAGTCTACGTGAAGATTTTATTCGGTCGTTTAGAATAAATTTGGAATTAAAGTATAATGAAATTACTGCTTTAATCGGTGTGAATGTAAACGATGCGGTACTAATCATACTTGACCTCTATAAACAGTCGGCCAAAACTATGCGTTCGTTACCGAAAGCATCGTCTGCTACAAATATACAACCTTTATGGTGGGATAGTGAGTGCAACGAAGCAAAACATTATAAATATTCATTGCTAAGACGATTTCGCTGGACAAATAGTGCAACGGATTTTAACAACTATAAACATGCTCGTAATATATTTAAGTATATTTGTACGACAAAAAAGTTAAAGCTACAATTTGATCGGCGGCAAAGCCTCATTAATGCACGAAACGATCCGAAAAGTTTCTGGAAATTAATTAAATTACAAAACTTGAATAATACGGCAATAACGGGAACTGGGCGGATACATGTAGAAGATTGGTTAACGTACTTTAAAAGTATTTTATTTAAAGAAGGTCAACCGCCTGCTTCAGATATAAACTTGCATGATTTTCAAAATAATGATGATATGGATATTTTATTGAATGCACCGATTTCAAACGAGGAAATAAACCGAAGCATAGCTAAACTTAAAACAGGGAAATCATTCGGAAATGATGGGATAGGAACACAGTTTTATAAACACACTTGCGATTTCATAGTGCCCATACTGCACATATTATTCAATAAAATATTAAACTCTGGTGAATTTCCAGCCATATGGTGCGATAGCATTAAAGTTCCTATTTTCAAATCGGGTTCGAGGGACGATCCATCAAATTACAGGGGGATATCTTTGATTAATATAATGTATAAGATCTTCTCAAGCATAATTAATGACAGAATTACTAAATGGTCGGAGCAGTTTGAAATTATCGATGAAGCCCAGGCGGGGTTTAGGGCGGGTTACTCGGTTATAGATAACATGTTCAATTTGCAAAGTATGGTCCAGAAATATATTTCGAAACCAGGTGGTAGGTTCTATGTACTATACGTAGATTTTCAGAAAGCATTTGATTCTCTAGTTCACTTTAAACTATTTTCAAGCCTTCTGAAGAAAGGCATCAACGGTAAGCTTGTGCATGTGTTAATATCTATGTATTCGAACATCCAGTCATATGTTAGGGTTGGAGACAAGTTTATTAAGCCATTTAAAGGCAATATTGGAGCGAGACAAGGTGATTTAAATTCGCCGATAATTTTTAGTCTTTACATAAATGACCTTTGTACCCACCTCAGAGAGAAATGTCATAATGGAATATTTATTACTAATGATATACCAGATATTCTTTGCTTACTTTTTGCGGACGACGTAGCTAACTGTGCGGACACAGCAAGGAACTTACAAATACAGCTCAACGCAATTTCTGAATTTTGTGATAACACGGGCATGCAGGTTAACATCAAGAAAACTGAAATAATAGTATTTAGAAATGGCGGTCCACTGCGAAATTACGAAAATTGGTCCTTTAATGGAAATAATGTAAACACGACATCTGTATATAAATATATGGGATTACTTTTTACACCTAAACTCTCATGGACATCTGCTAAGTGTAAATTGGCTGCACAGGCTAGGAAGACAATATTTTCTATTAAAGGATATCAGAGGACATTTGGAAGTTTTATGCATAAAAATATATTTAAATTATTTGATTCGATGGTAGTGCCAATACTCACATTTGGTTCGGAAATCTGGGGATATGAATACGCCGACAAGATAGAACAAATACAAGTGCAATTTTGTAAATATTTTCTAGGTATTAATTCTACTGTTAGTAATTCTGTAGCTCTTGGAGAGTGCGGGAGACTTCCACTATGTGTAATATATTATACCAAGTGCATAAAATACTGGTGTAAATTGCTTCAAATGTCCAACAATCGCTTTCCTAAGAACTGTTACAAAATGTTGAAATCTCTAGACGATATTGGTAGAAAAACTTGGGCCACAAACGTAAAACATTATTGTATAGGTATGGGTTTGGGTATGTGTGGCTAGCACAAGATGTTGGTGACATTAACCTATTTGTCTTAACATTTAAACGAAGGATCTCAGATTGTATGACTCAAACTTGGCATGATGATATAATCAACTCATCCAGGTGTGATACATATAAAAATATTAAATCCTTATTAAATCCTGAAAGATATTTAAACATTGACCTTTCGTTCAATCTCAAACGATCATTTGCACGTTTTAGATGCTCCTCTCACAGACTAAATATTGAAATTGGTCGACATTTTAACATTGAAAGAGAAAATAGAATATGTTTATTTTGTTTCTTAAATTCCAATATAATGGTGATAGAAAACGAATACCATGTATTTTTTAATTGTTCTAAGTATACTCATGTTAGAGAAACACATCTGTATAATTGGTATATAGGGCATTCAGAACATGCAGATTTTTATCGATTGCTTCAAAGCGAGAATCCAGAGACTATTAGAAAAATTGCTCTTTTTATAACAAAACTGTTTGAAATTATAGATAAAACATAGTTCCACATTATATACTGTACCAGTTTTCAGACACTTCAAATGTATATTTAATATATTGTATGTAACACAACTTTGTAAAACATCAATGATCAATAATTACTGTTGTATTTTGGGCCGGAGGCCTTTATTTACTCAATAAAACATCTTGTATCTTGTATCTTGAATTGAATTAACTGTACAGGTGTGTGAATAATTCAACAAGGAATTGCATGGTCAATTATAATCGGATTTAATTTAAAATTTGCAGGTGTATTAAATAAACGTCCCCAACCAATTAACAAGTTTTTCATATTCTAAGGTAACATTGATTCTACGGAAGGCCATTACTGACAGAATTTATTTAATGCCACTCGTACCAAATAAATAATGTCTGATATGGTCTGGCGTTTGAAGTTCAATTCAAAACATTATATCATTTCATATTAATGTTAATCCGATACAGTAAATGTAGTTGATTGTGATCCACTATCTTCGAGATATACTGTCATAATATTAAACACATTACAAGAAAAGTTCATCTAAAATATTAATATTGAACTCGCTGCTCATTTACAGACGATGAAAGGATACTCAAATACAATGTAAGTTCAAATTCATTGTGGATATTAAGGTATATGGAGTATTTCAGTTTTCTCATGATTTTAATTCTTGACCATGCCTTTTCCTTAATGTATTCAATATGAGTGTGCGTCAGGTACAGTTGTTTGATAAAAGTATACCTAAGTGTTTGTGTGATTGTTCTTCTGATATTTGTTGGTTATGTACATATATAGCGGTGGGTGGACAGGTTGATTACATTTCTAGATATAAGAAGCGATTAAATCTTCGAAGGACTAAAAGTTAAAAGCAAATGTGTTGACCATTCAGTGATTTTGTTGATGTCGGAATTCAAAATTTGTGCAACATTGTTTGTATTGCTATTGTGATCGATTATAAAGTACAGACTCTTATTGCCTACAAAAAGACGAAGTTAAATGCGATATCGGATATTATGTCATTAATATAGACTTAAAATAGAAGCGGACCTAAAATGTACCCATGAGGCACTCCAGCCTTGATTAATGTCCGATCAGATTTGGCACCAGGCAAAACAACACATTGTTTCTATCTTTTAGGTAGTTATTCAGTAAATTTATAAGCTACTTTGACAGTCCTGCTCCTATGAAATTGACAATATCACCTTTGTGCCAAACTCTATCAAACGCTTTGCTTATATAAAAAATATAATGCGAACTTTTTTGCACTGGAAAAATAAGGTAAGTTTTATTGGACTTGGCCGTTTTAATAAAATTATACTATTGTAATCGGATTATTTTATGTGAAGAAACTGGATTTTTAGTTGGATTTTCAAAATACTTTAGTCGTCGATAAGTTTTTCTTTACCACCGAAGCTTGCTTGTAGGCAATTTGGCGAGCAGAAAATGAGGATTAATTTTCACTGGACAGTATTGACAAAGTCGCTAGTTCTCCCAGTGCTGCACCACTGGCTGGAACAGATTGAACAGATGATTACGCAGATAAGTCGATTTTGGTCATTGTCGATTATAAGATGTTGTAAATATCATTATATATGTCAGTTTCAGACTCTTTCTCAAACATGTGTTGATAAATCATACTATGACGCAATTCTGGTGTATTTTATAATCAATGAGAAGGTATTCATGGATATAAAATCAACAAGCAATTATGAAACGAACGAAATGTGACCACTATAAGATAATATTAGAGAAACTAATTTTATTAATGAATCTGTCTTTGTATTTTAATTGTCTATCTTACTGTTCAAAATTTCAGAGCATTTTTAAGTTTAAGGCATAGTTTCATACTATGACATCTTTTTGGAGCATTTGCCGGAAAACCTGTTTTGATTGACATTGTGTATACATTGTGTTTACGCTTCGTCACCAAAGGTCAATTATTTTAATTAAATATTCATTAAGCTTATTACGGAATGTCATTATGCAAAATGATAATTATTTTGTTTGTATATAAGCTTCATTATAGTGTACTTTTTTATTTCACATCCTTGTTAGTTTATCAAAAAAAATCCCCCGATCTTTCCTTTAAAAAATCAGCCTCCATTTTGCTATTGGAAGCCAAAATTGATGTTGTTTTAACACTAAATTTGCGGGTCTTTGTTTATATGTATTTGTAAAAGAAATTTAAGATAATTCTTTCATACTATGTTTTCTTGTTTCTGTTGATAAACTCATTGACCAATCAGAGCAAAACTAAACAGATGCTGAAAATCATTAGATTGACAAACTGTTCTACACTTCTTTTTTCTTGACTACTGTTGGAGTTATTTAATTAATTAGGACATTATTTATAGTGTGACTTGTGGAACCTAATTCTGAAACAACTCAGCTAATGAGAACTTATCTTATTATAAACATCGCCTTGGGATTCTCTGCCAATGTAACCAGTGATTGTAAACAAAAGTAATAGTTGAGTTGTGTCATCAAAATCACTCTCAGTGTTTGACATTCACTGGAAATAGATGGAATCATGATCAGACAATGCATTTCATGTTCAACTTGAATTCTGCAGTTTTACTTGTGAAAGATGACCAAATCACAATTGATATTAATTCGATATTAATCAAGTGTGTAAGATAACTCATAATGTTTATAGAATATGTAGACATTTATGTAACGTTTAAACCTTTAAAAACTTGAACTGAAATTTGGTGACACAATAAATCAACAAATTGAAATACACGCAAACCTGTATAAGCAGCCACCTCTTATAATCAACCACTTGTCTCAAGTAGCCACATATGCAATTTCCCATTGATATGATTTCAGAGCAAATTAATCTGTATTAAGCAGCAACCTGTCTTAAAAAACCACTTCACTTAATTGACTGCTTAAGACAGGTTTGACTGTCTATGGAATCTGATTTTTTGTTGTTTGTGTTATTTTCCACACTCTACTGAATAAAGATTTATGGCTGTTATAGAATTATCACACTCAGTTCAATGCAAGACCGACTTGAGATTTCTGTCTTATCTTTAAATTAAAAATTAAGACAGTGGTGTTGATTATACTGAACATTACAAATTATATACAAGAAATTAACACTTAGCTTAACGTTCTCGGAAAATGTGCCGATAAATAAACCTGTATTCCGGAAGTTCAGGTTTACAATTTCCGTTAAAATACCCACTCTACTTTCATTTTCAACTTTCCCGGAGCTGGATATACAATGTAATACAACAGTAGTTTTTAAAGCACGTAGAAAGGTACGTAGAAAAAGATATATTTAATATACTTCTTAAGATACAAAGTACACTTCAACACATAAATATAACTACTACTTCAACATACACAAAGTCTAATTATCAATAGAATAACGTAGTTTCACAATAGTGTATTCGGTTTATAAGCTAACGACACGTTATAATATTGTGAAACAACGCCATTATATTTATAGTAAGACTCGTTAAATACAGGTAACACATTTATATTGAATCTGTTGTATTGTATAATTTATGTAACAGAGGTAGTTTCAAATTAACTTATTGGGTTTATAACAAAAATCATTTCAACGGTGTAAAGGGACACACGGCAATTGATCATTGATTTAACTCGTGTTTACACATAAAGTAACCCTTTGCATATATGCACGTATAACAATACGGAAGTATTCATTAATGAGAAAGTATAACTATCCATGTGTTTTTTTTTATTTTTAATTGATCATTTAAAACGAAAGAATAAAAATATTTATACTTTTTTTTATAGTTAATGATTTCACGATACTACTTAAAAAAAGTGAGAGAAAATCTTTAAATATATAAAGTTATATTTCCCTTGGTACAAAAATACATTTTTATCTTAATTAACAGCTGACCACAAAATCTCGAAATAAGATGATCTTTAACCGTTACTAGAGTTATGCCCCTTTTCAGGGTAGAAACTATATTAAGAGTCTGCATACAAACTGGTGTATTTAATTTTCATATAAGCATGATAGATGCATATATTTTTAGAAAAAAGTGTTAAATGCAATATATGTCTTTTCTTGAGGGTGTTCGTCCGTACGTATGTCTGTCAGTCAGAAAGTATTCCTCTCTTCATATAATGGATAGTGCATCGGAGTGATGAAACATTAAAGAATATATCAGTATGAAGTATCATTTTGCATTTTGTTAAAGTGATTCGGTTTGATGATTTTTAAAAGAAAATTGACCTTTTTTTTTTTAACAAAAAAATACAAATAATATTTATAGGAGGTTTTAGTATGAAGTTTATTTATACATATCAATGTAGCTGTTCAGTTTGAGAATTTTAAAAGTGTTTAGAATATATTATGTCCGTTCTTCATCTCCTTAACTGCACGCCAGTTTTGAAGAAAATTAGAAAGTATCAGTACGTCGGAAAAGACGCTTATTGTCCTTTAAATGTTTTAAAATATAAACGTTTGTCCGCGCTTCGTCTCGTTAACCGTTATTCGGAATTTGTTGAAACCTCACAGGAAATATAAGTATAAAGTCTAGTCATGCATATTGTTGCTGTGTTCTAGTTTGGTTTTTAGAGTGTAAACCATCAACATATAAATAATACTCGATCTATTTAGAATGAAGTAATAACATGTATTTGCACCAAACCGCGTGTACCTTTGTGTGACAGCTATTACATATCTAACAAAATCAATAAATTTATCAGTAGATAAGAGTACGACATACATTGCTCTATCGGTTAGCGAACGACATGCTAACATAAATCACTTTTACAGTATAAAGGGACATACAGCAATCGATTATAAGTTTAACTTGTGTTAACGTATAAATTCAATCGAGAAATTCTTCTTTCTTTTCCTTATTAACCACTCATTGGATCATTTTAAGAGAGTCATGGTCCCTTGAATAATCTTCTCAGCCGTTTATCTCATTAAACGTCTATCAGATTTTGATGAAACCTAGAAACTATCATTACAGGAGTATCAACATGAAGACTGGTTGTGCATAGTGTTACGGCAACCCGGTCCAATGATTGTCAATATAAAGATTAGGTCGGCAGGATTAAGTTTTATCAGTGTTTTCTATGAAACTTAGCAGGAAGTGTTATTATGTCGTTTTTGCGCATAACTTTCCGCTGTGTTTTGATTTATATCAGAGTAATGTTATGGCACTTCGGTCCTCAAACATAAAATATAAGGCTTGTGTGAACACTAGAACGAGCATATTTTATTGGATATTTACTTTCACAGCAGATATATAACAATAAGACATCGGACAACTTCTTGAACTGGTTACACATCTTGTCTGTTTAGCGTCTGATTATCAATCCAAGGATCGAGCATAACGCCGCCCACAGTCGTGACATACGATTGTCGTTCGTCGCACACCGTTAATTTAAGTTTGGAAAGTCATACGTTACTTGCTGAGATGGGTCTGCTCGAATACTGGTTAACCTTCCAAGATCTAAGTAATGAGTGACTGGGTCAATTGATGGTTTGTTTTCCCTTGATGCAAAACTGGACGCTTATTATTAAAACAAACACCGAACTTGTTAAATCAAATTATATGTATGGCGCCTAAATAATCAAGAGCACGCTTACACCTCCATTGTATAATGGTCAGCTACCATGATATCACATACCTTGTATTTATTTTACTTCAATTTTGAATAAAATTATTACAACTTACACAAATTACGCTCGAAGCCTTCCTGTGCAGAACCAGTACTAAGCACAGGCGGGGAAGTGTCTTGTATAAGGGCACTACACATAGCCGTATACCTTGTACCTCGTATTTGTTTGTAATAGTTGGGGTAAAAAGGACGATGGAGAGATAAATGTGTTAATCTAAATTTCGATTAGGATTGTGATGATTTTGATATTTGAAAAATAACAACTTTTTCTTAACCATTTTTTAACTGACACATTATTGAACATTTTTTATTTGTAACCTGCATTTACAGTCACTTTCATTTAATTTCGAAAAAAATGTAATTCACATTTCATAATAATGTACGATATCGCATCCATTACTGTGCATTCTTTATCACAGACTTAAATAAAAATCTTCAAATCATTTTAATATATATTTTCATATAACATTATAAAGAAATGGCTACGGACACAGGACAAGATCTACCGAAATTAGAAGAAAGTGTCATAGACATCAATTGTCTAAAACAAGAACTTAAGGAAAGACTGAAACAAGTCAATGAGCAAGACCCGGAATTTAAAATACCAGAATTCTTCACCAAGTGTCATGCTAAACAATCAATCAAACTCATCGTGGAGGGACAGGAGATCCATGCAAGTAAACAGATCTTACGGTTGGCATCTCCAGTTTTCAAAAATATGTTTGATTTAGAATTCAGGGAGAAGTATAAATCATCCATCGATTTGCCAGGAAAGAATTGTCGTGAAATGGTGTTGCTATTGAATTGTCTATATCCAAACATACTGGACCAAATTGAAGGTAAATTTATTATATTAGATAATAATTCTATAGTTGCTGTAACTTTAATAACAAATTGTAATAAAGTAAACAACAATAATAGACGGTACTTTAACTTTTGACTGCAAATTTCATATTACAGAAGTAGAATAAAGACGTTTAATATTTAAAAAAAAAAAGCTTTATTTATAGGAATGCATTATTTAAATAATGATTTAATCAGGTAATGTCAATATAAATAATTATAAAATGAAGGGTATGTATATCAAACTAATATCTTAAGGATGATATGTTCCATTATAAATATAACGTTGAAATGTTATTTATCCTTAAATTTTAATAACTGGGGGAAACTGTATCATGCATAGAGTAAGTAACTAAGTAAGAAACGTTTCCTTATATAGGTTTGAGTTGACAAAATCAATCTCCTTTGAACAGTATATCATATTACAAAGAATATCATATTACATAAAATGTTTTCATGATAAAGATACAAGATACACCGAAATACTTAAGAAGCGCAACACTCAGATAAAAGTAAAAAACATTGAGTTCTCTATCGATATTTTTTTAATTTATTTTATTTGATAAAATAACATTTTTGTACCTTTCCTGGAAGTTTTCATTAACTTCTATTGCAGTTATCACTTCTTTTTATTGATTTGAAACACAAAACCGCTGATACCTATATTCACAAAATCAGTATCGTGTAAAGCCTCCTTCCGCATTGATGCAAGCACGACAACGACTTTTCACTGAATGGGTAATATTTGAAATCCAGGCTTTTGGTATGATGTTCCACTCTTGAACAAGAGCTTGACGAAGTACTTGAACGTTGATTTCAATAATCTTATTGCACAATAGAAAGAAAATACCATAGAAACCAAATCTGAGTATCAAAATACAGATAAATCAATTCTAAACGAAATTATACACACAATAAAACTGTTGCGTTTTTGTCAATTTTAGTAACTATGAACGTTCACATTAATTGAAAAAATAATTTGTGAGTAGAAATAAGAGGAAAGGGGTAGATAAAGTAGATAGACAGAAACAGGAAAGGAGAGATGTGATCACAGGATGCCTTTGGGGGTGTTGAGGGTCACTCTTATGGCAATAAATTTAGTTATATTCAATGAATAAAGCGCTTGGTCTTCGAAATGTTTGATTGGACATGGTGAAATATTTCACGATTGACATAATCAGAAAGAGTGTCGTTTCCGAACAACAGTGTGTTTAGGTCTAGGCGAGTAATAAGAAGAAGGACGTCATGGAGTAGAGTTCTTTGGCGTTGATATAAAGGGCATGTGAAGAAAAAGTGATACATATCCTCAAAGTCTGCACAGACACAGGTAGGGTTTTCTACAATGTTTTTGGAAAACAGATGCTCTTTTAAGGAACTGCAGTGCACCCGTAACCGCGCATGCTGAATTTCCGAATCTCTTCTACCATCGTAATATAATTTTGGAACAGTCTTCTTGTTAAAATTCAGTACGTGCTTGAATGACAAGACGGAAGCAGCAGACCGGGTGGCAGGAGGTAGTTTGTTCCATTCTGATATAGTGGAGGGGAGAAAAGATGCAGAGAAGTGTTGGTCAGAATTGCGTAGGCCGTAGGTTGCAACATTACCTACTGTCATGGGAATCATATTGGATAAGTAGCAAGGGGAAGATGGACTGTTGAGCATTTTATACAAGTGAATCAATTTGTGTTTACGTCTGCGGGACTTCAAGGGCTCAAGAGCGGATTCTTTGTATACGTTATTAAGTGATACCAGGCTTGTTGCTCCCGTAATGATTCTAGCTGCTTCGATTTGGATTGTTTCGAGGTCTTCTTCTTCAGCTTTGGTTATATATTATCCCGAACGACGTCAGAGTATTCGAGTTTAGGCCTAATGAAAGATGTGTAGATAGTTTTAAGTGACCGACGATCCAGAGTGAATTTGAGAGAGCGCAGAATGTTGACTCGATTCCAAGCTTTTTTGAAGATGTCTTCAATGTGTTTGTGCCATGTATCATCATTAGATAGAGTGATTCAAAGGTGTTTGTGAGTGTCAGCGTCCTGTATTTGAATAGAGTTCATAAATATGGGCGGGTTCTGGGGTTTGACGTGTTTGTGAGAAATAAATAAAGATTCAGTTTTAGTAGGATTGAAAGTTACTAGCCAGGTTGAAGCCCAATCGATGATCTTTTGTAGGTCAGAATTTAAACGGAGAGCAGCATGTTGAGGACCATCGACAATAACATAAAGGGTTGTGTCGTCAGCAAAGTGGCGAATCGCAGAGCCTATTTCAAAAACATTATCTTTGAGATAAACAAGAAATAATAATGGACCAAAATTGAACCTTGAGGAACACCGGCCGATATTGGAACCGTGTCAGATATGGACCCGGAAAGGACTACACATTGTGTTCTGCCAGCTAAATAAACCTTGCACTAAAGAAGAAGAGAGGCAGTGATACCACTGCGTTCAAGTTTGAATAAAAGTCTCTTATACCACGGGCGGTCGAAAGGTTTAGATATATATAAAAAAAACCCAGATCGAACCTTCGATTAAGTTAAAAGATCATGCAAACAACAATCGTTTGAATAAGGAATCATAATAGTACATGTATCATTACCCCACTGCATACATCCACCATTACCTATGTATCATTTCAGCTGACAAAGAAAAACGACCATCAGTCATTGATATAAATACTTTGAGTAAAACAGCACAAGCTGCAATTTACAGCCTTGGAAACAAACTATGCATACAAGTCGTGTCGTACTTTGGAACGGCTGACGATCTCCGACGATTTTTCGGAAAACTGAACGTAATGTACTTTTGTTTTCTGTTAACCAGAACTCATTATCCCATTTTTAGTTTAAACTATAATATAATTATTCTTCGTTTTATATTTCATTATTTTGCCCGTGTTACATTTTTGTTGTCCGTACAATAAGCAGTTTATATATACCTACCTGTTAAAATAATTACGAGTTTAAAAATTATTTAAGGTGCAAATATCACATGACATGCATTTCGATGGTGGAAATTATGAAATATATTTAATCATTTGTTTCAGGTAATGTTTGTTTCATTAAACCCACGGACAGGACAAGGTTATGTCGAATTTAGTGACAACATGTCAGCTGTTTGTGCTTACTGTATGAATGGCGAGGTAAGAAACGTCCAGGATAAACATGTGTTTGAATTTATTCAATGTTCGAATACACTCAACCGATTTAGAAGCGTAACGGTTGTACAATGATGTTTAAATAGTGTTTACACAATTTAAATTCATTCAAATTTAATTCACGAAAATAACAATTTAAACGCATATATCAGTGCAAATTTCATTGATATATCGCAATGAATTGGCACAAAACAACGTCCCGAAAACCGTTGGTACTACATGTCAAATTCATAAATTAGTACCAGGTACATGATCACCCACTCGAAATACCGACTGGACATCTATGCCTCACAGATGACACTTGTGGAATGTTGTTCCACTCACGAACGAGAGCGTGGCGTAATATTTTGACGTTTCTTGGCGAAGGCACACACGTGCACGGACCCGCAGTCCGAGCTCATCCTAAATGTATACACGAACGTATAACATATATAGTCAGATCAACCCAAGTATGTTAAAAACTATTGAATTGTTACAAACTGAGAGCAAACACTTTATAAGAAACCTGTCTGTTTATATATACAAAGCGGTTAAACTGAAAACGAGTCTATGGTCATTAATTGAAATCAGTTGTAAATCAAATGAAGTCGTCATTTAATGTATATTTGTAATGATATTATTCAGAAATGTTTGATCATGGGTCATAATGATCGATTTCAAATTATGTTGTACAATGTACTATATTTCGAAATAAAAGATGATGTTTTCTGTTCTATATCAATATATACACAAATACAAGATAACCAATCAAAATATTGTAGGATATCATTTTGGTGACTTGTATCCTTTTTTATTTCAATAAAAAAATAATTGTTTAGAATTGTTAAATTATTTGAGCAAACAAAATTATTATTTTCTGCCAAACGGTTATATTAAGAACTGTTTACTAAACGTCCAAATGTTCTTACTCAGAAGAGAAAGAAAATAAGGTCACATGTCACTATAACCTAGACACGTTTTTGTCCAATGGCGTTAAAATGAATGAGTTATGCATCGATATATTTATAATTCAAATTGAATTATGGACACAGCAAACGACAATATATTTATTTTGTGTATTTTATTTGTTGTTTTTTTCCAGACATTCTGCGGAAAGACGATGCATATCAAGATGGATGCTTCACAAGGTGTTTTGAATTTAATATGTTTAATACTCATTGTGTATAGTACATTAAACTGTAGTCGTATTTTGCTGTTGTTAAAGTTACATCATTTTTAGCATAAAAACACAAATTTACGTAAGGGCATATTTATTGCAGATAAGGTCACACATGTCATACTGTTTCTCTATTTTTACAAATGGATCTACTGCTTAATCGAATTGAGTCGTACGTTAAAGGGAATATATCAGCATTTTGAAATTAAATTGGCTTAAACATTTTATTATTATTCATACACTCCCTTTAAATATAACAAGTAGTGTCGAAGTAATTCATGAAAATTTAAATGTAAATTGAAGTAGACAAAAGTAATTGTATATTCTTGACATCGTTTAAGGTGATTCAACAGATGGAACGCAAACATGGAAAAATAACTCGATGCAACTAAGCGGTGAGTAATATATGGAACATGCATTGAAGTCTTACATCTATTTTTTATTTAAAATACATGATAATCTACTGTGATATTTGGCGGTATCTTACAGACTGTAAATTATCAGACATTTAACACATTAACCATGTCATTTTTTATTCGCCTTTATTTTCATCAGATTTGTTTAGTTTTATTCCACTAACATTGTACAGACGCGCATACCTGCACATAATCATCGTAAGAAAGATAGATATATATATTTCTGATTGCTTTGAGTCATAAAGCTTATCAGTATCATCCGCAACTCGAGTACTGTCAAAGTCCTGTTGCTTGTAGTCAAAGAGCTAATTCAGTATAATTCCCAACTCGAGAACAGTCAATGTCCGGTTGCTTGGAGTTCCAAAAATCATTCAGTATTGTCTGCAACTCGAGTATGTTAAAGTGCGGTTGCTTGGAGTTCTAAAGCTCATTCAATATTTTCTGCAACTCGAGTATGTCAAAGTCCGGTTGCTTGGAGTTCTAAAGCTCATTCAGTATTGTCTGCAACACAAATACTGACACAGTCCGGTTGCTTGGAATTTCAAAGCTTATTTAGTATTGTCTGCAACTCGAGTATGTCAAAGTCCGGTTGCTTGGAGATCTAAAGCTCATTCAGTATTATCTCCAACTCGAGTATATCAAAGTCTGGTTGCTTGGAGTTCTAAAGCTCATTCAGTATTGTCTGCGACTCGAGTATGTCAAATTGCGGTTGCTTGGAGTTCTAAAGCTCGTTCAGTATTGTCCGCAACTCGAGTACTGCCTAAGTCCGCTTGCTTGGAGTCATAGAGCTCATACAGTATTTTCCGCAACTCGAGTATGTCAAAGTCTGGTTACTTGGAGTTCTAAAGCTCATTCAGTATTGTCCGCAACTCGAGTACTGCCTAAGTCCGGTTGCTTGGAGTCATAGAGCTCATTCAGTATTTTCCCGAGCTCCAGTACAGTCAAAGTCCGGTTGCTTGGAGTTCTAAAGCTCATTCAGTATTGTCTGCAACTCGAGTACAGTCAAAGTCAGGTTGCTTGGAGTAATATAGCTCATTCAGTATTGTTTTCAGCACCAGTACAGTCAAAGTCCGATTGCCTGGAGTCAAAGAGCTCGTTCAGTATTATCCCCAGCTCCAGTACAGTCAAAGTCCGGTTGCTTGGAGTCATAGACCTCATTCAGTAGTATCCCCAAATCCAGTACAGTCAAAGTCCGGTTGCTTGGAGTCATAGACCTCATTCAGTAGTATCCCCAACTCCAGTACAGTCAAAGTCAGGTTGCTTGGAGTTCTAAAGCTCATTCAGTATTGTCTGCAACTCGAGTACAGTCAAAGTCTGATTGGTTGGAGTTTTAAAGCTCATACAGTATTGTCAGCAACTCGAGTATGTCAAAGTCCGGTTGCTTTGAGCGTGAGGGGTGTTGCATATTTGGAATGGAATGGAATGGAAGTCTTTATTTATAGAAGGTAGCCCAACTAGTTTGAAACCTATCTTTCATGACCTGTTCTGTGTTTCCAAGGGAACTTTTTATCAGATAATATTATTTAGTGCAATATCTATGTCTAATTTTATAGAAGGGATAAGGAAATAATGTTTTTCATTTAAAATCATAAGAGTTTATTTTAATTTTTTAAGTGCTCGAGAAGTTGTCAATCCTACTGGAACTTGGTGATCAATATCAGATTGAATCAGTGCTACATTTGTGTGAAGAAAAATACATGATGATGTACCGTAAAGAACTTCAGTCGGAGTCTTTACCCGTAAACAAGTTGCTGGAATTATTGCAAGTAGCCGACAGTTATAATTTGCAAAATATGGTGGAGCAACTATGTAAGCTAACACTTTATATACCTTTAAAAGATATGGCAGATATGCATGATTTCAAGACGTTATCAGTACAGACAAGATACAAAATTGCAAATGCGAAGTATGTACACTATGTCCGAGTTAACCAGGTAAATACTAGCTAACAACGAGCATTTTTGTTTCTTTCTGTATACCAAGAAACTATCTTCATCATGTTACATCTATAGCATTTATTTCCTGTAAATTATATATGACTTTCATCTCATACAGTTATAGAAAATATAAGTAATATAAGGATTTGTTTTTATCATATATATCTATTTCCTGTACATCATATCAACCTTTCATCACATACAGGCATAGAAAATATTTGTATAATATGGATATGTTTGTATCATTTATATTCTATAACATAAAACAATTATCATCGTTTGCTATATCGCTATTTTTCTTGATTTTATAATTCCAGTGTTTTCGTCATAAATTTGCCTTAATAAATGTCTTGTAATACGTGTTACCATTTATCATTCTTTATTGTATAATGTCTTAGGATCAGTGTGAACTTTAAGGCTAAAAAAGTTCAAGACAATACGTGGTAAAAACGTATTGTAGTTAAAACAATTAACGGTATACTTATGATCAATGTATAATACAATTTTGCATAGACATTGCAATAAGTAAGTGAAAGTACATTTTACAGTAGTTAAACAACGTAACAAAACACCAATGTATATGTCAACATGGAAAAAAGAAGTTTATCTAATTTGGTACATTAAATACTGGGGTCCTCTTTCTTTAAATGTTTTCACTTTTGGTAAAAAAAACAGTCCTTTTTCGTAACCATGTACCTGTAATGATGCTCTTAGTTTGGTTAAAGTGGTACAAAATAATATAGTAATCGAATTTTACTCATAACAACGAACCGACATATTGTTTACACTATTAATGTTTTACCGTATGAATATATTACTCTCCAAATATAACTGTTGGCAAAATAAGAGTAAACATTCGTTTAAAATAATTATATTTGGCAGCGCCCTTAACCTTATGAATATTACTAATTTGATTATTATTGTTATAATTATAATTCCAGTGAAATGTATGCATATGACGTTTCATCTAAATAGGACGAAACATATTTTGTACCTGTCTTGCATTGATGGGAAATAATCTTCTTGGGTAAAGCATATAAAACACAATGCGGTTAAAACGTTTTACCATTTTTTTTTTGTTCTTAAAATTAGTTTTTATATAAAAATGACGGAAAACCTTATTTTGGTTTAATTATGATCATATAATGTTACATAGTGACACATGCGAATGACATACCGACTAGCCGATTTGTAGCAAAGTACACCTTTGTCCCAATATCATATTTGACAGCATGATAAAGATTATCTGCGACGAGATGTTACCATGCATTGAAACGCATGCTAGGTTTGTAGTATCACAAATGGTCGATGCATTTAAAAGCTTTCTTTATGTAAGCAAAAGTAAAAGTTGCCAACAGTCTAAATATGAAGCTGTTCTTATCCATTGTTATATTTGACATCAAAATCTCCTATCCATCACAATTTGATAAGACCCTAAACTTTAGTTTCAGAAATGTATGTATAATGAGTCGAGTCACATGAAATACTACCAGAGAAGAAAATATCCGGAAAAATACGGTTTAGTTGACGACATTAGCCCTTTCCTGACTGGAAACAATGCTCACATGACCTTGGTGCTACAAATTGGATCACAGAGGTTATTTGCTAGCAAAGAAATTCTGGCCTTATCGTCAACATATATGGAAGAAATGATAAAGGCCACGTCAATGGATGTGAATACGATAACCCTAAAGATTCCCGGAGAGAATTATGAAGATTTCATTTGTCTGCTAAGGAGTATTCATCCTATGTTTTCGTCAGGTACTTCGGGTAAGCAGTGCTTTCCATCATTCAATTATCATATATATGGTACAACATCAAACACTTATTTTCCGGCAACATCGAATTCATGGAAAACTAAGATAAGCCGTCAAAGGTCACATTGTTCTGTTGATGTTTTGGTGGTGGTGGTGATAGAGAAAGTGGTATCTGTGTTGTTGCTTTTGTTAGTTTGTCTTTTCGTCTACAGTTACTGGTTTTCTCTATTTGGGAAAACTTTATCTTCCAAGTCACTTTTAAAATGGATCAAAAGCATCTCATTATCATTAATTGATAAATTCGAATGGTTTGGTATGTCAAATCCACCGAAATGCGACAAAATCGATATTTAAATCGGAGTGGTAAAGTTGAAATGAAATCCCCATTATAGAAATAGACAGCACTTCAATACTGCTTTTCGACATTCGCATCGTCATTCTAACTATTTATAAGATAAACAAATTCTTCTTCTAGTAAACCTGTATAACGGATCAAATTGAAATCAAAAACAAATCATGTGACTTATTTAAATCGTCACAAAATATGTTTTTAGACATAATTTTAAGCGGTAAATCTATTTAGTCTAACCCTGGCGCGTAACCGAAGTTAGGAAATTCCATTTCAATATATTATTTTGGCATGTTTAAATAGATATCAGTGAGCATAGATAGGCTTGTAATATAGGAAAACGCGTTTTACCCAATTTCAAAAGTTTAAAAAATCTTGATAATCCCTTTAACGTTTACATGATTGATCTAAATTAAATAAGTTGTTTAGACATTTACAGGACAGTATACAGATAAATATATTTTTAATTTATAAATTAGAGAAAGTGCAATGTGTATACATATACACTGCAGTGTTATGTGTGTACATATACACTGTAGAGTTATGTGTGTTTTAATATACACTGTAGTGTTATGTATGTTTTAATATACACTGCAGTGTTATGTGTATACATATACACTGTGTTTATTGGAATTCTGTGTTTCAAAACTAGGACTTAAGCTAATTTGAATATGTTTAATATATTTACAGTGGAAAACGTGCATAGGCTTTTAAAACTTGCACATAGATTCAAGATAAGGAAACTTGCCGATGATTGTGATAAAACTTTAGATGAAGAAATGGAAAAACAGTTGACGATGTCCGAAAAAGATTCGAAAGAGAAATTACGTATTGTGAGTGAAAATTTGCGTTTGGCGGAGCAGTATAAACTTTCTGAACTTCGAGAAAGTTGTTGCGAATTTTTGAGTACAGTAGAACAAGATGAAGTGTTCAGTCTCCAATCATCTGATGATGTTGAATTGACAATTATGTCAAAATACATCTCAAGGGTTGAACATCATATTAGTTTTAATGTAAGTGTATTTTCAATCTTTTAAAAAGGTACATTGTATGTATTAAATAAACAGTATTTCAATATTTTTCCATAACAAATATACAGAATAAGTTGATAAGTCTTTGCTTAACGTCATCTGTTAAATTTTTCAATGTTTGAGTGCTAATATTGTCTTCATTTATTTGATATCGAACGGAAAATGTAAGTTTATGAGCAAAATATTTTTCACTACAAAGTTGCAACCCTTTTTCTGCCACGGTAACATGATTCTTATGTTTACAAAAGTCCTATGTAATTTGAATATTTTTAGAATGGGTTATAGTGATTGTGATTTCGTGCTGCAGATGAGAAGCGCAAATTCTGGCATAGCATATATTGCAAAAAGACATCACTCGTGTTACAAAAGTGACTTTTATAGAATTTTATGTATGATGCATGTATTTATTAGCATTTGAGCACTGCTTTTTTTTTAAATCTTAGGGTAGCACTGTACTGTTTAATCAAGCTGTCAACCTACCAGTTATTTTGCTTTTTATGTGGGGATACATTCCTGCTATGAAAAAAATTCTTTGATAAAAATCTATATGAATTTATTTTACCGTGGCAATCATAGACCATATTGTATATAAAAAAAAAACTGTGTAGTGAGACCGTTCGTATCGATGTCATCCCTATACTGTTAGTTTCATTTAATTATATTTTGGTTACATACTGTGTTCCTAAGAAATTTATTAAGCTCTCGCATTATCACTTTAAAGTGCTGTGTATCGACCGTAAAAAATGCATCATACTTAGTATTGATAGTAGTTTAGGTCCTTTGGAATTATGAAGCACAGCAAATATTCCACGACAATAGAATACGGTTCAAGCCGGTGCTATGAACAATATTCGACCACACTAATAAGAATATTGTCTTGTGGAATCCATTTTTATTAAAATTATCTTATTTTATGATGTGATGGCCGCGCGAGAATGAGGTTGGACTCACCTGTAAATAAGGATTAAACTCATCTATCCACTGATACGTTCTGTTGAATTTGTTGTTTTGGAAGAATGTTTTTTTTTTTCATTTGAAATCTTTGGACTTAACTGGAAATTTAATTCAGAATATGTTTGTATGCGTAATATAACTCTTTCTTTCTTACAGTCACATGTGGGATCACATGTGTATCACACTTCAGCTTACAATAAAGAAGCAAAAACAGACGCTGCGAAACCCCCAAAAGAAGAAAACACTTTTAGAATACCAGCAGAACACGATGTGTGTTTGGTCATCAACGGCTGTAAACTGTATGCAGATGAAGATATATTATCAATTGCATCACCTGTATTAAAGCAAATGATACATGACCAACGCCAGAAAAATGACGACCGAAATATAACAACACTTGCTATAGAATCCAGCGAGGACGATTTCTCTCAATTGCTTCGTTGTCTGTACCCAAATAGTGCAGAGAAATTGAAGGGTACGTTGTTTTTAAGAAATTAACCAAACGTAAACAGTAAAATTTAATATACATTTGAAATTATTATAATATAGTGTTTTGTATTAGTATTGTACAGGGTCATAAAATGTAAATCTATTTTTAAAATGTTTCATCTTTAAATGGAGCTAATATATAGACTAGTTTTCGGTTGTGTTTATTCTCAACGAAGGTTTATATCATACTACATCATTACAACATTACGTTGATGAATTTAGTAACAATTGGACGTGTATTTACCTACTCGTAAACTTATGTTATAATGTTAAACGAGATTTTATACTTAATATAGTATTTCATAGTTGTTTTATCGATATCGCTCTTTGTATTTTTAGAAAATGAAGCACTGATTCTCCTTCAGTTTGTTGATCGCTATCAGATGAAAGCTCTTTGCAAATTAATCGAAGTGGCACTAATAAAACATTGCCAAGAAAATTTGCCATCGACAACTATTGTCGATTACATAACGACGGCTGCCACGTATCAATTACCAACTCTTCTCGCATGCTGCAAATCTGCATTCAAGAAGAAATGCAAAGAGCCCGAAATAATTTCTGGAAGTGAAGATCTCTAAGATTTTGAGACAGAGTATGAATTGTTAGCCGCTTATACTCTACAAACTGAAGATTTAGCTGGTCGCAACATAGTTGACAACATACATTATGGCGACTTTTCCGTCTATGACGAAGTTGTTTAATTCATTTGCCTTTCGTTTACTCGTGTATATCGTCGAGTGAAAGTTGGAAGTAACTAGCAACTATATAAGTAAGCCCGTTTGAAATATAAGAACTTAAGAAAAAAGTCCAGTTACGTAAAATGTGTACTTTTTTAGTGTAAATAAAGAGACGGAACTAAATCACTGTGAGTACAGTTAAAGTGTTCAAAGAATATTGCTTACTTATAGATTATCACATATGGTGTTTTTATATATTTAAAAACTATTCGCGAATATGCTTCATTAATTCCACATAAAGTCCCTCAACATAATCATATTATACTAGATAACTTCCATATATTGGCGTCCGTAATAATAACATGTTGTCCACTAAGTTACGCTACATTTTATTTTACAAACAACACCACGCGGCCAGTGAGCGGAGCAATAGCCTCTTTCGCGTCAGGTCAAGTCCTTTGAAAGCTGTATGTTGTTTATACAAAATTCATCTGTTTTGTAAAATTAAATATAACAACAGTGCTTTTTTGTAGCAAATAATGTCTTATATTGTCACATATGGCATATCCACCTTATTATGGTCAATATGTTTTGGGTGCGGAAAAAACAATTTTCATGTTTTGTTTTATCATGTGTTACATGTACCTCCATTTTTTTCCATAAAGACAATTAGAACCGTGTTTATAGTGTTCGGGTACATTTCTTATGTAGTGTATTATTCAGTAGAGTACGTTTGGCATGATCGTATTTTAAAGTATAACCATAATTGACATTACTGAAGAATAAATCCTGCCATCAACATAAATTAAATAGTATAACTATTCAAAATGTCGTATTTCTTTACACGTATTCTTAGTTGTTTTGCGGTGTGTGTACAATATCGCATTAGAAATGTGCTATTATATCATCAAGTGATTTTTGGGGATGATTTTTCTATTCCTACCTGAATTGATTTCGATCTTGAATATTTTTCATGTTTTTGTTGGAGATAGAAAACTTTTTTTTTCTCTTAAATAGACAACTTTAGTTAACTGTCATTTTCGCTTATTTTATATGTTTTATTAAATATTGAGTATGTTGTCTGACATTATTTTGTAAAATTATACCAGTATTTCGTTACTTTTGTTGAATGATAAAAAGGACAACTTGTGATCATTGATTATCTTCGCTATTGAATATAGATAACTTATTAAATAAATTGTAGATGTGGTCTTGAATATATGTAAAAAACATTGTTATTTGTGTGTTTACTTGAATTATGCTCGCCGACATAATTTTATTGTATTAATTCAATACCATTTTCAAGTAATATTTATTTTTAGTAATTAAAACATAAGAAAATGTATGCCCACATGAATGCAGCATTCAAATAACAAAGCATGATAATCCCATTCAATTATACATATGATAAACATACTATAATTTGGATGGATTTAACGCTATTTTCAACATTTCATGTTATATATTTTGCATATTCAGTTTTTGGTGGAGGAAAACCTTAGTAATATATATGAGTAGAACCACCGTCCTTCCGAAAATAACTGACAAACATTCTCACATAAAGTTTATAGACCGAAAGGGCTCGGACCTACGACCTCAGCGGTAGGAGCGGTAAATGAAATTCAGACAATACCTTAGACCACTCGGTACGGACGATCCTTAAACATAATACATACATACAGAAAAAGTGACAAAAAAGCGGTCACCACCATGTGTTTATTTATTGCCGTCAAATCGCGCTAGCGATCTCTTTAATTAGAGTAAACCAGTGCAATGGCGTTTGCTAAACATTTTTCTATCAAAATTAACAATTTATTGCAACCGCCCAAGCTGTTTATATTTAAATTCTGTACCTACTAAGAATACCTTAAACAACGGGGTACGATGTTCATGCAGTTGTCAAAGTTGTTTGACATTCATTTCTAGATATCTTGTCAACGCTAAATGTTCTAAAGGCATGTCATAAAAATGGGACCAAACAAATAAAAGTTTGTATTTGTGTATACCTCTTATATTGTTTGTTCCTACAAAACTAGCACGGTTCTTATATAAGTTGTATGGGTGGCGTAACCATAGGCAATGATCGCCCATAATTTTCTTTTTTTTAAACACTACATCTAAAGTTGCTTTTTCAGTTAAAGAGGCCTCATCTATTTTGTTGATATATTTTCGATCTTAAAGCATGAAATACTCACAACATATATACTTTTAGGGGATACTCATGGTCTTTTATTTATTATTTCGTCCTTGGTACAGTTTTTCGATATATTAAAAATGCAAGAAATAGTTTCATCTCTAAATCATTGATTGTTCTTAAATGATGGTAATGTTGTTTTTTTTTCTATAATTTCAAGTGCAGATATTTGCACACGCAATACACAACAACTTTTGAGTGTAGGCCCTATCCTTCGTCGTGTAATACGTAACAATATTAACACTGGTTAGTTCTGTGTTAAAAACAGATGTGTAGACACTAATTATATATGACTCTGTCATCCCAAATTAGAAGGACATACGTCTCATGAATATACAACAACCATTTAAAATAAATTATTCCGGAAACGTTGTCTTTAGATGTATAGATACAAACATAGTTTGTCGTCACAGTTTTGACGAGGACAGTTTGGACAATGATATTTTTTTGATTTTCAACACTAGTAATTTTCAATAAGCAATCTGATCTGTAAAATTTGTACCTTCACTGAACAAACCCGTCAGACAAGTTCTGGGGAGTTTCTAGTTTTGAAAATGCAGTGACACTCTTTGTCGAAGGATCCTACCTTGATGTTTTGGCAACACGCAATTTGCATTGTTGGTGTTGTTGTTTTTCAGCCAATATACGATGTATGTTGTATTTTTTCTGTAATTTATACTTCACTGCTTTAAATACCAATTTCTTCATATAAAGTTAATATATATATAAATAAGGTACCATTAAAACTGTATCCATTGAAATGAAAAACATGGACCTCAAGTGATATATGAAGTTTATATGAAAGATAAAGGTTTTTATGTATAAGGAATTATGTTCTGTTTCGGCCGGTTAATTACTATATAATATTCGGCTCTTAATTTATTACTGGTACCCGTGCATATAATGCTTACCCATTTTTAAATAGAGTGAGGTACCAGTCTTTCCCAATTCTAACCGTAAGCTAGAGGAAGGCTGACGTGGCATTTTAAATTTCCTCATTTATAATTTTATAATTGTTTTTTTTTCAATTTTATTAATTTTCTTGCTTTCGGTTTTACTTAGTTTAGTTATTTCTGAACATATGTCCTCTCTTGTTTTTATCTATATCCATTAATTTTGATCTGGCGGTTTTGTATGCCCAGATATGTTTTGATGTATACATATATGTACTGGTATTCAATGTTTCTCTTCTGGAATTAGATAATGTTATTCCTGGCATTTTCAATTAAAATGCCCTTTACAACTTTCTTGGTGTTTTGTTGTTACATCTTTACCATACAAGCGACTTCGGTCCATCCTAATCATTTTCTATCTTTTTTTAAATCCGAAGTTACATAAACACTTTATTAGAGTATGACCTCGCTACACAGGAAATATAACCACATATGATTATCGTATGGATTTCATATGAAATCTCTCATATGATGATCATATGAAACATAGCATATAAGAATGATATGAAGCAATTAGTATATGTTTTGAGTCTCATTTTAAAATATGTTAAATCTTTTCAATTTAGAATCACTTGTGGCTATGTTGTGATCGCGCCCACAATATCCCTTTATTATTCAACCATAATAACAAGTTTAAAGCTTCTATGTTTAGATTTATGTACTTTCTCAATAGCGATATTCATTTGTAGTTCAAACAATAGTTCTAAATTCCGTGAAGATTCCGCTGGAAATAATTGACAAACATAGCGCCGCCTCCCTCTGCCATTCATAATTAACTGTATATTATATCCATAATTAACATCTGTGCATTTATATGACTATGCAGTATAAATGGAAGATGGTGATAAGGCTTGTACGAAGGCATTCAATATATTCTGGTTTTGGTCTTTGATATTTAAGATTTTCACAGGAAGGGGATTTTTTTCATGCCGCCCTTCAAAGTATTCCCCCGCACAGATGCACACGTTTTAAGTCTTGCGGTCCACGACGTAAAAGCCGCAAAGTATCTCCCCTTGGTATACTGTTCAGACACTGAAAAATTGCAGACCTAGAGGAATGTTAGAAGTATAGTGTTTACCTACGAGCATTTTCTTAGCATGGAAAATAGGAAAAAGTCACAGAGGTTTTAGTCAGGGGAATAAAGGGGGTATTCAACCTGAATAACCTTTTCTTGTTCTAAGAAAAATTGAACACTTTAACTTTTTGTGGACAGAAACATTGCTAAATGCCTTCCAAACCTTTACTTGGGCGTTTATTTTGATCAAACTTGACATATTTAAGTTCTTTATCTTCATAAAATTTGTCTGTAAATATTCTACCGACTTTGCAAGGAATTTGTGCAATACGAGTACTTGAATTGAAGAAAATAGCATACAAAACCTTCTTGGCGTTTCTTTTCCGCTTTGCTGTGACCGGCCTAGCCTGATTTTTATCCCCAGTCAGCAAATACGTGTTAAGCAACAACGTGTCTTAAAAAGACACTTTCCCGCTTCTCAAGACTGGCTGCTTAAGACAAGTTTGACTGTATATGTTTATGTTATATGATTTTGTGTTGTTTGTGTGTTTTCTACACTCTACTGCATAACGTTGTATGCATGCTGTTTGATATGGAATTATCACTCTCAATTCAAGGATGACTTGAGATTACTGTCTTATCTTTAAATAACGTCAGTGGTATCGATAATCCTGAACATTACAGATTATATAAAAGAAATTAACACTTAGCTTAACGGTCTCGCAATGTGTATTTAATGTCCCGATGCATAAATCTGTTCATAAACCCGGAAGTTCAGGTTTACCATTTCCGTTGAAATACCATTTCTACCTTCATTTTCAAATTTCCCGGAGCTGGATATACAATGTCATACAACATGACTTTTTTAAGCAAATAGTACGTAGAAAACGATATATTTAATATACTACTTTAGATACAAAGTACACTTAGATATAATAATACTTCAACACATACAAACAGCGTTTTTTAACGAATTTGTGTAAACACTGTGTAGGGGTACGGAATGTACAAAATTATGCATGCTATGTAACGTGATACATATACGCAATCTAAGATATAGGTAGTTTAGTTATGAAGTGGATAACATGGTAAATGTATAAATGCGGGATTTTTCTTCATGTTTGTTTTATCTGAAATGTAATTCGGTTCATTAACTTTTTAAACTAAATATTGAGATGACAGATCAATGTCAAATGTATCGGCGGATTAAAGCAAAACTGGTCTAACTTAATATAGACTAAAAATGTTAATAGACTAGTGTTGCGCCTTGTTCCTAATAAATCTGTAAGATCATAGTCGATATATACTACTTTATATTGAATCATATTTTCTGGTGAATATCGAGATTTATTTACTTTGCGGTCAAAATTTATTTTTTATTCATTGTTTTAATGTTAATCCTTTGTAAGTTGTTTGATGTACTATGTATATATATATATATATATATATATATATATATATATATATCAAACAAATTTCGGGGGGGGGGGGGGTTATAATGAGGTGTAACGCCATTATCAACACATTATAGGTTATATAATTATGGTAACCAGTCTTTCTGAGTGAATCACCGCAAGTTACTGGCACCCTTTGTCACACAAATCTTTTCTGACCGAACTGAACTCGGAGCCCACACATACGAGCGCTCAAGTAAATCATTTTCATTGAAAGATAATCAATACATCAATACATTATCAAAATGTGTAAAGCGAAGTACTTTTATCATACTTTTAGTCTATATATGCTCCTATTTCTTACCTGAACTACAGTAACCATTGATGATGCATCGCAAAAACACTGTGGTAAAAAACTCAAACATAAATATAACACGCGATTGTAACTAGACTTATTATTGCATTTGTTACATACATGCATTTCTGCAATGTTATTTATCGTTGCTAAACCAAAAACATTTTGTCCAACGTGGAATATATACCAATATTGGACGGAGACCAACAAAACGGCATACCGAGCTGATACAAGGTTTCAATTGTTTGACGTTAAACACCAGTAATATCAGGAAAAAACCAAGGCGGGATAAGCACAATAAACATACTTCTGCGTCCTTTAAACACTTTGCTAGTATAAAATAGAAATGGTTTACGTTCATTTTTCGAAATTGTAGATGGTTTAATCAATTAGCAAGCGTTTTTTTGAAAAGCAAAAATTGCAATATATAACACATTTAACTCTATGCCTGCTGCTTTGAACATTGGGTATATGTATCCCTTGGCTTCTATATAAAACCCTACGATAAGTCCTCCTAATGCTCTTCTGACTGAAACTGAAACATCAAGAATAAATATACCGAGTGATCGCTCCTTCTCTGCAATTGTGACGCCAACTACGTACGAATACATCACTGAAAGTAGTCCGTACGACGTATCAGTCAAGTCTTAAATTGCACATGAACCTCAAGCGATATAAACTCTTTTTTTAGAGTATTACCACGCTACACAAGAAATTGAAACACATATGAGTATCATATATGATGATCCTAGGAAACATAGCATATAAGAATGACATGAAGCAATTAGAATATGATTTAAGACACATATTAATATCATATGTAATCATTTTAATTTAGAATCACGAGTGGCTATGTTGTGATCGTGGCGCCTCCCTATGCCATTTATAACGAACTGTTTATTATATCCATAATTAACACCTGTGCATTTATATGACCATGTAGTATCAGTGGAGGGTGATGATAAGGCTTGTACGAGGGCATTCAGGAAAGGGATTTTTTCAGGCCAACCCTTCAAAGTATTCCCTCGAACAGATACACATTTTTGTAATATTGCTGTCCACGATCTAAATGCCGCAAAGTAGTCTCCACTTGGTAAACTGGTCCGACACCGAAAAATTTCAGACCCAATGGCATTTCTTGTACCATAGCATTTTCTTAGCATGGGAAAAAGTCACAGGTGCTTAAGTCAGGGGAATAAGGGGGATATTCAACCTGGATAACATTATATTGTTCTAAGAAAGATTGAACACTTTTAATTTGGTGGGTAGAAGCATTGTCATGCATAGCTTAATACCTTTCCTTACTTGGGCGATAATTTTGATGACAATTTTTGGCAGATTTAAGTACTTTATCTTTATAAAACTTGCCTGCAATTGTTCTAACGCCTTTGCAAGGAATTTGTACAACAGGACTGGGATTGAAGAAAATGGCATATAAAATCTTCTCGGCTCTTCTTTTTCTCTTTGCTGTGACCAGCCTAGCCTGATATTTACCAAGCCAGTAATTGTTATTGATGCGCCATTGGGTCTCAAAATAGTGAACACAAGTTTCATCCCCAGTGAGCAAGTCAGAAATTTTCCTAGGATATCAGTTTTATATTTCTTCAGACTTTTTTTAACACTTGACCCAGCCAGTTCATCCATGGAACACGAAGCATCTTTAATTTCAAAGTAAGAATATGATGTACGGTGCCTTCTCAAATGTTTAGAATATTAGCTGTCCGGCAAACAGTGTATCGTCCATCTTCTTACATAGCTCTAAAAGCACCAATGTTGCTGCAACAAAAGGCCTACTTGGGCGGTTATCTTCTTGCAGCTTAGGCTGTCGCTCACCCCCCCCCCCCCCCCCCCTCCCCTTAATTTCTTAACCCAACGAAAAACTGTTGTTCTTAATGTTATGGTAGAACTTTCATGTATACGGCACAATTCAGAATACAACTATTTTGGCGATAACTGCAAAGAAAGGAAACTCGGGCTAAAATGTAAGCCCTTATTTTTAATTTTTCTTCGGGTTTCATTATGACATTGAATTAACTGTACAGGTGGGTGAATAATTCAACAAGGAATTGCTTGGTCAATTATAATCGGATTTAATTTAAAATTTGCTGGTATATTAAATATACATCCCCAACCAATTTCACAATTTTTGTCATATTCTAAGGCAACATTGATTCTACGGAAGGCCATTACTGACAGAATTTATTTAATGCCACTCGTACCAAATGAATAATGTATGATATGGTCTGGCGTTTGAAGTTCAATTCAAAACATTATATCATTTCATCTTAATGTTCATCCGATACAGTAAATGTAGCTGATTGTGATCTATTATCTTCGAGATATACTGTCATTATATTAAACACATTACAAGAAAAGTTCATTTGAAATATTAGTATAGAACTCGCTGTTCATTTACAGACGATGAAAGGATACTCAAATACAATGTAAGTTCAAATTCATTGTGGATATTTAGGTATATGGAGTATTTCAGTTTTCTCATGATTTTAATTCTTGACCATGCCTTTTCCTTAATGTATTCAATATGAGTGTGCGCCAGGTACAGTTGTTTGATAAAAGTATACCTAAGTGTTTGTGTGATTGTTCTTCTGATATTTGTTGGTTATGTACATATATAGCGGTGGGTGGACGGGTTGATTACATTTCTAGATATAAGAAGCGATGCAATCTTCGAAGGATTAAAAGTTTCAAGCAAATGTGTTGACCATTAAGTGATTTTTTTGATGTCGGAATTCAAAATTTGTGCAAAATTGTTTGTATTGCTATTGTGATCGATTATAAAGTACAGACTTGTATTGCCTACAAAAAGACGAAGTTAGATGCAATATCGGATATCATGTCATTAATATAGACTTAGAATAGAAGCGGACCTAAAATGTACCCATAAGGCACTCCAGACTTGATTAATGTCCAATCAGATTTGGCACCAGGCAAAACAACACATTGTTTCTATCTTTTAGGTAGTTATTCAGTAAATTTATAAGCTACTTTGACAGTCCTGCTCCTATGAAATTGACAATAAGACCTTTGTGCCAAACTCTATCAAACGCTTTTATATAAAAAATATAATGCGAACTTCTTTGCACTGGAAAAATAAGGTAAGTTTTATTGGTCGTTTTAATAAAATTATACTATTGTAATCGGATTATTTTATGTGAAGAAACTGGATTTTTGTTGGATTTTCAAAATACTTTTGTCGTCGATAAGTTTTTCTTTACCACCGAAGCTTGCGTGTAGGCAATTTGGCGAGCAGGAAATGAGGATTAATTTTCACTGGACAGAATTGACAAATTCGCTAGTTCTCCCGGTGCTGCACCACTGGCTGGAAAAGATTGAACAGATGATTACGCAGATAAGTCGATTTTGGTCATTGTCGATTATAAGATGTTGTAATTATCATTATATATGTCAGTTTCAGACTCTTTCTCAAACATGTGTTGATCAATCATACTATGACGCAATTCTGGTGTATTTTATAATCAATGAGAAGGTATTCATGGATACGAAATCAACAAGCAATTATGAAACGAACGAAATGTGACCACTATAAGATAATATTAGAGAAACTAATTTTATTAATGAATCTGTCTTTGTATTTTAATTGTCTATCTTACTGTTCAAAATTTCAGAGCATTTTTAAGTTTAAGGCATAGTTTCATACTATGACATCTTTTTGGAGCATTTGCCGGAAAACCTGTTTTGATTGACATTGTGTACACATTGTGTTTACGCTTCGTCACCAAAGGTCAATTATTTTAATTAAATATTCATTAAGCTTATTATGGAATGTCATTATGCAAAATGATAATTATTTTGTTTGTATATAAGCTTCATTATAGTGTACTTTTTTATTTCACATCTTTGTTAGTTTATCAAAAAAAATCCCCTGATCTTTCCTTTAAAAAATCAGCCTCCATTTTGCTATTGGAAGCCAAAATTGATGTTGTTTTAACACTAAATTTGCGGGTCTTTGTGTATATGTATTTGAAAAAAAAATTTAAGATAATTCTTTCATACTATGTTTTCTTGTTTCTGTTGATAAACTCATTGACCAATCACAGCAAAACTAAACAGATGCTGAAAATCATTAGATTGACAAACTGTTCTACACTTCTTTTTTCTTGACTACTGTTGGAGTTATTTAATTAATTAGGAAATTATTTATACTGTGACTTGTGGAACCTAATTCTAAAACAACTCAGCTAATGAGAACTTATCTTATTATAAACATCGCCTTGGGATTCTCTGCCAATGTAACCAGTGATTGTAAACAAAAGTAATAGTTGAGTTGTGTCATCAAAATCACTCTCAGTGTTTGACATTCACTGGAAATAGATGGAATCATGATCAGACAATGCATTTCATGTTCAACTTGAATTCTGCAGTTGTGAAAGATGACCAAATCACAATTGATATTAATTCGATATTAATCAAGTGTGTAAGATAACTTATAATGTTTATAGAATATGTAGACATTTATGTAACGTTTACTGAATACTGATTTATGGATGTTATCACACTCAATTCAATGCAAGAACGACTTTAAATTAAAAATTAAGACAGTGGTGTCGATTATACTGAACATTACAAACTATATACGAGAAATAAACAATTAGCTTAACGGTCTCGGAAAATGTGCCGATAAATAAACCTGTATTCTGGAAGTTCCGGTTTACCATTTCCGTTAAAACACCCACTCTACTTTCATTTTCAACTTTCCCGGAGCTGGATATACAATGTCAAACAACAGTACATTTTAAAGCACGTAGAAAGGTACGTAGAAAACGATATATTTAATATACTACTTAAGATACAAAGTACACTTCAACACATAATTATAATACTATTTCAACATAGACAAAGTCTAATTATGAATGGAATGACGTAGTTTCACAATAGTGTATTCGGTTTATAAACGAACGACACGTTATAAAATATTGTGAAACTAACCCATTATATTTTTAGTTAGACTCGTCAAAATTTATATTGAATCTGTTGTACATATTGTATAATTTATGTAACAGAGGTAGTTTCAAATTAGCGTATTGGGTTTATAACAAAAATCATTTCAACGGTATAAAGGGACACACGGCAATTGATCATTGATTTAACTCGTGTTCACACATAAAATCACTCTTTGCTATATGCACGTATAACAATACGGAAGTAATTATTAATGAGGAAGTATAACTAGTCATGTCGTTTTGATTTAATTGATTATTTAAAACGGAAGAATGAAAATATGTTTACTTTTTGTATAGTTCGTTGTTTCACGATACAATTTAAAAAAGGTGAGCGAAAACCTTTGAATATACAATGTTATATTGGTACAAAAACATTTTTCTCTCTTTTTTAACAACTGACCACAAAAGTTCGAAATAAGTTAACATTGAACTATTACTAGAAATATACTTCTTTTCATGGTTAAAACGATATTAAGAATCGGCATACAAACTGGTGTATTTAATTTTCATTTTATCATGATAGATGATTTTTAGAAAAAATTGTTTAATGAAATATATGTATCTTTACTTGAGGGGTGGGGAGGAAGGAGCGTAGATTTTTGTCTTGTCCGTCCGAGCGTATGTCTGTCAGACAGAAAGTGTGTCCCTCTTCATAGTATTGATAGGTCATCGGATTTGGTGAAACTTTAAAGAATATTTCAGTATGAAGTTACGGTTTGATGATTTTTTAAAGAAATTTGACCATTTGTCTTTTTCTAAAACTACAAATAATACATAGAAAGTTTTAGTGTAAAGTTTATTAATACATGTCAATGTAGTTGTTCAGTTTGTGGATTTTAAGAGTATTTAGAATAGAAATTGTGTCCGTTCTTTATCTCCTTAACTGCACGCCAGATTTGACGAAAGTTAGAAAGTATCAGTATGTCGGAAAAGACGGTTATTGTCCATTGATTGTTTTAAAACATAAACTTTTGTCTTCGCTTAGTTCGTTAACCGGTATTTGGATTTTGTTGAAACCTCTCAGGAAATATATGTATAAAGTCTAGTCATGCATATTGTCAACGTGTTTGGTTTTTAGAGTGTAAACCATCAACATATAAACTAAACTCAGTCTGGATATATTTAGAATAAATGAATAACATATATTTGCACCAATACACGTGTACCTTTGTGTGACAGCTATTATGTATCTAACAAAATCAATAGGTTATCAGTAGAGAAGAGTACGACATACATTGCTCTATCGGTTAACGAAAGGCACGCTAACAAAAATCACTTTTACAATATAAAGGGACACACAGCAATCGATTATTAGTTTAACTTGTGTTCACGTGTGAATTCAATCGAGAAATTCTTCTTTCTTTTCTTTATTAACCACTCATTAGATCATTTTTAGAGAGTCATGGTCCCTTGAATAATCTTCTCAGCTGTTTGTCTCATAATAAGATTTTGATGAAACCTAGAGACTATCATTAGAGGAGTATCAATATGAAGACTGGTTGTGCAGAGTGTTACGGCAAACCCGACCAATATGAAGACTGGTTGTGCATAGTGATACGGCAACCCGGTCCAATATGAAGACTGGTTGTGCATAGTGTTACGGCAACCCCGTCCAATATAAAGACATGTTGTGCATAGTGTTACGGCAACCCAGTCCAATATGAAGACTGGTTGTGCGTAGTGTTACGGCAACCCCGTCCAAGATGAAGACTGGTTGTGTACAGTGTTATGGCAACCTGGTCCATTATGAAGACTGGTTGTCCATTATGAAGACTGGTTGCGCATAGTGTTACGGCAACCCGGTCTAATATGAAGACTGGTTGTGCATAGTGTTACGGCAACCCGTTCCAATATGAAGACTGGTTGTGCATAGTGTTAAGGCAACCCGGTCCAATGATTGTTTCAAAAAGGATTAGGCAGGCAGGACTAAGTTTTATCAGTGTTTTCTATGAAACTTAGCAGGAAGTGTTATTTTGTCATTTTTGCGCATTCCTGTCCGCTGTATTTTAATTTATATCAGAGTATTGGCACTTCAGTCCTCTAACATAAAATATAAGGCTTGTGTGCACACTAGCACAAGCTAATCTTATTAAATATTTACTTTCGCAGTAGTTATATAACAATCGCACAACCTCTTGAACTGGTCAAAAATCTAGCCTGTTTAGCGTCTGATTATCAATATAAGGATCGAGAATAACGCCGCCCATAGTAGCGATATACGACATTGTTTCTCGTTGTCATTCGTCTCTCATCGTTGATTTACGTTTGGAACGTCATATGTTACTTGCTGAGTTGGGTGTGCTCAAAATACTGATTAACCTTCTAAGATCTCAGTAATGAGTGGCTTGGTCAACCGATGGTTTATTTATCTCAATGGCAAAACTGGACGCTAATTATTCAAACAAACACCGAACTGGTCAAATCAAATCATGGGTATGGTGCCTGAATAATCAATGGCAACACCTCCATTGTATAATGGATTCACTCGGGCATGATCAGCTAACATGATATCACATACCTTGTTTTTAGTTTAAACATATATATTTTAATTCGATTGTGAATCAAATTATTACAACTTGCACAAATCACACTCGAAGTTTTCCTGTGCAGAACCAGTACTTATCACAGGCGGGGAGATAGTGTCTTTTAAAGGACTCTGCACAGCCGTATAACTTGTACCTCGTATTTGAATGTTGTTTGTAATAGTTGGGGGGAAAAGGACAATGGATAGATAAATGTTTTCATTGAAAACTGTTAACCTAATTTGCTATTAAGATTGTGATGATTTTGATGTTTGAAAAAACATTATCGAACATTTTTTATTTGTTACCTGCATTTACCGTCACTTTCAATTAATTTCGAAAAAAATGTTATTCAAATTTAATAATAATGTACGATATCGCATCCATTACTGTGCGTTCTTAATCACTCATTTTTACATCTATTTTTATATAAAGTATATAAAAATGGCTTCGGACACAGGACAAGATCTACAGAACTTAGAAGAAAATGTAACAAACATCAATTGTCTAAAACAAGAACTTAAGGAAAGACTGAAACAAGTCAATGAGCAAAACCCGGAATTTAAAATACCAGAATTCTTCACCAAGTGTCATGCTAAACAATCAATCAAACTCATCGTGGAGGGACGGGAGATCCATGCAAGTAAACAGATCTTACGGTTCGCATCTCCAGTTTTCAAAAGTATGTTTGATTCAGATTTCAATGAGAAGGATAAAGCATCCATAGAATTGCCAGGAAAGACTTGTCATGAAATGGTGTTGCTGTTGAATTGTCTTTATCCAAACATACTGGACCAGATTGAAGGTAAATCAATCGGTTATATTAGTTATGAATTCGTATATTCGTGTTACGCTGTAATGTTTTAGTCTTATTATTTAATATGGGTGAATAGGTGAAATAAATACACACAAGTCCAACTACTAGTTTCTTTCCTTTTATATAGAACAAGTGTAATCAATTTTATACAATTGGAAAACCAATATTTATTTATCTATGTCGGTATAACCAAACAAAACGATTAATTAAGTTATTCACAATCAACGTAAATTTAGCACACATGTATAAATTGTTTCTTCGGAAATCCCATATCTATAATCACTGTGGAAAACCACTTTTTTAACTCGCTTCTGATATGACTTCTCCCTTCCTAAAACTCTCAAAACTAACTGTCTCGATTTAAAGCCAAACATAATATAACATTTATTTTGACTAATCAAATTATCTGATAAAATATATATTATCTTAAACACAAATCATTGTTATAACAAAAGGTGCTAAATCGAAAGCCCTTCATGTACATGTACTAGTTCAGGAAATATACATTATGCAACAAAGCGACACCTTTCAAAACAAACACTTATACAAATCCGCCGTCTCTTGTAATTATTTAAAGAATGACATATGTTGTTAAAATGTTACTTGTTTTGACACGAATCAGTCTACGAGACGTTAATCACAAAACAAAAATACATTAAAATGCTTTAATGAAAACACCAGAATAAAAATGTGTTAACATTCATACAATATGAAAATTGCAAACTTATTCTTTAGATATATTTAATACATAATCAGTCTTGACTTTTGTATATTTAGATTTAATCAAATATGCTTTGATTGTAAGTTATTTAACACCATCTTGTGCAAACCATTTTCAAACATCAAATAAATCAAAGCGCTAAAAATTATTACAAAAAAAATATTTTTAATCTGCGAGTGTCAAAGAAAATATATAACAATAAAATGCTGACACAATTTTTACTGAAACTGTGTGGCATAACACTTGTTCTAATCTTAATAACAGTTCGCGATAAAGAGGGCAACAATAATACCAGGTAATTCAACATTTAACTGCAAATTCGATATTGTGAAGTAGAAAAACGACGTTTTATATTAAAAATAGCTTATTTATAGGACTGCAATGTCAAAATAATTTATTCCTAAACCTATTGACTTATTGCCTCCTTAATATCAGTATGAATAACTATAAACTGAAGTGTATTTATATCAAAAAAGTATCTTAAGGAGTATATGTATCGTTATAAACGTTATATTATTATTTATCATTTAATACCTGGAGGATGTATTCTGTATAGAGTAAGGTTACTGAGTAAATTCTTTTATAGAGGGTGACTAAATTGTCAAAACCAATCTTCCTTGATGCCATCTTAAACAAGTACATCATATTACAAAGTGTATCGTATTACATAAAATGTTTTCTTGATATATATGATATAACACAATCAAACTAGAATGCAACAAGCAAAAAAATAAACTAAAAATAATCATTTACCCATAAACGTTAGTTGTTATTTTCATTAAAGACAATTTATTTAAATTCTACTTTCATATTTTAACACCGATTTAGGAATGTATTTGTGAATATGTTTAAAGAAATGGAGTTTTAAATTTCAAGGTTTTGACGTATCATAATTATGCTCCAAACTATGACAAACTTCCCTTAAACATTTCATTATTAGGTTTCGGTATTATAAAGTTTTACAGAATTTTGACATTGACCTCAAGTTTATTGATGTACCCTTTTCGTCATTTGTTTCAATTTGATTTTAATTCGTTTAAATATGCCAGGGACATTCCATTAACTATTGTGTATATGCTGTTACCTTTTTAATAAAATACAACTTGTTCAAAAGACAGCATATTTTAAGAAATGCGATCTCTTTCTAGACAAACATATTGATAATTTTACGCCGTAATTTTGTAATAACTATCACACTACATAGTACAGCAATACTTTAGATAAGATTATATGAATGCATTTTCAAACTATGTTCAATTGATAAACATGGCCGTGTCCTAGATAAAAAAAAACATTTATAACTACCGAACTTATGCACATCGAACTCTGAACGTCCACATTAAATCGAATTTTGGTGGAGCGGCTAAGTGACTTAAACATTAAGATCATAGACTTTAGGCATGTCTGTGTGAAATTTATAGATGATTAAAGAGGCGTTTTATGATTATAAAGTTTTAGGAGTTTAGGACAATTTCTCAAAATACCGATTTAGTTAAAAGATAATGCATTATTATTCGTTTAAACAAGGAATTATAATAGTACATGTACCGTTACCTCACTGCGTTATATCCACCATTTCTTATATTGTATGTATCATTTCAGCTGACAGAGAAAAACGAAAACCAGTCATTGATAGAAATACTTTGAGTGAAAAAGCACAAACTGCAATGGACAGCCTTGGAAACAAACTCTGCATACAAGTCGTGTCGTATTTTGGAACGGCTGAAGATCTCCGTCGATTCTTCGGAAAACTGAATGTAGTGTATTATTGTTTTGTCTAAAGCAGAACGCATTAACCCATTCTTACTTTAAATTAAAGTATAATCATTCTCCGTTTTACATTTTATTATTTTCCCTGTGTTACACTTTTATTGTCCGCATAATAAGTAGTTTCTATTTATCTACATGCATTTCTTACAAGTTCAAGTGAATTTAACCGTTAAAAGATCATTTATAGTGAAAATTTCACATGGCAAAATTTCGTTGGTGAGAGTTATGAAATACATTTAACCATTTTTTTCAGGTAATGTTTATTTCATTAAACTCACGGACAGGACAAGGTAACGTAGTATTTGAGGACCACATATCAGCTCTATGCGCATATTGCCTGGATGGCGAGGTAAGAAAAGTACAGGTTGAATATGTCTTTGCACTTAATTCAATTCTCTAAGTATACATAACATATATCAATATACACAAATACAAGGTAATCATACATAATCATATGGACAGATTGTATCATTTTCTTTTATTTCAACAATTGAAAATAATTTAGAATTGTATTGTTATTTGAACAAGCAAAATGATTGCATACTGCCAAACGGACATTTAAGAACTATTTATTTTACGGACAAATGGTTTTACGCAGAAAAAAAACATAAGATTGCTGATGATGTCACTATAATCTAGAAACTTCATTTCCTAGTGATTATCTTGCTTAAAGTCGTGTATCGACATGTTTTTAATATTCAAATTGAATGATGGAAACAGCAAGCGAGAAAATATAGTATCTTTTTCATTTTGTTTTTTTTCCAGAATTTCCGTGGAGAGACGATGCATATCATCATTTGGAAAACTGACTTTGAGGCGGAGGTTTAACTACTAGGTATGCCTGAAATTAAATTTGTTTTAATACTCATTGTGTTTAGTACAATAATTTCAATCTCATTATCATATATGTATTTAAAGCATTTTCATTGGACAACGTCAATTCTTTAAAGATTTTTATTTTTCGATAAAACCCTGGAACCGGACTACTTTTACGTTTCTCAGGTAAACAAAGAAGTATTAACATTTTGAATGCCGGTTTAACAATATACGAACTTAAATGACGTTCACAACGGTTCCACGCTTATCTTAATAATAAAATACAAAAAAAAACAAATGTTCGATCTAGTCCTAGCTGTCTTCATCGGTTTATTGTTTAATAGATTTCTTTGGTTCAGCGATTTAACTGGGCGTCACAATCAGACCATAAGTTGTTTTGAGAAACAATGAAGTAGGTCGTAAAATGTTCACATTTGAGATATATAGTATTGTATAGTATACCATTGAACACAACCCTGGTTTACAGAACGTAAATACTAGTCGTTGACAAAAATTTCCACGGACCAATTCATTCTACAGGAAAAATGAAATAAAAACACGTACATGTAGTTGAAGTTCAGAAACCTTGCACGTAAAAGTCGTTTAAAACGTTCCAAATTCGGATTCTCCATCAATGAGCGTGATTTATATGACCTTCGTAAATATTGACACATTTTTTAAAAACAAGCGTCTAGATAAAAAACTAAACAATGACGTCAGCGGCTACACTGTGTGTGTATTTCCTGAAATTGTTTATTTATTTGTCTAAATCGAAAGATAAAAGGCGGGTGTTAAATTTTTTCATGGCAAAATATTTCGTCATTTTACAATTAACCAGCTAATGATACAGAGTTCGTTTAAAAATGGAAACAAAAGCCGTTACGATATTATTGAATATTAGATCTCGAGAATTTGATGCCAACCGGGACAGAGGTGATGTATTCTTACGCGTTTACTTTGCAGCGTATAGTTATTTTTTTTTTTTTTCATTCACTTGTGGAGTCTCAAATTAAATTTAATCATCATGATCGGAATTATAAGGATTAAATTCATTTTTTCTGGTTTTTATGCATGTGTAAAGAATGTCGAATCGCCCACAAATCTGACATAAAGTCTTTATACATGCATAAAAACCAGAAAAAAAAAGAATTTAATCCTATATTAAACTTTAGTCGCATTTTGATGTTGTTGAAATTTTATCATTTTAGCATAAATTTACGTAAAACTATATTTCATGCAGACGAGGACACACTGGTCACACTGTAAACTATCCCAATGACTCCTGTCACTACTTTTACAAATGGATGTACCATTTATTCGAATGGAGTCGTACTTTAATTATAACAAGTTGTGTCGAAGATGTTCATGAAATATTATGTGTAATTTGAAGTAGATAAAAGGAATTGTATATTTTTGACATTGTTTAAGGTGATTCAACAGATGGAACGCACACATGGACACATAAATCAAGGCAATTAAGCGGTGAGTAAACTAAGGATACTTCATTAAAGTATTACGTCTTTTCTCATTTAAGATACATGATAATCTTGTGTGTCATTTCCAACTGCTTGGAGTCATAGAGCTAATTCAGCATTTTCCGCAACTCGAGTACTGTCAAAGTCCGGTTGCTTTGTAAGGTTGTGTCATATTTCATTACCCTTTAATAAAATCAAATCTGCTACATTTTTTTTCTATGACGCGTCCTGTGTTTCTATGAGAAATTTTATCAGATTTTGTTGTATAATGACAATACCTATGTCTAGTACTATAGATGGAATAAGGAAATAATGTATTTCATTTAAAGTCATTTCATAAGATATATTTTAATTTTTCAAGTGCTCGAGAAGTTGTCAATCCTACTAAAACTTGCTGATGAATATCAGATTGAATCAGTGCTGCGGTTATGTGAAGAGAAATACATGCTGATGTACCATAAGGAGCTGGAGTCGGAGTCGTTACTCGTAGACAAGTTGCTGGAATTATTGCAAGTAGCCGACAGATACAATATGCCGAATATGTTGGATCGACTATGTATTCCAGCAGCCCGTATACCTTTTGAACAAATGGAAGATATGAATGATTTCAAGACGTTATCAGTAAAGACAAGATATAAAATTGTAAATGCAAAGTATTTACACTGTGTTAGAGTTGAAAAGGTAAATGTTAGCTAACAACCAGCATTTTCGGTTCTCTGTGTCCACAAAGACGCTATCGTCATTATTTATAATATTAGTTCTGTTTCGTCTATATTATTCATATATTTGTATATTTTATTCTATATATCTATGAAGAAGCTATTTTCATAATAACATTTACCCCATTACATCTATAGCATTTGTTTTTGAAATTGTATACACCTTTCATCACATACTGGTGAAGAAAATATTCGGTAAAATAAGAATTTGTGTGTATCAATTATATTATATTACAATTATAACAGATAATCGTTTGATATATCGCTATTTGATTTTATTTTATGTTACGAGTGTATTCGCCATCAATGTGTCTTAATATGTTTTTGTAATAAGTGTAACCATTTATCTTTCTTTACTGTATAATGTCTTTGTCAAATATACATTGTCAAAAAGTATTGTACGGTAAAACAATTTAAGAGCATAATTATGATCAATGCCTAAAGTCTATGCTCTTAACTTTTTGCTTGTATTTGCACAGACATTCCAATGCGTAAGATAACATACAGGAAACATAGTAAACAAACGTAACACAATTACATCAATATATTTACCAACATAGAAGAAAAGAGTTTAATTAGTATGGTACATTAAACAGCGGGATCCTCTTTTCTTAAACCTTTTCACTTTTCATAAAACAGTTCTATTTCGCAACCATAAACCTGCTTCTAAACTGTGTGATGATGTTCTTAGTTTTGTTAAAGAGGCACACAGTAGCATGGTATTTAAATGTTACTCATATCAATGCATCAAAATATTCTTTACACTATATTACCCTATTATTATTATTATTAATATTATTATTAATATTATTATTATTATTATTATTATAAACAATGAAATTTATGCATATGACGTTTCATATAAATCGGACGAAAAATGGTTTGTACCATCTTCGTAGTAATGGGATACAATCTAGCTGATTGATGACAGAGCACAGTTCTGTCACAATAGCATATTTCACAACATGACAAAATAATAAAACGCATATCAGGTTTGTAGTATCACAAATGGTCGACGCGTCTCATATATGTAAGCAAGATAAAAACTGTCTCAATATTGAGTTTTTCTTATCCATTGTTATATTGTCATCAAAATTACTTAACTCGTCGTCACATTTTGATAATACCCCAACCTTTTGTTTCAGAGATATTCGTGTTTTGGGAAAAGCCACATGCCATTCTACCAGAAAAGAAAGTATCCGGAGAAATACGGTTTAGTCGATGACATTAGCCCTTTTCTGACTGGAAACAATGCTCACATGACCTTGCTGCTACAGATAGGATCACAGAGGCTATATGCCAGCAAAGAAGTTCTGACCTTGTCGTCAACATACATGGAAGACATGATAAAGGCTACGTCAATGAATCTGAATACGATTGCTCTAGAGTTTCCCGGAGAGAATTATGAAGATTTCATTTGTTTGCTTTGGAGTATCCATCCAAAGTTTTCGTCAGGTACTTCAGGTAAGCAGTATATTTCACCATTCAACCACCATATATATGGTGTAAAATCACACACTAAATATCCGAGGCCATTGAGTTCATTTATTTATATACGAATATTTAAAAGTTTAATCACTTTCAATAGTATCGGATTATAACAAACACTATTTGAAATAAATGAAGCACAACTATTTCAAAATACTGCAGATAGAAATGAAAGCAGCCGTCCACAGCCACATTGTTGTGTTGATGTTTTGTTGTTGGTGGTGGTGGATGGAATGCTTTCTGTGTTTTGTAGCCGTGCTTTTAGGGGCGCATGTAATTGGATTGTATGGTACTGTTATATCATTTTATATTTACAATTGAGACGTGATTCCTTCATTGAGGGTATGTTATTATTCATATCTCGTGAACGCATATCCGTGAACTGCCAGTTTACCTTTGGAAAACATTTTACGGTAAAAGCGGTGTAACGTTATGATGAATCTAGCAGATTTAATAGAGGCAATTCAGCGTAACTGAAATGGACGCGAATGTTCCTATATCCAATTTAAACTGATATATACAGTAATTAATATTCCGGCCAAATGTGCTAAATAGCTGATGAATATGTCATTGGTATATGCTACGTTCATTTATGATAAATATATATGGCATTAAGTTCATTCATAGAATATTAGTGAGATAATTAACTCACATGCAACGAACATAGTTTATGGTAAACTCTTCGGGTTTTACTTTTCACGTGGTACATAAACATTTATACCTCATGAATTTCAATAGAATAAATCCATTCCTTAAAATAATATAATTATTACATGTTTGTTCATATGAAACATAGATCTCAGTTGACTAAGTTGTTTAGACATTTATAAAACAGCATACAGTTAAATATATTTTCAAAATAATGCTTGAACTGATTTGAATATGTTTAATATCTTTACAGTGGAAAACGTGCATAGACTTTTAAAACTTGCACACAGATTCAAGATAAGAAAACTTGCCGATGATTGTGATAAAATATTGGATGAGGAAATGAATAAAGTGTTGTCGGTGTCCAAAAGAGAGTTGAAAGAAGAAATACGTATTGTGAGTGAAAATTTGCGTTTGGCGGAGCGGTATAAACTTTCTGAACTTCAAGAAAGTTGTTGCGAATTTTTGAGTACAGTAGAACAAGATGAAGTGTCTAGCCTCCAATTATCTCTTGATGTTAAATTGACTATCATGTTGAAATACATCTCAAAGTTTAAACAGCAAAGACGTCTTAATGTAAGTATAAATTAAGTAGATAGAAAATATACAATGTTTTCTCAGTTTTTTTAAAAATGTACCGTGTATATAATAAAACAAACAGTATTTTATTATTGCATATTAAACTGCTAATCAGACTTTACTGAACGTTTCATTTATTGAAACCTGTGAGTGTTTATATTGTCTTACTTTATTCGATACCGAACGGAAAATGCAGGTTTATGAGTTATACATATCCATGTTATCCCTACTCTTTACCTTCTATTTTTTGGTTAAGCTCAGTGTTCCAAAGAAATCCATTAATGAGATATTCTAAAATGCTGTGTGCTAGCCGTAAAGATCACGCCATACTTAGTGTTGATAAACTTTCAGATGATTTGTTGATAAACTTTCAGATGATTTGTAAACATGGAGCACAGCAAATGTTGCACGACAATACAATACACCTCAAGTCGGTTCTATGAACGGTAGTGCATATGCCTTCTTTCTTGTTGAGTTTTTTGCTTCCGTTTTAATCATTTTATCAGATATCACAGGTGCATTCGACCGCATTAATACGGATTTAGTCTTGTAGAACCCATTTTATTAAAATTGTCTTATTATATAATGTGACGACCGCGAGAGGATGTGGCTTGGAACACCGATAGATAAGTTTAAATTCTCTTTTCGTTTTCCCTTTTTGTACGTTTGTATTGCATTTATTGTGGAATTCTTTATTCATTATTTGAAAAGTGTTTGTAATGTGATGGTGGCTGTGTTCTTTGTATGATACGCATCCTGTTGAATTTATTTTTGGAAGAATGTTTTTTTCCATTTGAAATCTTTCCATTGTACAAAATTAATACAGAATAATATGTTTGGTTAATATATGCTTTTCATAGTTACAGCCACAAACGGGATATGCATTTCCTGAATCAGTTTATAATAAAGCAGTAAAACCAGATGCTGCAATATCCGAAGTTACTGCGAAACATCGAAAACAAGAAAACCCCTTTAGAATACCAGGAGAACATGAAGTGTGTTTGGTCATCAACGGCTGTAAACTGTATGCAGATGAAGACATATTATCAATTGCATCACCTGTGTTAATGCGAATAATACATGGCCAACTCCAAGAAAATGGTGACAGCAACATAGCAACACTGGCTTTAGAATCCAGCGAAGCTGATTTTATTGTATTGCTTCGATGTCTGTACCATAATCGTGCAGAGAAATTAAACGGTACGTTTAAATATATTGACAATATTTCATTTAAGCTTATTCTCAACGGTTTTTAAACCAGCATTTATATATTTCATTATGTCAATAAGTAGATGTATTAAGTAACAATTGGACGTTTATTTACTGTTTCGTAAAACTAATTGTATAACGTTGCACGAGATTTTATATCTAACATAGTTTCACGACCGTTATTCAAGGCTGTTGTATCGGTATTGCTCAATGTATTTTCAGGAAATGAAGCAATGAACCTCCTTCAGTTTGTTGATCGCTACCAGATGACAGCTCTTTGCAAATTAATCGAAGTGGCACTTATAAAACATTGCCAAGAAGGTTTGCCATCGACAACAATTGTCGATTACATAACGACGGCTGTCACGTACCAATTACCAGCTCTTCTCGTCTGCTGCAAATCTGCACTCAGGAAGAAATGCAGAGAGCCCGAAACAACTTCTGGTAGTGATGAATCGTTAAAAGAAAAGACAAAACTTACATCGACTATAGACATTCTCGAACAATCTGATGATTCAGACGATATTAACCTACCGGATGAATACTACGCCGATTATGACAATTCTTCTGTGGATGATTACTGAAGACCAACACATGCTGCAAGTCAGTTGTACTCAAGTTACAAATAATGACATATCTTGAGCATAGCATTTAGATAATTGTATTGAATTGTATCGTCATTTATGATGCTATGTGTGTGGTGTTATTACAACTTTGGCATGGCAGCAAATCAAGGTTTCAGTGATTTTTTTTTCTTTTTCTTTTCAATTGTTAGGGAAAGAAAAGTATTATCGAGAGGAACAAAAACGTAAAATAACTCACATATTTTTGTTTTAATCTTCCGGTGAAATTCTATTTTCATTTTTCAATTTCAACAGTGGAATTATCAAATATATTTCACTAAAAAAATCTCTGTAACCACATAATATTTCACAACACAATCAGATTATACTATGTAATCGCCTTAAAATAGTGTCAAAACTGTTTAGAAAATATACCCATAAAACAGTAAGAAACAACAATTTCTTTGAACCATTTTAATCATAACAAAACTAAATAACACAGCCTTTTTTTGTTTTTCGTCACTCATAAAGGGGCACGACTTTGTAGTGTCACGATATTTCATTGTAATTAAATGGTTAACAAATGTAGGGCATTATATGAAATATAAAATAATCACTAAAATGAATGTTGAACAACATTTTCTTCAATTACTAAATACGACAATTTATATCTGAAATATTTGCAGTCGTGAGAGTGAAAAATAGTGATGACGAAAACATATTTATTCGTGACTTTGAAACGAAGAGATATTTTACTATTTCAATACACAATTAATAAATAATAGTGTCTACTTTGTTTTATCAAATTCGTTCATCAAAAAATATTACTTACGCATATTCATGGCCAGGAATCGGTAATTTCACTGGTAAACGTTTTACAGCGAGGGATGAAAGCTAAAAAGATTTAAGTTCTTCTTTATAAAATATACTTAGACCTTTTTTTTTTTTTTTTTTTTTTTCTTTTTGAGCCAAGACTTATGACCCGTTTATTGTTTATACATACACATACGTATCACAAGCATAACATGACAATATAGAATTTTGATATATTGAATTAACATAACATAGTTGGTAATCATATTGACTCATATTTTTAATCTAAACAGAATCAGCCTATATCGTTTACCCATTTGCATAGATTGGAATATTACTCTTCAACATGATCCGAATTGGTCTATATTGTTTACCTTTTGTAGAGATTGGAATATTATTAAGCAACCTGAACTGAATCAGTCTATACTGTTTACCCATTTGTAAAGATTGAATCTTTATTCTTGAACCTGAACTCAAGTGATGTTTGTCGAAGTAAGTCAACCCTGCTTATAATGTTCGCATACATTTCTTATGAAGTTTATTATTAAGTAGAGCTTTTTTTGCCGGATAGTATTTTTAAGGTTGACCATAACTGACATTACCGAAGAATAAATCCTGCTAATAACATAACAGTCCATTAAGGAAAACTAATCAAAATTTTCATATTATTATTACTCACTAGTTGTTTTGCGGTATGTGTGTGAAATGTCAGATCATCATAACTATTATTTTTTTGTTTTTAATCGGGAGAAATATATCTGGTAGAATTGACATGTTTTCTAAGAGATACCTTTAAACTTTCATTGTAAAGTTTTAGACATTTCATGAGATATTTTGGCATTGCATGCCTTGGCTTATCTACATATTATATGCATTTTCATTGTGCACTTTATTATCAACAATTTTGGGGATGATTTGCTATTACAACCTGCATTGATTGGTAAGTTTTATAGTGTTCATATTTGTCTTTGTTGGAGCTGGAAAACAGGGTTTAACTCTTCCACATATAATGGTAGTCAACAGACATTTTTGCTAATATTAATGTGCTGTATTATGTAAAATTACATATTGAGTATGTTCCAGACTTTATTTTGACAAACGTTCAACCAGTATTTCGTCGATTGATTGATTGATTGATTGAATATTTAGCGTCATTTTTATGCCATCGAGGGCTAACAGACGTTCAGTTAATCTAACCACTGTTTCCTGGGATTAACAAGAACTCGAGCACTCCCCATCTCCGCATGTAACTGATAACTTTCCCACTTGAATCAGTGGTGAGAGACGAATGATAATGAGACACAATGTCGTATATCAATCATCAAGGAGACTGTTGCCGGGCGGGGGATTCGAACTCACGACCCCTGGATTGATAGTCAGACGCGTAACCAACTGACCTAATCGGGCCCGGCCGTATTTCGTTGAAGCTGTTTATTGATAAAAATCACAATTGTGAACGAATCTATTAATTATCTAAATTAATCAGTATTGAAATAATAGTGTTGGTGGGATCTTGAGCTATTGTAATAAAAATTACATTGTCATTTGTGTGTTTACTTCAATTTATGCTCGCCGACACAATTTTAAGTTTCATTTACCATTTTCACAAAGTAATAAAACAAATAAGAAAATAGATGCCAACATACGAGTATGTAGTGTTCAAATTACTCAGCCACCACAACATGGTAGTCATAATTACATATATAAACTGCAGACATGTGAAACGTTTAAAGATTCATTTGAACATGAACACTAAGTGCTTTTAAACTTGAACAAAAGGAACACTCATCGTTGGCGAAATTGAAATGTGTTATTCTACTTATAGGACCATTTAGCCGGGTGTGTTCTTTAAAATTCTATATAATGTATATCATATGCACATGTCACTATAATAAAGTACCTAACTACTCACCTTCCTGTCTACCTACATACCTGCATGACTGCATGACTGCCTGCCTGCCTGCCTGCCTGCCTGCCTACCTACCTACCTACCTACCTACATAATTACCTACCTACCTAATAACGATAATAAATACATATAAAATAGTGGAAAGTTGAAGGAAAAGCTACACTTGGTTTTATATCAATCAATTAAATGTCAGTAAAGCTACAATAGATTTCCTGTAATAACTCTTATGTGCCAGGTGTATTTTTGAAGCGCACATGACAGACACATTTCTGCTTGTAAACGATCCTGTGTTTCATTTAAATATGTTTCAAATATATATAGAATGTCTTATCTTGGTCATATCTGGTTTGCTAACAGTATAACACATCCGTCACAATATCTTACTACCTTAGTAATTTCGGAGACGTGGCAGATACAGCCCTGAAAATGTTAACTCGTTGCCGTCATCATTTTATATTACAAATACATTTTAGATATTTTAATAAATTAAAAACAAGAAAAACTCCATATAAATGACTTATTTGCTGAACAATGCATTTCGGCTATAAAGCCTTCTTTAGGTTCTAAATGCATATAGTAAACGACATAAATTGATGACGTCATAAACAGATAAATGACGTTGCATTTTGACGTAAACATGATATATATAAATATAAGAACAGGATAAAAATGCTACACAATTACCTGCGAAAAGAAATTGCGTGTTAAGCAGAAGAACATTAAAAAAAACAGTAATAACTGTACTATATAGTATAACCCTTATAACTTTTTAAAAAAAGAAGCTTTTACACAACAAAACACTTGTTCTTTAAGGACATGATTATCTATGACAGTATAATTTTAATTCTTTATATCACTTTTTCAAAAGTTCAGTGAGTTTCCTGTTCATTTGAGTTTACAGTACTGACTAAGGCAGTGATGTACATAAACCATTACCAATACTGCAAACAGATACTGATCGGAATCTAATTGAATTATTAAACTATATAAAAAAATAATGACTGACATGAAAGAAATGAAATTCAATGTTTTAACATTGACCTTTTTGTCACGTCATTCTTACTTACAAGACGGAATTATCAAATACTATCATTTTTTCATGCGACGCAAAATCAAACATTTATAAACTGCAGTAGCAATCTCTTGAATTAGAGAAAACCAGTACAATGGCGTTTGCCAAACATTTTTTTATTAAAATTAACAACTTATTGAAACCGCCCAATCTGTTTAAAATTTAAATTCTGTACCAACTAAGAATATCTAAAGGGTACGACCGATGTAGCGACGATGTTCATGCAGTGGTCAAAAGTGTTTGACATTTCAAGTCTCATTATAAATCCTAAATATTCGAAAGCTATGTAATTTCTGTCCTATGAATGTTGAAACAAACATACATCTATTTTGGGAATGTAAATTTTCTAGAGCTTGAAGTATATCTTAACGATAAAAAGTTAACAATAAAGCTGAATTATATGGTAATATCTCTTGGATGTACATAATGGAGCAGTAATTAAAATTTATTAAATACTATATTGTTTTGTGCTTAATATTTCATTTACAAAAACAAGTATGCAAAAACAATTCCCATGTTCATTGAGTTAAAAGAAAGTAAATATATTAGAAGAATGCAAACCAAACAAATGTTTTTTTTTATTCTAAAAATAATAAATTAAGATCTTTTATGATTGTGAAAAGTTTTCAATGTTTATTATTAGCTATATAAAATAATCTGAATATACTTATTAATATAAAATCTTAGCATGTCATATATATTATTCACACTGATCTTCTATTATGTTATGAAAAATGTGTTGCTATGTATATAAATGTATGTGTATACTGAGAAATAAAATATTTAAAGAAATGACCCAAACATAGTCAGTTTGGACAATGACAATCGGGTCCGATTAGCTCAGTCGGTTACGCGTCTGACTATCAATCCAGGGGTCGCGAGTTCGAAACCCCCGTCCGGCAACAGTCGGCGTGATGATTGATATACGACCTTGTGTCTCATTGACATTCGTCTCTCACCACTGATTCGCGTGTGAAAGTTACAGTTACTTGCGGAGATGGGGTGTGTTCGAGTACTGGTTAATCCCAGCAAACAGTGGTTAGGCTAACTGATCGTTTGTTAGCCCTTGATGGCATAAAAATGACGCTAAATATGCAATCAATCAATCATTATTTGAATTTCAACACAAGTAATTTTCAAGACTTCAGATTTTCGTGTTTGGAAAACAAAGTAATAACGGGGAAAGAACTAATCTGCAAACAAAAAGTGCACTCCAAAAGACGCTAGGGTTCAAAATACGGGGAAAATTCTTGCAAAACTGAACCATGTTCGTTAAAGAAACATTGTATATACAGCATACTGGAAGTTATATATCATACATATTTAACATATAACATTATAGCTTCTCAGCTTTGTTGTTGTTTTTTTTCATTAAAGGCCGAAATATAAACCCTATCCATTTTCAACGAAAATGAACTAACTGACGAAACATTACATTGCCGAGCAGAGAGAGATTACTCTGTAGGTAAGTTCAAAATGAAAATACAATGCAATGTAATTAACAATATAAAAAATTAAAATAAAAACAATACAATGCAGTATAAAACGATATAATACAATACAATACAATACAATACAATACAATACAATACAATACAATACAATATAAAACAATACAAATCAATGCATTTCAATGCAATGAAACACAACGCAACGCAATGCAATGCAATGTAAATACAATGCAATGCAAAACAGTTATATACAGTATAGTAATGTTTGGTACGGTATGGTAAATGCACAAGACAATGTAGTGCAATGCAATACAATGCAATGTTAATACAATACAATCCGACGCAATGCAATACAGTACTATACAGTAGAGTAATGTTCGGTACGGTACGGTACGGTACGGTACAGTACGGTACGGTACAATGCAATGCAATGCAATGCAATGCAATGCAATGCCATGTCATATCATGCATAGCAATGTATTAAATGCAATAAAATCGATAAAATATTATGCAAAGCAATGAAGTGTAGTGCAGTGTAGTCAAGTGCAGTACAGTGCAGTTTTCAGTGCAATACAAACACATGTGAATTGTTTGTATTGGGTATATAGTATCAATGCGAGCGTTCTGTCATTTCGGCTAAAGATAACGAATCACGCTCTCCTGCATGTACCTTACGTGATAAATACGTAATGTGTATATCGTAAAGTACACATGTATGCATTATGCGCATACCAAGGCAAGACGTTTTTCATTTGTTGGTTTATGGTAATATAAAAAGAAAACATGTTGGATATGTGGTCGAAAAATATAATCACAAAAATTTAGGATAGATTTAGCAACACGTTTTTACCTTAGATGCATTGCAGCAAACAAATAAAACACATCATTTCAAAATAATTGTCAACTAAAATATTGTTTTCTGGCAAATATAATTCACTTTCAAAATCATAACACGTGCTTTGAAACTTCTGGGTAATTCCTATAATATAAATACAATCCAAAACACTTTCAATGGTGTGAGTTATGGCAAATCATTGGTGTTGTTTACAGCAGAAGCAACGAGACAGACAAACAAACGGCACCCTGTTAAAAACAGAAGAAAAAAACAGCGGCTAGAGCTACATTATTTCTTTATACCATTCGCGCATACATGTATGCATGCTACAGCATCCGTGACACAGTGTCTGACTAGGCTTCTCTAATTGGCACCGTCTCGTTTAATCGTGTAACATGTGGGGTGGGGGTTGGAGTAGAAGAGAAATCGGCTGCTACTAAACCAGGTTTACAGAGACAGAGTTTTACTTTTGAACATTCTAGGGCTTTAGTGTCCGTTGTCAATGTTTTTATTTAAGATAAATATGTGATAGTTTTCGTTGTTTGTGTTAATGTTGATGGGTGATAATGGTCTTTGAATATAACGTATCTTGTAAGACATGCATTTCTAACAAACTAATAACATGTGGCCTAGGCTGAGCTGATAGTGGTTGTTTATCTCAAATCCGTTGTCCGTATGTTTGGACAGCTGAAATAATCTACATTTAGTGTCAATACATCTTTATAGAAGTTCTCGTGGATTATTATTGTACAAAGAGGTTTGTATTCTATAACACATTGTAGCTGCTATTAAAACAACGTACACTTTGTATTGAGGTGTTGATTAATATGATTTAAATTATATAAGCGGATTATGGAATAGCGACCGACAAATGTTGTACAGTAGTGTCTTTATTTGTGTACTTTATTCTGTATTATAAGACGTACATAAACTATATTTTTATAACACTAAATCAAAGGAATGACATAGTTATATTGATGAACTTGTTTTTTATGTATTTTATTCCGCTGAATAAAATAATTTTATTGCAGTCTGTATCAACTTTTTTAATTACAAAGGAATGGCAGACGGCAAAGAACGAGGTTTGCGGTTCAATGGAAATGTTGCCATAGTAACTGGAGGATGTATGGGAATAGGAAAGGGAATTGTGGATGTCCTAGGTAAGCAAAAGGAAAAGGGCGAGCCAATGTTCAATGTAAAGTTTAGGTAAGGTAAGTTTTAATGTCCCAGATAAATCACTGGAAATGGTATCGTCAACTTCCAGTGGTAAGGATATGAACCGGAATTTTTCAACATCTGGGTTAACAAAATTGATAATGATAGTTGATGTCCAATGCAAGGAATAGGAACAATGGAAGAGTATATGTTTCGAGATATACACTTTGAAAGGAATTGGAGAGAAACTGTATGATTTCTATGTAACGTTAAGAAATCGGGTTTAAAATAAGAAAAATGAAAAAGTGTTGGCGTTATATGATATACTCTTACTACACGTGTTCCATAATTAAACTGACTACACGTGTTCCATAATAAAACTGACTACACGTGTTCCATAATTAAACTTACAACACGTGTTCCATAATAAAACTTACAACACGTGTTCCATAATAAAACTTACTACACGTGTTCCATAATAAAACAGACTACACGTGTTCCATAATAAAACTGACTACACGTGTTCCATAATTAAACTTACAACACGTGTTCCATAATAAAACTTACAACACGTGTTCCATAATAAAACTGACTACACGTGTTCCATAATTAAACTTACAACACGTGTTCCATAATAAAACTTACAACACGTGTTCCATAATAAAACTTACAACACGTGTTCCATAATAAAACTTACAACACGTGTTCCATAATAAAACTGACTACACGTGTTCCATAATAAAACTTACAACACGTGTTCCATAATAAAACTGACTACACGTGTTCCATAATAAAACTTACAACACGTGTTCCATAATAAAACTTAATAAATTGAGAAATAATCATACTCACTTTAAAAAATTGTCATTTTAAAATTAATATTTTTAACATTCGTGACGCAACTCCCTCGTTGAACCTATATGTAATGTTGCCGTTCATGCATATTGTTGTGCTTTAGCTTCGGGTTCATTTTACGACAAAATAAGTGCTACCGAGGTATTCGATTGGATATGATAAATCTGGTTCCCCTTTCTATTGTAGCAATTCAGTTTAACTTTGCTGTTAAAATGCTAAACTTAAACCTATGGATGTAATACATCATTTGTAGGGTTAAGCTACTATTTAATTAATTATTAAATGAGACATGCAGGTATAGGCTGTGCACATGCATAATAAGGACTAAACTTTATTGAAGTTGAATAGCGTCATTCTTTGATTAGCATATTAGAGCGTAAAAATTATGGGACAGGCAGGGAATTCCCTGCTTTTGCATTAGGGTATAACAGACATGAATCGGGCGGATGGCAAGTACTGGGATATACTATTCTTGCACACCGGATAAAGATATCTGCATTTTTACCGGTGTTAGATATTTCTATCTCACATAGGGCCGAGATATAATTCTCGAGCTATGATGACTCATTTATGACGTAATATATAAAAAATGACGTTAATCATATAATTTAAAGTTTGGTATGCAAGAAAAAGAATCATGTATGGCTTTTTCGGTTCAGATAGAATTATCCGTCCCTTGGGATAATTTTTTTCGCGAGCCTCGTTCCCGCCAAAATAGTTATCCCTTTGGACGAATTTTTTCTATCCAAACCTCAAACTCATGTAAAATTCTTATAATAAACTCTTATTAACAAAAAATCAATACAAATATAAAAATATTATGTCAATAAAGGTGACAAACGTTTTGAAAATAAAGTAAATGCATGTATATACATATATATTCAATATTGGCGTTATTGATATGGCAATATTTCAGTTGAACATGGCGGGAAGGTTGCTGTACTAGACATCAACGGTATGTATGCACCTTTATTCCTTTTTCAATAAATCTATTCAAATTTATATTATCATATTATTTGAAATAACATTTGTAATAAACTGATTTTTGCGGGAAACAGCAAATATAGCATTACATCTGCGTGCACTCAAGGACTTGTATAGAACGATAGGAAACTTGCATCTCTCTACTAAATGTTGATAAAATAGCATACGAAGAGTCAATGATTTGGCAAATAAATCGTTAAAATTTTACAGGACAGGCAACTGATTTCTTTTACATAAAATATAAGGTGTGTTTACTCGTTGATGTTTTATAATGTTTTAAACAAGCAAAATGATTTTTTAGTTGCAGTATACACATTTTGTAACGATAAAAACATTAACAATTTTAAAAACAATTTACTAGGAATTGTCTCGTTTTGTAGAGCATTCCATTGTGCAAATAAATAATCTTGATTTGTATTTCTAACACGAATGGAAGCTTGGATATTTGAAAATGAGATTTCGCGAGGTATTGCGTGAATACGCGAACATCATAAACTCTCAATCAGCTGCTTTTTCTTCTCTATATAACCGCTTGGTGTAGTGAATGGCTTTCAACTATGATTTGCGTCTAGATATATAGAGAGAAAGTGAACGTGAAACATTTTTGTATCCTTTAGACGTTTTTTTTTTATTATTTGTAAATTCAATTATATATCTTTTTTTATAAAATATCAAGAATAATTAATTTAATGTTTTAATCCAGATGTGTTGTACAAAAGTTAAGTGTTATAAAATAATTTACACCAAACATACATAAAAATCCTAAATTTATATGACGTTTAACAATATATTGCCTGATTTGATCTGTTATTATCTGCTACAATCATATTCACGAACAAGCGTGTGCTGAAATAAAATAAGGTTATTTTACAGTGTTTCGTACTATATGGGAATATTGTTTTCACCACAATACGTACGAGAACAGTATATTCCCATATTGTACAAAACACTGTAATATAACCTTATATTATATTTTTATTCTATACCTCAATCTGAAAGAAATATATTTAAAGAGTAAAGAAATATCACAATTCTTTTAAGTGAATAAACCGTGTGTTCAAAAGGGCAGACGAATAGCGGAGATATTTCGATTTTTTCAACGTTATTATTGGATCCAATAAACTTTTACGTTTTGAACGGTCACGTGATAACATTTGGAGTAGGTGATACACTTACAGGTATAGAATAAAATGCTTTCTTAATCTACACAAATGAATGATATCAGCTCTGCGCTTAACTCTAGAGACTATTTCAATTACAGAAGTATACACTTTGTATATATGTCTTGTTGGGGAATGCAAAGGGAGGTCAGAATTGCTATCATATATTGGAGACATTTGATAAACAAACATATATGTATTACGTAATACATGAAACTACGTTATACGGTACATATATATAATATTCAAAAGCCGACCTGCACCCTCTCTTCAGCTGAAGTAGGATCTACGCTGTCAAGTGATGGACCTGGTGAAATATTTTTCATTCTCTGTGACGTCACAAAGGAAGAAGATGTGAAGGTCAGCAACCATTAAACTCAATATAGAATAACATATACATGTACAAGTGTATAGCGTGTACCGTTCTCTACATGAGCCATGTTAATATGAATTTAATATGACGTGTTTTTTTTAAAATGCCAAACAAAATCATGTACATGTACCTTATACCATTGCAAAGTAACACGATATAAAATGAACGTGATGGATCAAGGACACATGTGGATGACTTTTTTACCGTAATCATGTGTGAAATGCGTTATAATGTCTCTCTATACGTCTCACACAACACATAATTTTGTATGTTCTACATATAGAGAAATGCACTTCTGGAACACTGAATACATTACCAATGTTTTTAAAAGTGCCATGTTCCCATAGATAGTCTTCTGGTCAAATTATGCAGAAAAACATGGGATTGGATTGACCAGATTAATTTTTCACAATTTCGATGGTTTGATGGCACCGCTTCATTTTTTAATAATTCTGCCCATTTGTTGCAGTGTATCACTACGCATCTTGTAACTGTCATAGCGTCATCAAACAGTACTCTATGCCATCCAAACTTGGCAGATATCATGAAAATGTTCCAATGTTCTCATTATGCAAAATGAAATATGACATTTTGTGCATTTTCAACAAAAATAATGCCCAACTGCTTTACACAGCTCTAATTTTTTTAGCGTAAGAATCTTGCTACCGTCATATAAGGGAGGAAATTTATAAGTGAGGTATATATCGGTGGTGGGTCCGATGTGAGTGGGGCTGTGGTAAGATGAAGGTCTGTGAAATAATTACGTCATGAAATGTACGTCATTGCGCATCGCTCTGTCGGAAGTGTTATATGTAAAATATAAGATTGGCAGTGTCACTTGATTGGTAGATGGTACAAGCAAAAATGGTAATTAATGACACCATCATAATAGTGTGTAAAATATTAATTAATTTTATATATTGAAAAATGCACTGAAATGATTTAAATGAGTCTAGTAAACGTACATAAAATATTGTTTAAATAAAAAAAGATAAATTTTGTATTTTTATCAAATCAAATCTAAATAATCAATAAATGATCAACACACATGGCAGTAATATAAAATGCATCTGCATTAATTATTGTTGTTTCAGAAAGCAGTTGAGACTGTGGTGGACAAATTAGGCCATATCGACTTGCTAGTTAATGATGCTGGCTGGCGTAAGTTATTTATTTAATATCATATTATACAGACGGATGTACATATTCAAGGAAAGCATGATACTTATCTTTGTTTCTCATGTGTGCACTACTCCATCAACCTATGTAAATAGTAGCGGATAAAAGCAATCACTTGGTATGACAGAATGCAACCCAAGAAATATAAACAGCAGTCGCAGATTTACTTGAGTTGAATGAGAAAACACAACCCCCTTCTACCACACCTCTAAGACCTGCTTAACCCTTTACTCCAAAGATACGCGTTTTCCCTTACCAATCAAAGAAGACCTTTAAAAACAGTGCAGGAAGTATTCAGATTGCTCGTTACGGCAATCTGAACTCTTCCTGCACTGTTTTCCACTCAGTTAATATTCGCCACTACTAAAACTGGATCTGTCATATATTATGTGTTGCAAAATGACGTTAAAACAGTACTGAATGAGATACATGATGCAAAGGCAACAAAAATGATAAATCACTTTTCACAATCTTATTGTATTCACCGGCTGCACTTCTTTGTACACTTTAGAAGTTTAAGATTTAACATCTTGACTTTTAATGTTACTAGAGAAGGTTAGTAAAATTAATGCTATTGCAGATCCGCCGCCACAGACAACGGACAACACAACTGCAGAACAGTTTCGAGATTTATTTAACCTTAATGTTACTGGGTATTTTTTTACCTGTAAGGTATGTGTCTTTTATACGTCTAATACTTAATACATTGTATCAGTTGTACAAGGTTTTGATTGATATCAGTTATAAATTTGACATACTTAATCTGAAGCCGGCATTAAACATCATGCTGCAATATGTAGTTTAATATATATATTTTATTTTCGTCCCAATATTCACTTTATAGTCATATTTCTCTGTCAGTATGCATTACCTCACATCAGAAAGACAAAGGGCAGCGTGGTAAACATATCGAGTGTGGCACAAATAGGTCAGAGAGATGCAGTTCCGTACGTTACTACAAAGGTAATATATATACCAAAAGATTAAGTTTAGCAAAAATGTTCATATGCATATCTTTACTATATTATATATATACATGTAACACAATTAATCGAATGTATTTTAAAATTTGCCGATACCTAGGGAGTCATTACAAATTATATTTTAGTGTTACAAGATTTCTTAAAATTGCATGACTGCAGATAATATTTACCAGGAAATAAAGGGCCAAAAATATTGATTCCGAAAGTGAATCATTCGCTCATCGTATACTTTGTCGGTCACTTACCTCGCTTTACATTAAACATAGGAATATCATTTAAAGTCACGTGATATCGAACTCTTTTATTTTTGTTATTTATTAATATATTGTGTTTATTGCTGAGTTAAATTTTAAGTTATGATTTTTTATATGTATGCATGTATATAATTTGTTATGCTTTATTGTGTACTCTTTTAATCAACTTTTTATATATATATCGTCCTATCAGGGAGCTGTAGCAGCAATGACTCGCTCCTTAGCTGTAGATGAGGCGAAATTCGGCGTCCGCGTTAACGCGTAAGTTAAAGTTTTACAGGACAGGCAACTGATTTCTTAAAGGTCTGGAACCAGACATATTTAAATAAACACTTGGATACCACTATAATCATTAATAAAAATACCGGATATTTATATTAAAGATAATGCATGCTTTATCAAATAGTGATTTTCAAAAAATATATGACCAGTTGACTATTTGAAGAAAACAAATATAAGAAGTCCTGTATTTGTTTAATTGTTATTTACCTGCAAGTTGGTTTCTTAGTATGCAACTATTGAACTATCTGACCTCTGCTGGGGTCACCTATGTGTGCCTTCAGGTGTTTTACCCATTTCTATTTTTGAATGGCTTACTGTAAGCTGTTCACCTTGGTCAAACAGTATCAAATCTGTCTTAATCAAGTGCAGAGTTAAGATTGTATTTCAGTTTGACACGTTATATAATAAGCTCTGGTCACGGAGGATTGCATATTTAATTCAAACACTTTAATGCCAGTGTTGAACGTCAACAAGCCATTGCATAAAACTTCTATCTGCGGTAAAACATGAGTCGCTGCGGTCATCGTGTGGGTGCCTTTCACACTGTGAACGCTTTAGAACACTCAACAGAGGAGTTGGTTTTCAGAAGCATTCGAAACATAATTTTAGAGTTAATAGTAAAATGGTTGAGAAATGCAATTAAAAGAAATAATCAATGTGTTTTTCAAATAAAGTTTTTATAAAATTTTATAATAATAAAGTGTGAAAGGGATTATATTGGCAGATTACACATAAAAGCTACAAATGGATACCATGTCAATAATTGAACAGAAACAAAGACGAACTAGTTTTTGTGTTCTTTAAAATCAAAAAGAAGCAAGGTAAAACATGCCATAACGAAAGGACTAATGGTATTATAATTATTATAATGTTTGCACGCAATTGAAAATTTTTACCTGTTTTGTTAGTGATCTGACCTTGTTTTGTTCAGTGATTCATTGGACACCATGCAGCAGTTATATACTAGTTAATAATTTCTTTAAAAATGATTCCCAATTTCCTGGGTGTAAGTATTTACATCAGTCGTAATCAATGTATGTGTATATGAATGATCGGAACACCGAAAGCGTTTTTTTTTTCAAAATGAAAAGGTAAACAAATCAAATGGTTTAGCTTCTGAAAACCGACACATATAATGAAGCGGCAGTATATACTTATATGCTTTGTATTAATAAATATGTAAGTGTTATGCATATCTTTGGATTTGTAATGTTTATTTATCACATGCATTACGGTGCAGGAATGTAATAAACTCATGATATACGTTCCGACTTCTCCGAATATTTAATGACGTAGATTTGTCATGTCAAATGGGGTTACTTTGAGACGTTACGTCATACGACGAAAGACAAATCAAATATGCCAGACTTATTTCTCTTTTCCTATAGAAAAAATAAATGGTAATTTTCTGAGTTATGTAATATAAAGAATCTTACATGCGTGTTCGTTTATTATCTAATTTATTAAACTCGTTGGCAAAATGATATAACACTCGACAGAGTCTCGCATAATATATTTTTACCAACTCGTTTGATAAATTCAATGATAAACGAGACTCATGTAAGATCCTCTATTTATGACACCATATTGAAGGATAAATGCCAATATACATTATTTCACAAAACCAATTCTTCTTCTGAACTTTCAACACTCCTTTACTAACCAAAATAAAACACATGTATACAACATGTAGAATAGAAATGTGATAAGAAATACTACGGAATGCATTGTCTTTACAAAAATACATAATTTGTTAGTTAGGTCGGACGAGTAAATTGTAATTTGATTAAGGGTTTTATAATTGGTTAAATGTCAGTAAATTCGTAACCCTACCTGTTTTCTTACTCATTTGCGCGCATACGAACGCACATGCACACACACGAACACTTGTTAATGATATTGGCAAGATAGAAAATCAAGGAAGATACATGCTTTAACAATATCAAGTTGAAATGGATGTTGCAGATTTTCTTATGTTTTCAAACTAGACTAAAATATATATTTCTTTCTCAGAATTTCTCCTGGAGCAATAGTGACCCCACTGCTCAAGTCTTGGTTGGAATCCTGCGAAGATATACGCGAGGAAGAAAAACTTAGCAAACTGCATGTAAGTATTGGCGTTTATTGGATGGTTGAAATCGAAAGCATATGTACTGTTGCATATCCTGCCTAGACTTTTCGTATTTGATAGAGCAATATCTCCCAGGGCTCTTTGTACTTGTCTCAATTCGTCTCTGTCAGCGTTTTTGGGTCATGGTAGATTTAAGTAAAAGACAGTAGAACAATTCTAGATCTTCCCATTAGGGACCGTTACATAAAGCGTACCATAAACATTCCTTGAAATTCAATAAGAAAGAACATAAAGGCTGTAATAAGTGTCTGTTAATGTCGTATTACTCGTCTACAAATTTTGATAAAGCAATCAATATTTTAAAGAATATATATTGGAAATACAAAAGTGGCAGGTTAGCTGTTCCGTTCAGAATACAATTCTAACAATATCAACACTTCTTAGCTTTTTAAAAAAATTAAGTCATACTAATTATACTTATTCCTTTGAGATCAACTCTACAGGTATACATGCATATGCTTTTGTAAATCATTCCTGTTTAGCTGCATATACTTCCGTCCAAATTAATCCACCGTATCCACCGAGTTTAAAAACTAACTTTGTGGAGGCTGTGGAAGTATTACTAGTCTGAATGAAGTTAGCTTAAGTCGCCGCGTCTTAATTTTGTAAAATGTGTGAGTAAACCGTAAACGTTGACAGGGATGAATGCAGCGTAGCGCAAACAGTCATGGGAAAAATTGAATATATACTGAACGAAACCTTTAACCCGCCACTTTTGTGCTTAATGTACTTGACATTTTATATATTTTCTCAAAAGGTAAAAACGCAATTTCCTTGAACTTTGAATACGAAAAAACATTAAGGCTATATAAAATAAAATAAAAAAACTATTTACTACTATAAACATTTTAATAACAATATATCGACAAAGATATTGGAAATACAAAAGTGGTGGGTTAGCTGTTCTGTTCTGTATAATAATGGTCAAGTTATACACGTAATGTTTATGAGACTTCTGTATATTTTTGTTACTTGCATACTATGTAATTTACATGCACATGGTACTCATTCACTATAAACACATTTAAAAACGTCTTTGAACATTTTAGATTTATGAAAAGAGAAAAATATTATTGGAAATATTAAGTATCACTATTTTGTAAAGAAACAACCCGGCATAGTTAACATATTGGTGTTAATTTGTATGTGAGTATGATTATTAAAAACATTTCTTACACGTGCTTCAGTTTTCATGGACCAATATTCAATCATGCAATGTAATATATCAAATGATGTTGAACCCAAACACACAAATATTCCACCATGGTACTTTCAAAATGTATGTTGTCTTTCATTGCAGCTTCTCGGTCGTATAGGAGAGCCAAGAGAGATTGGTCTGGCATGCTTGTTTCTGGCAAAGGACGCCACTTTCTCAACAGGCATAGACCTGAGTTGTTCCGGTGGAATGGAAATTGGCTTGGCAGACAAACATTATTGAATGTCACACTATATTGAAAAAACTGGCATCAAATTGTTTACACAAAGAAGCGGCGTTTAAACTCGAAGAATGTGTTAATAGTTTAATAACCTTGTTATACTCATGAAGTTGTGTAAACCTGAAATAATTACTATTGCCCATAAAATGCAAAAACAAAAGGATCTTTTCAAGGCGGTGACCTCTGATCTTATTTCTTTTTTATGTGTTTGCATTATACTTATTATATTTACTCTATGTATAAATTGTGTTCTTTGAATGCTACGTCACATACGTCGGACATATGTAATAGTGTTTTGTAGCTCAGTATTATAGATATAAAATGATAAAAAGGAACTTTATTGTTGTCAAGTTCATCGCCAATTCGTTAAAGAATAAGAGGCTTGTTAAGTAATTTAGTAATGATTATTTAGAGGATATTCAGACGAGTAGGCTGAACGCTCCATTTTAGAAACTTTAAGTAGATTGAGAATGTTTTGTTGGTAAAGGCGTAAAGAAGGTATTCAGTTTGGAAAATACCCAAAAATGTACTAAATTTGATTTCGATATTAAGGACATAGTATCAGTGGCCGTGCATATTAAACTTCCCACGTACTTCCGTATGTATTACAGAAACGGAAAGAGAGACGGTCCTGAAAAGGCACCAGGGAGTGAGTGACAATATACTTAACCCAAAAATATCATCTTTTTAGGGTCGTTGTTGTTTTGATGGTATTTACTGTCTTATACAACCAAGTGAATAAATGTGAGAAATGCTCGATTTTTTAAACAAAGTATTATTATATCAATTTATAAGGTCAATGGTAAAATGTTGTTGATCAAGATAGTTGCCTATTATCTCACTATTATGGTGTAAGCCCACCATTGATATTTGTCTTTATTCAATCGTAAATAATAAAAGTTTGAAGACTTGTCATAGAGAAACCCAAACGAAAGAAGTGAAACTTACATTTTATTGTTTGTAAACCTCTGCACTACAAAAATATGATGAAAAAAGTAGGGGACATGTGTTATATAAGATTTTTTCTGTTGAGTCTGTACACTGTTGTCAATGCTAAAGTAGACTTCTGAAATCATGTTTTCATACGCCTATTTCCAAGCATTTTAGTTAGTATTATCAATTAACAGTATTACTACCAAGTTTCAGGCATTCAATTTTATTCAGAAAACCAGTTTCTGCATGGTCATTATATACATGCGCGAGCTATCGACCGACATGCAATTTTGATGTGTTTCACTATAAGTGCCAAAACTATGTTTTAACTTAAATTCAATGAAATATTTTACACCAAAATAGTTATTCACAGATAGACCATAATGAAAGAACTGATACTTACATTTTATTGTTTGTCGACCTCTAAACTATCAAAATATAATGAGAAAAGCAGGGATCATGTGTCAAATAAGTTTTTTTCTGTTGGTCTGTACACTGTTGACAAAGTGCAGGTAAACTTCCGAAATCATGTATTCATACCCCTATTTCCAAACATCAAATTTGTTTTCTGAATTCGCAATTTAAACATGACAATGCCTTCAAAATGTCCAAAATACCTCATTAATGCCATTTAAATAAAGATGAGAATTTAAATAAGGAAAACGCATTTTTAAAGAAGAAAAAACAATGACTATTTAAAACCGACATTATGCGACTACCCCACGGAAGCATTTCCTGTTTCCAATAGTGTTACTATACCTTATCCGCCATTTATAAATGTTTTAAAGATTTGTAAATAACTGTTCAAACACTGAAGTACTCGAGCGTTTTCTCAATACGCAGCAACAGGATTTTCAAAATGGCCAAAGCTGCACAACTGCTGTATTTAACTTACAAGAAACTATTTTTCATATTTTGGAGATGGAATGTAACATTTGTGTTGCCCTGTTTGATATTAAAGGAGCCTTTGGCGCAGTATGACATGCATATTTATTTGTTAAGTTGTGCAACTTATGTTTTATTAGCAAATTGTGGCATTCTCACCGTGACGGATATACTATCTTAGAATGGTGGTCAAACTTCCGGGTAGAACTTCCTATGATATATACGTTGAACGAAGTCTAAGGCAGACTGGCGTTTTGGTATGGTATGTTTAGCCTACATAAACGGCGTATTAACTGTGCTCGATACTTTTAGTTACGGCGCTAAAGTTGGAACTGTACCGGTCGGCATTCCGATCTTGGTGGTTGACATATGGCTAGTCACAGCTCCTATCAGTCTTTTCTTAATACTGGATACACGAATGCAACAATTTGAATTTGAAATTAATAACAATCTTGCATATCTCCGTTCGCTCAACCATTAAACATTTCGTATGGTCATACCCTTAAACTGTATGAATTCATCAATTCATTAAGGTATGCTACTTGATTCAAGAGACTGCAAGAGAGTTAAACGAGTCAAATGACCGTTGTCAAAAGGGAAAAATTCCTTTCACGCAATACTCGACTGTGGAATGTTTAATTCTGGTCCTAATCCTGGACTTCAGAAACAATATATAAAAAGTAATTATTCCTATAAAATTGTATGGTCGCTAATCATGTTTTATGCTATATAATATTTGGACATTAGAATTCGACAAGATAAACAGAATACATCATTACATTGCAAAAGTAATACAGGGCTTTTAGAAACTGACAAGGTCAGACATCTGTTGGTCAAGGTTGGGCTTAACCCGCCTTTTGAGTCGGGTTGAGAAGCAAACACGGTCATTTATACAGCAGATTTATAAACGTTACCTATCGAAACTATTACCAAACAAATATTTATCAGACGATTTACTGCCTTTATAACAATGTCAGTAAACAAATAAATTATGGCTTAAATACCGGATGTATACAAATAACTGGAATATATATAATACCGCTGTGATAAATGACTTTAAATCACACAAACTAACATACACAAGGGGTCGATTAATGTTATTTGCCGGTTATTCGATCTTTTCAAAGCCTCGTGTGTGATGAAAGGGTAACTCGCAACTATAACTTCTCAAGTAAGGTTCAAAAACTTTTGCATTCCAGTTGCTGCAATTAGAGTTGCCCTCTGGTAGGTCAGAACTTGTTATAGGCACTACATTGCTGATCTCTTGATAGATAAGTCACATCAATTTGTTCGTTTTGTGAAGCATATTTGTCTGATAAAGCAAAACATGTAGTGTCAAATTGCCTATTTACATCACGTTCCAAAGAATCAGAATCAGTTATTGAATTATAATTTATATGAAACAGTTGATGAACAAGAAGAAACTTGAGCTCTGAGTATGTTTCCATGCATTGTACTTGGAGCTAGATTCAAATGTATGCCGAAAGGTCACATGAAATGTTTACAGGATGATTACCTAGAGGATTGCAAGTATATTATATGCTATTTTTTTCTGTTGAAATGTTCAATTAAAAACACCAGAGCCTGCAGAAGTCTACGGAGAGCGCCAAAGTCGAGAAAATGTTGAATAAGTGGTGGCCCTACATGTTTCATACGCTCCCCAGTCAGCGGACGATTACTTATACGTTTAAATCAATAGAAGTGAAAGTGATTTCAACTATTCAACCGATGCTTTAGGAAAGCACAGGTGTCACTGAACAATAAACTTTCTCTTCGTGACGATATGAAGAGCCAGGCACTCAAGAACAACGGCAGGCGGATTTTCATTGAATGTTCAAAGATGCGTCATACTCACCATATTTCTGTCTATGGGTGTAAAAAAAACACGTACTTTCTGAAAATCTACTTATCAGTAATAATAATGTTTTAACTTTTTTGTAATTGTAGATATCTTTTGGGCTGGGTGTTATTTATTAAAATATAATGTTACAACCTTCTGAAAGCACTTAAATTATTTTTTATAAAACAAAATTGGAATCAATAGCTATTTAATAAATCTAACAAATACTAGAATCTAGTATTATATCAGGGGATTTATACAAAGAAAAAAATCTAAATAAATGTGAGGTTGCCTTACCATTAATCATTATTAATTATTATACTCTTGCTGCTCTGACTTCTGCAACGCCTCCGAGTTCATCTAAGGGAGACGTATCAAGATACCTTTATATGTCCGTGATTTTTATAACATCAGATAAACGTGCTACATGTTTCAATTCTGGTTTCAATAGATTACCATCTAATACTTATATACATTTGTTCGTTTGAAATAAAATTATATATTCAATGGCTATGTGTTAAATGTTGATTATGTAATTAAATCAGGGTCATTAAACATTTGCGTTAGTGCCGTTAAGATTGAAATAAACAAGAGGATCAAATTATCATTTATTGCTCACCTGAAAAATTAACTGTTATTAATCCAGGTGTACATATTTCGTATTTTCCATCTTGTAACGAATTCGCATGACGTGTACAAATGAATCTATTTACAATTAAATGATTTCATGTCAACAACAGTTACCCAATCGATTAGTTAGATACATAGGGCCTACGTCACTTATCAATATGGCAGAACAAAGTTGTAATGTTTTTAATAAATTTACAGTCATATATGGTAGTCCTCAGTTGTTATGAGTTAAATGATCCTTAATATAGGGTAAGGTGCTTAATGCAACCCAACAAACAACTATTAAACAAATCTTGGGTCAGCTCCTTTTATTTGATAATTGTGAAAAATTCCATTACGTTTCAAATTCGGACTGATGTATTTAGCATTCGTTTTAGCATACTTCTAGCTCTCCCGATTGGGTCTGTTAAACATCAATAACGAAAAAGCTCCTATTTGAACACGTAGACTGGCCAGTTGCTTCAACTAAAAGTTTGAATGACGTCACAGTATAGTAGCTTTTGTATGTACAATAAAGTGACACAAGTTTTTCAATATATTTTAACATTTAATAATATTTGTCTGCCAAGCCAATTTCCATTCCACCGGAACAACTCAGGTCTATACCTGTTGAGAAAGTTGCGTCCTTTGCCAGAAACAAGCATGCTAGACCAATCTCTCTTGGCTCTCCTATACGATTGAGAAGCTGTAATGAAAGAAATAAAATTGAAAGTCTCATGTTTGAACTTGTTGTAGGTTTGGTTAATATTAAATAGACATTATTTGATACATTACATTGCATTATTAAATGTTGGTCCTTGAAATTTGAAGCACGTGGAAAAAATATGTTATATTATCATATCCATATACAAATTAACACAAACTATGCCGGGTTGTTTCTTTACAAAATGGTTAAATAGTTCCCTTCCTATTATCCTCTTATAGGGAATTTGTCAGGATTTTATTTTTAAAAATTTAGAACATTTTCCTCATTGTGGGTTTTCAAACTAGTTCTATACGTTGGATTAAATTGGCCGAAAGTATATGCAAGTTAAAAGGCATGTTTTTTTTAAAAAAGCATATGAATGTATAAGTGTCGAGTAGGTTTCAAAGAAAATCGCTATGACTTTATTTTGTCACAAAGCTAAGAAGCGTTGATATTGTTACAATAGTATACTGAACGAACCAGCTAACAACTTTTGTATTTCCAATGATTCCTTAAGAATATTGAGTAGCGTTAGCAAATTTGTAGACGAGCAAAACGACATTAAAGATTATTATAGCATTGATATTTTTTCATATTGAAATCAAAATTCCAAGGAAATTTCTAAAATACTTTTTGAGAAAAAGCATAAAATGTTAGGTAGTGGGTTAGCTGTTCCGTTCAGAATATATACCGCTCTATGACTTCTCTCAATGCAGGTCTATTATATCCCAATTAAAAACCAGTGATTGTTGTCGTGCATATCCAATCATTCATAGCACTCTTATGCGTTTATCACATAATGATGTGATTCACTTCCGCCAAAGTAACTAACCAATCCGCGTGCTTGTACGTCATTGCCATTTTAAGGTCCCCAATACGGAGATCTAGAATTATTCGACTGTCGTTTACTTGAATCTTCCACCATTCAGAACGCTGACAGAGATGAATTGAAACTAGCACAAAGATCCCTGGGAGATATTGCTGTAATACGTAAAATTCAGACAGGATATGCAACAGTACACATGGTTTTCAGCTTCATACATCCAATAAACAGCAATACTTACATGCAGTTGGCTAAGTTTTTCGTCTTCTTCGCGTTTATCTTCGAAGGATTCCAACCAAGACCTGAGCAGTGGGGTCATTATTGCTCCAGGAGAAATTCTGAAAAAGATATGTATTTTAATCAAGTTTGAAAACAAAACAAGAAAATCTGCAACATCCATTTAAACTTGATATTGTGAGTGCATGTAACATCCTTGTTTTTTCTATCTTACCAATATCATTAGCATGTGTTCGTATGTCTGTATGTGCGTTCGTATGCGCGCACATGAGTGAAAGAAGAGGTAGGGTTTCGAATTTACTGACATTTAACCAACTATATTTATGCTTTCATAAATATTTAACAAGCATATAAATGGACTCTATCTATACATTCCAGTTTATCAAAACCCCACAGTTCTAAGCCATATAACAATATTTGACAAATCTTTGTATCAAATTGTTTGAAAAAAAAAACAATATGAGGTAATGGGCCTATCTCACTCAATGGATTAAGCATTGTTACTAGCACCCTTTTAGCCTTTATTGCTAACACATTCGCCATCTGGCACATATATAACTGACTGGTAAAATGCAAACCGACATAATTAAAACCGTTTACATTATCAATAAATGATCCATTATATGGCCACTTCTCCGCTCTTGTTATTGTTAATTTAATATCTCTTAGTTTAATTGTTGCATTAAATCGTTGTACAAGCACTATTCTAAATGCGTAACATATAGAGTAGTCTCCATTTGCAGTTGTTATGCGCAATTTTTCAATATAATCCATTTTATGATTCGTTAATTACAAAATGTTCGATGTTCAAATTAACACCTAAAATGAACGCATTGATTAGTTTTCTTCATCCCATTTTTCAACCATTTTACTATTATCTCCGAAATCATGTTTTGGATGCTTCTAAAAACCAATCTCTTTATTGAGTGTTCTAAAGCGTTCACAGTGTGAAAGGTGCCCTCAAAATGACCGCAGCGACTCGTGTTTTACTGCAGATAGTTGTTTTATGCAATGGCTTGTGGAAGTTCAGTGGATGGGAAAATGTGTAATGATGTTTCTGGATTATAACTACTATTTCATAACACTGTTCATTACGTTTTAGTCATATATGCCATTTGACAAAATCAAGCATCACGGACATTAAATGATTTGTTTTTATAAATACAAGCCTGCGTGATCAGAGCTTGCTATAACGTTTTTAACTGACTTTGCATTTGATTAAGACATATTTGATACTGTTTGACCAAGGTGTAAAACTTATTTTAAGCCATTCAATAACAGTTTCAAGTTCTTTAAAACAAAATAAAAGTGCAACGCAAGTAATGGTTTTACTAGCCAGCATAATTCTTGTATCGATCACATGTATCAAACAGAAAAGTGGCCAAACGGTAAAAGAAGGACCACCTGGAGGAAGCTCATGGGTGATTCCGGCAAAGGTCAAATAGTTCAGTAGTTTCATACTAAGAAACCAACTTGCAAGTAAATAACAATTAAACAGATGAAAGGTATAATTTATTTATTTCCTTCAAATAGTCAAGCTTATTATAGTTTCTTTTAAAATCACGAATTGATCAATCATGTATTATCTTCCCAAATCCAGATCCGGTATTTTAGTTGGTGATGATGGTGATATCGTGATGGTTTTGTTTATTAAAATTGTTGTAATTTTGCATTATATAAACATGTCTTGGTATAGATTATACTTATTATTTTAGCTCGATTGCGATCAAAGCTCAGAGCTTATATCAGCCGGTCTTGTATCCACTTCCTGGGTAGAACCAGTTCTTAGTGTTGTTTTTGTGAGAGGCATCGGTCAACACTCTTTCTATTTGCATTAGGCTACCGCCCCGCTTTTCTAAGTATAAAGACAGTATTCCAGATCTTTATCTCCTCTCCGTATCTGTCGGTTTCGAAACAAAAGAAAAAAAAACACTTTGGCAATGGAGTTAACATACTACTAGTACAGGTGGTCAAACTGCAGAAATAAAAATGCCGTTGTTATACATATAGTTGGTTACATTTAGTTGTGCGCACCTTGCAGCCAAAACAGTACAAAAAAGTATTTCAAAAATGAGAAGATTTATATCATTTTAACACCAAAAATAAAGATCTCTAATGAGCTATTTTACTAGATAGTACACAGGATTCGGTGACTCAGATAATATGGCCCTTGTTTTCATAAAGGGTGCTTAACTTCTAGTTTTAACATTAAGTGATTTATTTCACTTTTGACGTTTTGTAAAATATATGTTAATATTCTAGTAATGTAAAAGCGTGTTTTTTTGTGTGTTTTTTGTTTTTTTGTTTGTTTTTGTTGTTTTGTTTTTTTTTTGGGGTGGGGTTCGGTAGCTAAGTTTTAATATTGAGCGTCTAGTTTTAAACATTTACCGTAGGTTTTAACAATTATTGTAATTCTAACATTAGCGTTCCTACAAATGAACAATTTTAAATACTTCAAGAACAAAACAATTTAAGTAATACTTCAGCTTTAATTTCTCAAACTATAAAAAATGTTAATGAAAACATAAATGGTAATGTAACGTCCGATTGTGTTGCAGTTTATAATGTACAAAAAAAACAGACACAGAACATAATACAAATCATTTATACATCACAATAATGAAAATCTGTGCTGAATTTAAGTTGAATTGAAATAGAAATAAAAATGCATGGTAATTACATTATCAACTTACGTATTGACGCGTACGCCGAATTTTGCCTCATCAACGGCTAATGCACGAGTCATTGCTGCTACAGCTCCCTTATAGGACGATATATATAAAAAGTTGATTAACAGAGTACACTATAAAGCATAAAAAAGATATGCACGCATACATATATACATGCATAAATATGAAACGTCATAACTTTTAATTGAATTTAACTCGACAATTAATACAAAATATTAATAAATAAAAAACGAGTCCGATATCTAGTGACTCCGACATTTAATGTAACTGGAGGTAAGTAACCGACAAAATAAACGATGGGCGAGTGATTCATTTTCGGAATCATTCTTTTGGGCCCTTAATTTTCCTGGTAAAAGTTACCTGAAGTCCTAACACTAAACATTTAATACCACAAATCACTGTTTTAAATGAAAAAGAATTTGAAAGGTATCGACACATATTAAAATATATTCGATTATTTGTGTTATATATATAATATTGTTAAGTTATTCATATGAAAATATTTGCTTATAATACCTTAGTAGTGACGTACGGAACTGCTTCTCTCTGACCTATTTGTGCCATACTCGATATGTTTACCACGCTGCCTTTTGTCTTTCTGATGTGAGGCAATGCGTACTGATAGAAATATGATAATATAGTGAATATTGGGATGAATATATATTTAACTACATTCTGTATCATGTTGGTTAATGCCGGCTTCAGATTTATTAGTTCAATTTACACCATTAATAAATGTCTAATATAAATTAATTGGACACATGGATAATGTATACAATTCGATTAAATATTAGAAACACATATGTTTACATACCTTACAGGTAAGAAAATACCCCATGACATTAAGGTTAAATAAATCCCGAAACTGCTCTGAGGTTGTGTTGTCCGTTGTCTGTGGTGGTGGATCTGCAATAGCATGATTGTTATATAATATTTAAACCTCTCAAAAAATGTTGAAAGACAAGTCAAGTGACATAATAATGCAATTTTGGATACCAGTAATTCGACTGTCAAACCTCAGATAAATATAAAACAACTTTGGCAATACATGTAAGGACAATCGCTTGTATAAGATCATATATAGTTATATAATTCTAATAAATATTTAAGTTTTGTCAGGTTCCAATGAAAAATGAAAGTTCTATAGTATCCAAAACACAACGATTAACGAAGAAGGTCGAAAGTCGAAAGACCGCCAGACTCATGATGAATAGAGTGAGATTGAAAAAGTAATATATCAATTTTGTTTCCATCAAATTAAGCGCCTTTATGCTGCTCGAATATACGTGTAATGGGTTAGTTTGTAGAACAGACCCAGCTCTACTAATTGGGTCCTTTGTATATCAGTGAAATTTGAGCACAGTTGGACGCGTTGATTGGTCAGTTGTTTCAGAGATTAAATGACGTTAAATTGCTATGAATTGTGTGAAGGCCTTTTCATTTGATGTAAATATACCTGATTCGTTAGATATCAGGGACTGGGATAGGCAAGTAACGGGTTTAACGGGATTTTTATCAACACATTATACGTTATATACGGCAAATTCAGATTAATTGGTGACGGAATACCTCAGAATGAATTTGTGTAGAACCACCGTATTGGTAAACTTTATATAGAATATAGCATAAGCAGTTATAATAGTTGAAACAGAATGGTGTTGTATATATTTCATTACCCCCTCAAGTACAGATACTAAAACCGAACCTGCCGTTTCATTTCTTTGTTGCGTTCTGACATACATATACAGGTGTAGTTCGAACGTGAGAAATAAAGATAAGTATTATGTATTCCTTGATCACCGTCTGTTTATGTTATTAAATGAATAACTTACGATAGCCAGCATCATTAACTAACAAGTCAATACGGCCAAACTTGTTCACCGCAGTCTCAACTGCTTTCTGAAACAACAATAATTAATGCAGTGACATTTTTTTTATTTCTGGCACACTTTGACTGAATAAGAAATACAAACTTATTCTAAATGTTGTTTCTGTACATATCTCGGTTCATAACATTAATATTTTACGCACTATAATGCTGGTGTCATCGACACTTTTTCTTGATCTATTATATAATGAATGACAGGAGCAGTTCAATAGTCCATAACACTTCCGATATTTAGCATATATGACGTTCATCTCGTAACGTTATTACGTCACATATTACATGTACTACGTTTACAAGGTATCATTCAAACTTCACCACCATTATTTTGCGCCTCTATTAAACAGTCACTTGTCTCAAGCAGTTATATTTACTATTTTCCATTTCAATGCATTCAGAGCAAATTACCATGTATTAAGCAACAGCTATCTTAAATGCCACACTTGCTCTTTCCATTAACTGACTGCTTGAGACAGGCATGACTGTATATACTATACACGAGATTATAGCGTTATACGTCTATTTTAATGACTACTGACCTTCACATCTTCTTCGTTTGTGACGTCACAGAGAATGAAGAATAGTTCACCAGGTCCGTCGGTTGACAATGTTGATCCTATTTCAGCTAAAAGGAGGATGCAGATCGGCATTACAATATCGAATACCGCATAATTGACATTTACATCTATTTATTAATTCATACGTAGGCTTATTTGATGTGTCCAAATTATTATTTAATAATAAATATAAATTCTGACCTCACTTTGTATCCCTGCATTTCCCTAAAATATGTCATGATATTCGTCTGTATTCTAAATAGCCTCTAGCCGAGGTAATGTCATTCATTTTTGAAAGTCAAGAACCTTGTTTCTCCATCACTGTCTCGTTAATGAAAATGCGTTTAGTGAATGATTTAAGATATAACAAAATAATGTATTGTTAAATGTAACATTGCTTGAGGATTTCTATGTGGGTTTGATGTTAAACTTACTTTATTGTATTACACTTAACTTTTGTGTAACATATCCGGATTTGTTATATTTCTTTATATAATCTAAAATATTTTATTTATTTTATTTAATAGAATGAAGTTACATAATTGTAAACCATATTATATGCTTCCAAACACATCATTTCTTGTCAAAAAACAATCAGTACATACATATATCATATTCTATATGAATTGCTTCCTGTAGAAATCATTTTAATAATAAATTAGTTTATGTTCAGATAAACATTGATGAATCTGAATCTGTAAGTCAAAACTTAATTTATTAGCACAGGAAAATAGGTACACACATACCATTTATGTCTAGTACAGCAACCTTCCCGCCGTGTTCAACTGAAATATTGCAATTCCATTTATAGTTAATGTCAAAATATCAATATCATCACCGTCATTGTGGTATAACAACAATTTTAGATGTTATGAGAGAAGTATGTTTTATATATGTATATGCAATGAAAGTGTATGGCAATGCATTTTAATTAATTTCCAGTTGCTTCAAGTAAATGTTTGAGAAGAAAATGTGTTACATTTACTATCATAATTTTATTGTCTCTTTGTTAATTAGATTTTATGTTTTTGAAAACAACGGGGTTTTATTATATTAACAAATATGTTAATTTAAAGGAACATAGGCAAAAAATGTATGCATAAATATTCAACATGTGTTAAATATGTAACTGACTAATCCACAGTGTTAATACGACTCTTTGGTGCATGATAAAGCTAGCGTTAACTCTTATTCAAAAGACAATATAATTATCGTAAATAATTGAGTGTGTGTGGTAAATAAGCCGCCCTTGCCTGTATTTAGTCGCCATTGCGTTTATTATACACAAAGAAATATCACGTTACTCAATACCTTCCATTTCCAACACAGAAACATCAACATCAACAAAAGATCAGCTGTCGCTTTTTAATTAGCCGGGACGAAGTTCAAGGAGAGATACAGACAAGAACTAAACTTTGGATTGCATTTTTGCAAAGTTATGGCCCTTTTGGACTTATTTTTTCGTCTGAAAATACCAAGGTTAAACTTTTGCGTTTAATTGCGTTTAAGTTTAAGTGTTTGCCTCCAATCTCAATCTTTGCATGGGTGGTGAGTCTTATCCCATCGGTGAGCTTTGTGGTCTTCTGACAACTCTTGTTCAACAATTCATCGATTTGATACAGTTTTAAATTATATGATTGGCAGCATTGGTTACATAGAATATTAACAGGAAGTATTGCTCTGTTAATACATTGCAATGCATGCTGTATTGAGTGTAAACAACGTAGCTATAGTATTGTGCATTGTAAACGATACACCTGAATTATTCTAACTACGATTACATGCTGTTACTGCAGATATTTATGGATTCAGGAGTCTCAAGTTAAGGGATGGCGTATATAACCGATAACACAAAGAGGACCCATTGTTGGCGAGATCAGATATTGTGATAATTGATTTGGAGACGAATGTGACCAATTTTATAAATCTGTAATGTTTGTGAGAAACCATTTGTCTTACATACAATTTGTCATAACTGGCTTAGGAATTAAGATTGTGTACATTTGCCAGTTAATATCAAGAAAGAATATTTCGTTAGAATTTTGTCAGGTTCAGAATATAAAGTTCAATTGCATTAGTGTTTCAGATAAAAAAAACACTAAATGTTTAGCTACACCGTTGAACCCTTTTTTGTCACTGTAACAAGATGCTTTACATTTAAAAAATGAACTATGTAATTTGGTTCATAGTGGTTGTGATTTCTTGCTACAAATGAGTAAGGTCAAAAGCTGACATAGCATATACTGCAATAAGACATTACTGGTGTTAAAAACGTGGCTTTTATATGATTTAACAGTTGCTTGTATTTATGAACATTTGGGGACTTTGTTTTTAATCCTTAGGGTGTCACTATGGTCTTTTTAAAAACAATCTGGTCAGCCTACATGTAAGTATGCATTTTGATGTGCGGATACATTCTTGCTATGGTGAAGAAACTTTTAAAAAGATTTTATGTGGATATTTTTCCCGTGGAAATCCTATTTGATATAGAACAGAGAGCAAAATTCAAGAAATTAACGGTTTAGTGAAACGTGAAGGTCAGAACCTTAAAGGTGTGAACCATATTGATTTTTTTCATTCAGTTTAGTGGAGTAAATTATATAGGTATTTTAATAGCCTAAATTTAACGTCTACATTTATATCTTTTTCACTTCTTTTTGAGTCCTTTTCATTACATTTAAAGCATATATTTCACACTATAGAGTTCTCTTTCAAAATTTATATGTTGTATTATTTACTCGGAACGTATATAATTATTTCCCTTTTTGGTTATCATTGCATGGAACACCGAACATTCATTTCAATTTTCAATGTTCACTGTTTTCACAATTCCTGTCCATATTCTTTCCTTTGGACGTAGGCGATACCTTTTCCATAGACTTAGCCAAAACATTGAAAATTCCCTTACATATACTTTACATTGAACATTGTCATATTCCTTTCCTTTTGCTTACCTAGAACATTCACAATTCCCTTTCCAATTCCCATACATCCTCCAGTTACTATGGCAACATTTCCGTTGAATCGCAAACCTCGTGCTTTGTCGTCAGCCATTCCTTTAGTATTCAAAATTATTTGATAATATCCACATTCTTAAAATACAATTGATACACATTTTCATTAAATCTTTTATTCACTGAAAAAATGCTAAAATACATAGACGTCGCGCACCGTAATGGTACTTGCGTTATAAAACTAATACCCGAAATATATAAAACTGTTCGCGAATACGTGATCGTTTTTTGGAATTATACTTACTATATATCAAAATAAAGGCCGTGGAACGATATTATCAGTTGACGGATATAAACTATGCTATTGATATGATCTATATATTTTAATTTAATATTAAGTCACATTTTACGTCATTTTTCCCGTGTCCCGGACTGAAATATTACGTTTAAAAACGGCTCGAAAGGACAGACATCAGGTCTATTCACTGAAGAAAGTGACATAATATCCAGTTACAGGCATGTGTGTTTTATTACGACAAATTTAATGGCCATTACGGAACACGCGGTTCATAACGTATATGCTAAATGTCCTGAAAAACAAACGACTCGCTGTTAAAAAATAATGGTCAGTATTGCACTTAAAATATGTATGTTTATGTTCATTCTTTTATCATATGGTACTTGATGACTTTTTTCATGTTGTGCTTATGAGATATTACATTTTTAAAGTGTTGTCCGCCAACGTTATTTTAAAGAAATAATTGGAACGTATTTAATTGATTTAATTATTTTAGAAAAAATCGCAAACTTTTAAATTTTAAAATCATATCATACGATATTAAATTTTCAGTGGAACATGTTTATGTGGAATGAAATATATTCACTTGTTCCGAAAGGTAACGATTTCGTATTTAAAATGTCCTCTATGATTTGCCGCCCCTTAGCATTTTTACCAAATATAACACCTGTCCTCACATTTTGACAAACGCGTAATACTGACTTTTGAAAATCAAATTAACGAGTAAATTTAGTTTCTGTTAGCCGGGCCCGATTAGCTCAGTCGGTTACGCGACTGACTATCAATCCAGGGGTCGTGAGTTCGAATCCCCCGGCCGGCAACAGTCTCCGTGATGATTGATATATGACATTGTGTCTCATTATCATTCGTCTCTCACCACTGATTCAAGTTGGAAAGTTATCAGTTACTTGCGGAGACGGGGTGTGCTCGAGTACTGGTTAATCCCAGGAAACAGTGGTTAAGTTAACTGATCGTCGGTTAGCCCTCGATGGCATAAAAATGACGCTAAATATTCAATCAATCAATCAATCAATCATCGTTTCTGTTAGTGTCCGAAAATATTGAAAAAATTGGAAAATCAATTATACCTCGTATCAAGCATTCCGATGTCCTCTATCAAATTTGTGTTAATTGCATATTGCAAATTAAAGCATTATTGTTTTTCCAAAGAAAATGTTTTATGTGAAAAAGGCAATCTTTTTAGCTTATTACCGATGGCTATTTCTGTAACTCTATATATCATAACCTTCAGGTCCACCTAGCGTCTTAATTTGTCTAATTTCATCATTATGACTTCAAGTAGCGCCGTCTTTTTATTCCTCAGCAAAACCAACTACTGCTCCCTTTAAAAGTAGCATACATTATCGGCCATCATTCGGTATTATGTGAAACTGACTTATTGACGTTGTCAATGAAAATAAAGTTTGTTAAGTAAGCAACAAAGAATACATTTGTATTGAATTAAGATAAATGTTGCTGACAGGTAGGGCTTTCTCCACAAAACCACAGGTCACAATATGGAACAACTATAGAGCAGCTCAGTAGCGGATTCAGAACGAACAGAACATCCGGGACACCTCCCCCCCAAAAAAAAAAATATAGAAAGGATAGTTAAATTGATTGAAAAGTTGATGCTAGTACATAGCACGCCCCCTTCGATTGAATATTCTCTCCCCAACCTCACATATTACCCGCACGCCCATGTGTTGAACTATGATATCATGAATGCGCCGCAGATGCTTACATAACCATTGACATAAGCGTACGAGAGAAGGTGGACCCATTTCCAGCTCTGAAGGAGACTGACCTAAATTTTCACCAACAAAAAAGAATAACATACATTATTTTACCAAAACAAAGGTTAAAAGTTTTCAAAAGGCATGTCCCTGTGTGATTTTAACGTGATTCCTGAATATAGGCATGTATCATATTGTAGATACTGTACTCTTTCTAAAAATAAGGGGCCACTGTGATTTGTTTTTGCTATATTTATTTAGGCCTGCCTGGTACCCAGCCTAGTATGCTTAGAATTAAAATGAGTTGCTATCGTTCTAATTATTAATTTTACATCGATTGTGAAACAAGTTTTTAAAACTTTGACAAATCACCCTCAAGGTCGTCCTTGATAAAACTAATAAATTAAGCTGGCGGAAAAAGTATCTTGCTTGAGGACACATCACATAGCCGAGGTGGAGGATCGAACCTATGACCCCAGTTGTTGAATCCGATGCTCTACCACTGGACGGCACGCATTAGTTCAAAATTTACTTGAAACAGCTGCAAACTTACTTTGCAAATATTTCTTTGATTAATTAAAACGACTGCTAAACAAACAATCGTTGTCATCAGAGATTTCAAGGAAGTATATCAACCCAGATATTTGCATATTGAATGAGCATACAAGTATTTTTATTGTAGTCAGTAGGCTTTTAGATTGCTTGGACACGACGTTTGAATAAAATGCTCAAATAGCGATTTAAAACATTATTTTTTATGATTATTAATGTATTCTTGGTATCATCTTTTTTTTCACTTTTCATTTTTTGTTCAGTTTTCTTAAATTAAAATGACAAATATCTTTATAATTTGTCATTGCGTATTGTGACATCTCGATGAAGATGAATTTGCATAAGCGTTATCAAGCTTATTTTCAGATCAATTTTACCTTGTACCTTTATATCCTTATATATAAACGTAAGGCAAAAAAAAAAGTTCTATGTTTCGGGCAACCCGACCCTACCTGGCAAAACCACCCGACCCTAGACTTTTTTTTACAATTTTCAGAATTTATGTTTGTTCCGCGCTACCAGAGAATTATATTTGAGAAACCCAGTAAAACATTAAAAAATCATATTTCCCAACAGTCAGCATAACTTGTATACGTTAATCCCTTTAACTTACACTTGTCCCAATATACAATCATGTCCAGCTGTGAGATTATCCCATGGCGAAGGAGTAAAATTTATGAGGTACACAATCGTAATATCGTAAAGATAACTCCGCCCTTATCAGTAGTAAGCCAATCAGATTTAAGATGGTATCAGAAATACCCGTGATCAAATATTGCTTATTTATTTTAACTTCGATGGTCTGCTCTCAGATATAGACGCAAGTGAAACTTCAAAGTTTGTCTCTCAAAACCAAAAACAAATCTCAATATTAATTTCACAAATTTCAAAATTATTCGCTGTGATTTCAAATTTTCGGCATTTGTTTACATTTTGCTTTCATAGTTTACACGAGATTTCAACCTTTTGAACTGAAAAAGAAGAATGTTATATTGGTTTGAACCTTTAACAATCCCGCAGGTCTGTTTATTTTTATATTTTAAACTGACATAACAATGTGTTTGCAGGTCAAAATCAGCGACGTGTTAATGTCGTGTGTTTTCACGATTTTTAAAATGTACGTTTTCTGAAAGTTAATGAATATTGAAATGTATACCTTGTATACATACATTGAAGTTGTGCACATACATTGTTTAAAAATAATTTAGGTTCTCAAAGTACTACTAATTGGCTTTACACTTTTTTAATCAAAGACTTAAATAGAGATTAGTGAAAAACAATTTTTAAAAAAATGATGAAAAAAAAACAACATAATAATGAACAAATGAATGTTTTCTAGACAGTGATCTTCTTATACTTCAATTGAAAAGTGTTTCTTCAATTCTTCTTGAATAGTGTTCCACTTGTCTGTTAATTACTAGTTAAATTATAAACCTACCATTTTTTTCCTTCTCATTTCTATAGTGAAAGTAACATCTTAAAACACTAACCATTCACAAAAAGACAAAAAAATAAAAGAAGGGAAACTTACCATGTAAATTTTATTATTTATTGATATAATTATATAGTGCCAAAATATCATTAGAAAATTAGGAGTCATGTTTCATCCAAGAGAGTTGTATTTTGTTCAGTGTATACACTGTTGACAAAATGAAAGTAGAAATATAACGTATCCATACCGCGATTCCCAAAAGTCTTTTTTTTCTGTCTTATTAAAAAAAAATTCAAACATAATACTACAAAATCATATATATCCTGTCATGTGTTGAATATGGCATTCAAATACCATCAAAATACGTAAAACAAATGTTTGATACAAGTTTAACTGACTGTTTTAATTTTAATACATAGCTGACAGTGTGTTAATGGATACAGATAGCTGAAGTTTAGAACTGTCTTTCTGACAATGTGCTGACAAATGTTACTTAAATCATGTTTGATATGAGTTAACCAATCAAGAATTTATTTATTAAAGTAAAGACAGTAAACATGTTGAATACTAGATTTTATAATTTGAATACAGCTATCAGTATCAATTGCATCTATATAGTACTTTAAAGACCATTTAGTCGCGACTCAGTAATTCCTCGCAATATGACTTGGAAAACAGCATTTTGCTGGACTACCGCACCAAAAAAAGACGTGTCTTAAGTGGGTGGGGGTAAAATGTTTTTAAAAATATTTTTTGAAAGCGTTTTATTGTAATATATTGCAGATATCGTCAAAACCATTTTAGATACATGTAAAAATCATCCAGAAGTACTGCAATAGTTTGACATCAGATTTTATATTGAATTTAAATCAACAGTAAATTTATGGATACAAACTCGTCAAGTACCAGGCAGGTCAGATTTTAAAAGTATGTATAGTCTATGTGCAAAATATGGGGAGCAAAATATTAACAAATCATATTTATATTTTTACACCCGAGCAGAACATGCTCAAAATGAACTATTTTGATCGTCCTTTGGCAGTTGTTCTCGACAGCATTTTCTCCATTAACACTCCAGCATCCTAAATTATTGAGCAATCTTAACTAAACTTAGAATTTGTATGCATGGCCAAAAAGTCTGGATATGATGTGCTTCCTGGATGGCTATTACAGGCATCTGTCATTAAAAATGTACTGATTATCATTAAAATCATATTACGTAGTTAGGTACATATTTAAACATAGAGAAATGTGGCCTTAAACATTCGTGACTATTTCGCTGTTTCGAAAAAACAAAAACAAAAAAACTCAATACCTACCCTACCTAGATTTTGTGAGACCGTTGCCCTTAACACAGATTTTTTTTTTGTTGGCCTAAAACAAAGTAAAAGAAATATTTCTTATACCCGTACATTTAAAAAATCATCAAACGGCTTACTCATATGTTTTCCTATTTTCTTACCGTAGGGAGCGGTCGTTTTTTCAAAGTATCGGTGTCATAGCCACATACCGACTAAATTCAGACGTGTCAATATTACTTACTTGTAAATTCTTAGTTTTTAATTCCAAGTTTCAAGTTCTATGTTTCAAATTAAGATGATGAAATTAGTAACTTTTAGCACATTTTATCACACTTATGAACAAAGGTGACATTTAAATGAATGCAATGTGTAGATTAGAATTAGCAACATAAAAAGTACACATGGAAGTAAAAAAAAAAAGGCATTTGAGTAAATGTAATTCTTAATTATCCAGTTGTAACATACAATTTACACACATGGAAGTTAAAAAATGTCATTCAAATGAAAGTAATTTGTTATAACCGAGTTAAAAAAATACAATAAAGCAATCTGAATTATGGCGGATAATACTCTCCAAGTTATGTACATGGTATACTGTGTTCTCATAGTTTACGTAGGTACAGTAATATCATTGATTTTGATACATTTAATATCCGCAGATAATCATGATTCCATTGCAGTAATTGATATTCCGATATCCGGCAATTTGTTGTAAAATAAATGATACGAAACACATATATAAAACATTTTATACAATTTTAACGTTAACGTCGTGATACGCTTAGAGGTACCATTACCGTGCGCGACGTCATAATATATCAGCTCATCGATAAAACTATAAACAGTTACAAGAATATTGGTTATCTTAGGGGTTGCTAGAGTAAGAATAAAACATGTTATAGAAGTGATTATATACTTAAAATAAAACCCCACTGATTATATTTTTATCCCAAAAATCATTAGCTTAAAATCATCGCGTGTTATGGAGCTCTACAATAAAATACATTGTTTACTCCAGAGATAAAGGAAACGAAAGCATTTTATAATTATTCAACAGATAATGGTAACAGAAATACTTTATAATTATTCAACAGATACTGGTAACAGAAATACTTTATAATTATTCAACAGATAATGGTCACAAAAAAACACTTTATAATTATTCAACAGATACTGGTAACAAAAATATTTGAAAATTACGTTTATTAAGTGAAGTTGCTATGCGAACAAAGAGTATATATTTGCAATAATCAGTAACAAATAAGGCCTACAAAAAGGATACGAAAACAAGTGTTTTACAACTGTATATAATTATCTTGAACAAAAACTGACTTCGAATGGTTTCAATTTGAGCTACATACCCAAAGCCCCAACTTTCATAGCTATACGACGATTATGTAGTGCGTCTCTCAGTGAGGCAAGCACACTGTACGACGATTATGCAGTGCGAATTTTAGTGAGGCAAGCAAAATGCACGACGATTATGAAGTGCGACTTTCAGTGAGGCATGCACACTGCACGACGATTATGTAGTGCGACTTTCAGCGAGGCAAGCACACTGTACGACGATTATGTATTGCTACTTCCAGTGAGACAAACACACTGCACGACGATAATGTAGTGCGACTTTCAGTGAGGCAAGCACACTGTACGACGATTATGTAGTGCGACTTTCAGTGAGGCAAGCACACTGCACGACGATTATGTAGTGCATATTTTAGTGAGGCAAACACACAGCACGACGATTATGAAGTGCGACTTTCATTGAGGCAAGCACATTGTACGACGATAATGTAGTGCGACTTTCAGTGAGTCAAGCACACTGCACGACGATTATGTAGTGCGACTTTCAGTGAGGAAAGCACACTGCACGACAATTATGTAGTGCGACTTTCAGTGAGGCAAGCACACTGCACGATGATTTTGTAGTGCGTCTTTTAGTGAGGCAAGCTCACTGTACGACAAGTATGAATTGCGACTTTCAGTGAGGCAAGCACACTGCACGATTATTATGTAGTGCGACTTTCATTGAGGCAAGCACCCTGCACGACGATTATGTAGTGCGACTTTCAGTGAGGCAAGCACACTGCACGACGATTATGAAGTGCGACTTTCAGTGAGACAAGCACACTGTACGACGATTGTGTAACGCATTTATCTGTACGTCAAACTCACAGTACGATGATCATTCTGTGTGATTATCTGTATGGCAAACACATTGTCCGACGTTTTGCAGTGCAATTATCTGTGCAGCAAGCACTACATATGATTATCATATGTGCGGCTGGCACTACGTATGATTATCATATGTGCGGCTGGCACAACGTATGATTATCATGCTGTCCGGTCATATGTGCAGCAATCACTACGTACGATTATCATGCTGTCCAATTATATGTGCAGCAATCACTACGTACGATTATCATGCTGTCCTGTCATATGTGCAGCAATCACACTTTACGAATATATCTCTGTATGATACATTAAACGACTCTATCCATAATCCAAAAACAACACACTTATAAAGGTCACTTTTCTATACTTCACGTTCATAATTACATCATACTAATCATATGCACGTAAAAACAAAATAAATGTCTATTAAATGGCAATTTCTCTATTTTAAAAGTACAAACCTCTGTTAATATTATTAATCAATCCACATTTGTCTCTGCCTATATTAACACTTATTGTAGATTAAGCTGACTGTCCAAACATACCGACCACGCTGGCCAAAAGGTCAGGCTGCTCATATCAGCTTGTGTCCTATACATGTATTTAAGGCCAGATACATTTAGTGTGTCGGTGTATTATCCGCCGTCCCTTTTTTTCTTCTCAAAATTAGAAATGTAATGTCCAACACGATACGTAACATCCAAAAAATGTTTTAAAAAAGGTAACTAACTCCTCGCCTCCAAAACTTAGTGCCAAAACCAGATCATCGTGGACTGCTAGCATTGATATCAATAATGGTTCGGTAAAATGTTTAAGCTATTCCCTATAAATCGAATGTTCATATTTCCAGAATGTCTTGGACTTATGCATGGGGACAATTTACAGATATGTTAGCAAGCATAATTTTATATACGGTCAAACCTGTCTTAAGCAGCCATTGAAGGGAAATAGAAAAGTGACCCTCTACTTATAACAGATTGATTAAAACTTAAAATAAATTAAAAATGGTTAATAGAAATATGGCTGCTTAAGACAATATGTTTGCTTAAAAGAGGTGACCGCTAACAAAGGTTTTACTGTATCATAAATCGATGGATAGAATACATTTCATTATATAATTTACGATCGTTTTATATTAAGATACATCTTCACATGAATAAATATTCACCCATTTACACTCATATGCAACAACTGATTTTTTTTCAATAAACAGAATCAGTAGCTTTGAGTTTGAATAATCATCCTTCACATACATTCATATACACATAATATGATACATATATTACAACTGAGTTTGTTTTCTTGTAACCTTGTACGAAAACGAGAAACAAGATTAGCATACTAAACCAGAAATTGTGAGTGTATATATGAAATAATATAAGGTTATTTTACAGTGTTTTGTACAATATGCAAATATTACGGTGTCTCGTCCAATATGGTTTTCCCCACAATACGTACGATTACAATATATTCCCATATTGTACAAATCACTGTAAACTGATCTTTTTATTCTATACCTCAATCTGAAAGAATTTATCAAAAGAGTAAAGAAAAATCAAATCCTTTTAAATAAATAAACCGTGTGTTCAAAGCGGCAGATGTTCGGATTTTTTCAATGTCATCGTCATGCGGAACATTTCGTCGGTTGTTTGTTTTTATCGTTTAAATTTCTACTAAATTTATTTCCTTTTTTTTTTTTAGTTGCCATTTTGAATTTTGAACTGTACAATATAAAAATTATTGGATCCAATAAAATTCTACATATTGTACGGTCACGTGGTAACATCTGGTGTAGGTGATTGGGCATACACTTACAGATATAGAAAAAAAAGCTTTATATTAAAATAAACATTTTCGTCAAAAATTTATATCTATTTATTGTCTATCGATTCAATCTTAAAACTTAGTTACTTATACTTTGAACCCCGCTTTAAGAACAAAGTCAGTATTTGACCCCCATCCCCTTACTGAAAACGCAGGATCCGATATTGTGTATAAAATAAAATCATAGAAATAACTAAAAAGATAATAATTGGGAAAAGGAACCATTATGAAATGTTATATAAATGCTCTATTTTGGACCGAAAATTTTTTTCCTCAAGTAACCACGTCTTTCGGACTCTTTCAAAACTGTTTCTTTAGTTCTGAATTTGGGACGGGTTATACATATTGGGACTAGCTGTTGATGATGTTGTTGATTGCTGAGTTCTCAAATAATAACTGAAATTCAATATCCCATGTACGAGTGTTTTAATAAGTGGATATATTTATACATATATGTTATTTAACATATGTAATATCAACAAAACCGAAATCAAATATATATAAAGTGAAATACCAGATATCATACATATAAATATGTTGTTTAACATATGTTATATCAACAAAACCTAAATCAAATACATATGAAGTGAAATACCAGATATTATACATATATGCTATTTAACATGTGTTTTATCAACAAAACCGAAATCAAATACATATAAAGTGAAATACCAAATATAATACATATATGTTGTTAAATATATGTAACAAAACCGAAATAAAATACATATAAAGTGAAATACCAGATATAATACATATATGTTGTTAAATATATGTAACAAAACCTAAATCAAATACATATGAAGTGAAATACCAGATATTATACATATATGCTGTTTAACATGTGTTATATCAACAAAACCGAAATCAAATACATATAAAGTGAAACACCAGATATAATGCATATAATTATGTTGTTTAACATATGTAATATCAACAAAACCGAAATCAAATACATATAAAGTGAAATACCAGATATAGTACATATATGTTGTTAAACATATGTAACATAACTGAAATAAAACACATATGAATAAATAAATTTTTATATGCGATATTTTACATGACGGGGGATTACCTGTTAGAAGTGGTGATTTTACTTAAACGTATAAAGGTATAGTGTCTTAATTTAATTACAGTTTATTCACTTAAAAATACTTCTTAAATTATCGTTTTCGTAATTCCTATTATTGTTCGAAGAACAACATATTTTTAACATAATTAAAGTTAATTCATTAAAACTGAGACAAGTTTTAACTGATAAATTTAACAAGAAGTTTAATATAATTTAAACAAAATCTTATAAATAAAAATATTTCGCTTACCTGAAATTCAATTTTGTTTTACTAAGTAGATACAGATAGCGAACTCTTACTGATAAACGTCAACTAGTGTGTGACAAAAAAAATTTAAGACATGAATACTATTGCAATAATTAATGTGAAATGCAGTGATACAAAGATCCGTATAAAAACTTAGTGGTATAACTTCACGTGTAAAAAGTCAGCCATAAGTAGCTGTCATGATCTGTCAAAGTTTTGTTTACATTTTAACCTAATGAACTAAGGTGATTCTTATTAAAGCCGAGAACCTTTGTAAACACAAACAGGTATCTTATTATTGATTTGGGGATTTAAAGGTTTAAACACTATGTTCGCCATGCATGATTTACCTACTTTACCTATATCAAAATGACTGTATCTCATTTCCATTTAAATTTGAATCGACAGTACGTGACTCAGTTTCACATGTGAATACAATAAAACCTGAGACACAGTGTCACACGGGGTCATTATCATGTATAATGACAGGTCCAGTGTATGTATATAATACACAACACTAAGTGATACATGCGTGTATATATATACTAACCCACATTTCAAACACAATTCCTAATGACCAACTTAACTCAGTTACACATGTGAGCACAATATCACCTGAGACACAGTGTAGCACACGGGTCATTATAATGAGAAGAAGAAGAAGAAGAAGAAGATTTTTTATTGATTTAAACTATTACAGTTTATCATCATATAAAACACATATACAATATATTTACGTGACAAATCAATGCACAAATTTTAACAATTACAAATGTTCAACATATACATAGCTCTCACTCACATTTTTTAGTAAGAAAGTAATTTTATTATGTTCTATTTTAATTATATAAAAAAAACAATATCAAAGGAGGATGAACACGTATTGGTTGTTAATTATGGAACTTATTATGGAAGGAACTTACTAAAATATATTATTTCTTTATTGTTTATTGATTGAAAAGATATAAAAATTTCAACATGTTAGGTATCTGTGTATAAAATCGTTTAGTATATTTACTTCTTATTTCACTATATGTTTATAACAAAAAAGGCAAATACCGTGCCGTTCTTCCGATATGGATTCTTAATTTATGGGCAGGCAATCGCAACCTCGTCATTAAACACCTTATTGATTAAGTACGTATAACGTTTAAATCGTTTTCGTATTTCCAATTAACTTTTACTGATTTGTATCAAGTAAATACCCTATTTGTTTCCATATCCGTCCAGTTTTGTAAAAAGATGTCGATAAGTCTCTGTTTGAACACCGCTGGAAAATGCTTACTGTTCAACGAGTGGGGATCATCCATTGTGTATAGAAAACCATTGGAACATTAGTAGTACATACTACCTTTCACCAATACTTAATTATTGTTACATATCTGTTGATGAATAAAGGATATCACCCCAAATCCCCATAAATACCCGCATTACTTGTTGATAGTTTTATCCCAAGCACTTGTTTGCAATATTTTTAATGAATCCTTTCAATTTCTTTTGAATTTGTAAATCCCCATGTCATTTCATGTATAATGACAGGTCCAATGTATGTATATAAATAAATTTATTGTAGTTCGGAATAACTAATTCTCGTGATTCGGAATTGAGAAATATGAAAGAATTTACAAGTATGTAAATCATATGGGCGTTTTGGTCACTTTTTCTCGTGCGAAGTGACCAAAATGTCTATAAATAAACAGATAAAGGCGCGGTTATGTTATTCGAAGATTGGCAGATATAGAGAGTTTGTTTTTGAAAGTTGTTCAGTTGCCACCCATCCACCCTTTCTTAATGACTGTTTTTATGTTTTAGCTTTTACATTCTTGTTATAAGAGATACCCACTGGTATGTAGTTGTTTTAACGGACAATAGTATTACACTGTTAATATTATATATCAAGATACTCTGATAATATCGTGGCAAATTAAATTGAAAAATCAACATATATACGGTTCGAACTTGCGACATTTGGGTTGACAGTTCAAACCGTTACCGCTACGCAACTGAATAGATAGTAGTACAACACACTTAATATTGATATTGAGTTTATTTTATAGTTTGTGTAACAGATAAATCCGCTATTATACTATAAACACCCCTTATATGGTAGGTTCCACCTAAAAATAGAATGACGTAGTTTCAAAAGAGCAGATTCGATTTATATCTTTTTTATATTGATTTTATTGTTGCTATTCTACAGGATTTCTGTTTGTATTACATTTGAGCAATGGTGGTTAATAAGGTCATAGCAAATCTGATTTCAGATGATAAATGGTTTGATATAGATGAGTCTTGTTCGAGATTAACGATTGTAGCTCAAATTTTATCATATATTTATAAGTGTGTATACAATTTAAATCAATTTCATGGAAAATCGGTACATGTTTTATTTGTACGAAATGCAAAAATATATAATGTAAATTTCGTTTAATTTTATGAGAGAAATCATACCTCTCAGTCTCTTGTAACTCTTCAAGGAGCTACATAGAGTATGGTATTGCTGTTTTATTATTGCATGTGATTATATTGCACATACTTTGATGAGGCTTTAATAAAAAACAAATAATATATAAATCCATGAGCACATACTGATGTACAATTTTAACAAAAATAATATTTCCAAACCGAAGGCTTTATCACTATAAATTACAAATCACTATATTTCCACTGATTCAAGGTCATGATAAACTATGACCTGCCCGTGTATGCTGCATTACGCTGATTTTAAAACAAATACTGCCGGACATACATTTATTTTTATCTGCCAGGTCGTTAAAGTTCGATGAATGTCAACATGGTATACACCACAAAAATCACGTGAAAATGTTTCCAAGATCACCATTACAACGGCCTCAGCCCTTAGTAGCCGTGCGGTTTATTGTAATGTGTTTGATATACATTCTATTAACCTCTCAGGTCGATCATTATATATGGAAGTAAAAGTCCCAATAACAAATATAACAGTATATCTAACTTCATCATTTAAATGACCTGACACTAAATTGCTGTTAATTTGTATTTTTATATTTTGTCAACGTACATTATGCGTAAGCACTTTATTCATTTATGGTATATATTCATATGTGCATTCTTATATACGTGTGGATATGAATATGCATATGTATGTTGTAGTATATAGGGGAATATGTAATAATATTATAGTAATAATTACTGGGTTTTTTTTGTTTAACTAATTATATATGCATATATAAAATTTCGTTTCGGTAATGTCGGAATCATTTAACTGTAGAAAGTACCTAACACATTGTTAATGTTTATTATGGTTTTCTCATTGGATCCTGCTATCGGTATGGATAAGCTTGAACGTTTGGTTTGATCAAATATGTCGATAAAAAGAAGTCACGTCTCTTTTAACAGAAATAAGCATGGTCATTGTGTGTGTTTTTATATTTATCTGTTACCCAGAATGCATAGGCATTTTTCTCTGAATGCCGAGATCTCGGCTAGGATCAGCTTGTACGTTTTGTCAGAGTCGATATTTCAGCATATAGCGAATATTTAACATATTGTCGTCCTGTGCGCGATTTATCTTGGTCTAAACAGGCGAATCACCGATAATTATTTAATTTTCATAAAATGATAAAATGATAAAAATTATTTATGAGAACATATAGGGAGATCGGCATTTGAAACTGGGTGTTAAATTTGGTTATATATGTGTTTGCCATTAAATATTCATAAGTGTTTTCGCTGTATTCTGGGATATCGGTAAGGATTAGCTAGTACGTTTTGTCTGAGCGGATATATAGCGCTTATTTACGAATTGCCATCTCGTGTCTGAGCTCTAAATAGCTTACAGTCAAAAACAGACAAACAACCCAGACTTGTTTAAATTTCATAAAATTATAAAGTGATATGTACTATACTTAAAAACATGGGGTTGATACGCCTCAAGAAATTGATATGAAAATTTGCTGTATATTTGTTTATTATCATATGTGCATAAGCGTTTTCATTGAATACATATCGGTTAATATCAGCTTGTACGTTTATTCTGAGCCGATATTTCAGTATATAGGTCATATATAACTAATTACCACCCTGTGCGTCATACATCCTAAACAGGCATACTTATCTATACATGTGTAATATTTAAGTAGAATAAATAATGATACCATTATTAAAAGTTTAGTACATTGCAATACTTGCATGTTTCAAACCAATTCAAACATTATTTTGCAAATAGTAGTATAACAGGTCACAGTGTATTCTAGAATCAAACAGTCTCATTATGGCAATAGAAAAGTGCACCATTAATTAGGTATCTGAACATGTTGTATTGCTATTGTTTTGTTTTGTTTTAAGTATTTTCTTTTTGAGTGGTTTCCTCATGACACTTGTTCAGTAATTCAATCTTATTACTAACATTACACGATTAAGTCGATTTGTTGTAATGAATATCTGCTGCTTCTATTAACCACCCCCCCCCCCCCCCCCCCCCCCCCCACACACACACACCTCCCCCTCCCACACACACAGTTGTTTCTTTTTTGTGTTTTTTTTTCTGTTTAGAAAGCTATCATTTTTGTTTTCATCTGTATGTCTGCCCTTCTGTGCCCATTGCTGTTTCCCTGTCACCGGCGCACATATTCTTATTCAATTCAATGACTCCCTATTCACACGACCGTTGGTCCTTTAGTCGCTTACGTTAGTATTGATTTTATAATATATATTCATGGCCAATGACTTAGACTTATGGAGAGCGACCATTTAACTTTATTATAGAAGTCGGTAGCCGAATTCCGGATCATGTACCTTTCATAAAAACCCTTCAAAACTTTTCTATCGATAATGGAACGTTTAAAATATAGCTTAATTAGCAATCATAATAAATTAACAACTTATGTTTTGCAATTACAGTTTACACTGCATACTATTCTTATATTTTGTCACTTTGTTTATTTGTTACCTATAGGGTTTGGCTATAAACACTGTGTTTATATAACAACCGATGACATGCAAAATATCTGTTTACACTATATTCACGCTATATAATGATTTTATCTGGTGATATAGAACTTTACCTTGGACCGAACGATGGGAACAACCACTGCTTCTCATCATTGCCCCAACATATTGGTAGTATTAAGAATAAATGTGACCATATCAAAGACTATTTCATAGATTTTGACATATTGTGCTTCACTGAAACCCACCTTATGGTTGATGTCCTTATGGTTGATGTCCTTGACGATTTTTTGTTTTTAGAGGGTTTTAACAAAATGTATCGTAAAGGCTGTTCAGCACATTCAGGCGAATTGTTAGTTTATGTTTCTTCTAAAATAGTGGCATCGAGAGTCATTGAATAGGAAAATATTGTTCCTGAATTTATTTGGATTGAAGTCAAAGGTCAAATTCAATTATTTATGATATGCACTACATACCGACCTCCACAATATGCCGTTGAATTCTGGGGTATGGTTAACATATGTATTGAAAAAGTAATGGAAACACAAACTGGAGAATTTCACGTCTCGTATGTGTTTTTTTGGACAGATTTTGTTTTTAAACTTAGAATTTACAAACGTTATTATGCTGTTAGTGCTCTTGTCTAGGGATTGCTGCTGAGAATTCAGTTCCTTTGTTAGAAAATAAGAGCACACACAGTATTTCTATTCTACATTTTGATATTCGAAATTTTCGAAACAAGTTTAATTACATAAAAAAATAATTTTATGGATATTGATATACTTTGTTTTACCGAAACTCACAAGACAATAACACTCATTCTAGTGGAAAGAGGAGAATAAAGAGAATATAAGTAACTATATTATTGCATATAAACTTAAAACAAGAATATTGCCCGATTTTTTATGATCATTTTTTCCAGAAAAAGTAGGAGTAAACATACCCTACAACGTTGATTATTCCGATTATGTTGTTTTTAAAACAAGAAGACAACTATTCGCACATTCGTTTATTCCATCAGATATATCTATTTGGAACACACTCAGAGACCTTATTAGTATTTTCAAAAACAATGGTAACATCGTATAATCTAACTTGTAATCGAATTTTATCAGTTCTTTGCGCCCGTTTGAAAAACGGATGTATTCATCTGAATTTGATACTTTCTTAATTGTTTTAACATTTGACGCAAAATGTGACGAATGTTGAAATCAAAAGAAAGACGCCGAACACTACGTTATGCAATGTCTTAGATATACTGATGAGCGCCTTCGTCTTTTTCTTTCTGCATGACGTTTTCGTCCCTTTAGTACAAGAGCGTTTTTATTTAGTAAGAGTACATGTACCTGTGTCAAAAATTCATTGATATTTACACAGGTATAACAATTTATTAAAACAAACGCTTTGTCAATAACTGACTATCTCGGCATCAGAACCCAAAGTTTATGCAGCCCTTCAATGCACTGGAAAGATATTATGACAGCACTTAAAACATGTTATGTCTTTTCTCTATTTTGCTTATTTCCTACTTTTATAACTTTCACTTTTTATTTATATTTTCATTTCTTTGATTGTGTGACTATATCCTATTGAATGTTAAATTGCCATCTTGATTCTTATGTAATTTGTATATTGAAAAAGGAGGGCCGTAACTAATGTTGCTAGAACTTGTGGCCCACCCCGTTTGCTTGTAATGTTTAAACCAGCCCTGACACATGTAGCAGATTTATATTGTTTACTTTATTGTGGACATTAATGTAACATTGAAACCTTTCGAAATGTAATAATGGCGCAAGACGTTAGGTCTCTCTCATGTGCTCGTTTTGTAAAAATGTTCAATAATACTTTACATGTTTTAGTTGTTTCTCTTTGCCTCCTCTTACAAACCCACATAAATGATATCAAATCAGAGAACATATCCACCTCACTGCCACTACAGTTCGTTAAATTTTCTTATCGCATGTTTTCTATCAAATGCATGTTTACCCTTACTCACCACAGCTATCGGTTTTTTACACACGTTATGCATGCAAGGCATTCCTCATTTTTTTAGTAAATCATAAGCAGATCAAAAACTGAAAGACTGGCAGTACAATTAAATTGTCTGGAACTCCAGCGCTAGAACCGTTTTGCGACCTCTAAATCGATAAAATGTATAAAACGCCCTCATCATGTATATGTGACTTCTCTAAGACAATAATGTTTATCGCCCCTCTATGTATTGAAAACTTAACAAAATTTAAACACCACCTCCGAAAATGAAATTCTGCATCCGCGTCATATTAAACTGCATTCCTGCATTCATTTTAGTCTGGCTTTGTCTGGCAGCAGAGATTCAGTGAGATATTGAGTGGAATTTTATACGACTACTTTCAAGTCAGTATTTTTTAACATATATTTTCTTTGTATTATTTTAGATATATTGAGTTAAATAAATTAATTTACAAATATAAAATAAAACCGAACTTCCAAGGGTATTTTATAGTGAATTTAAACGTATTGGTTCTGCCCCATGAAATTGCATCGAGAGCGATTCAAATATCTCTTAGCTTATTTCATATGCGAGTTAAAATTAATTGTTATAAAAAACACAGCTTTAAAAAACAAACAATAATCAAGATCTTCTTGACAAATAACAAAGAGAAACCAACCGTGAAATGTCTAAATTACCATTTGAAACAACTGGGTTAAGCAGAACAGAACAGAACAGAACATATATTTTATTAAGATTTGTACAAAGTACATCATCATAAACAATACAATAAACCTAATGCCACTTAACAGCAATGTTTGAATTGTTACAGCAGAAACAATGCTAGTGTATATAAAATAGTTTAGAATATGTAACGCAATATTTGATAATGGTTAATAAATGAAATGAGACTGAACACTTAATCATTCAACACTTTTTTTTTAGCTCCCCTGAGCCGAAGGCTCACAGGTGAGCTTTTGTGATCGCCTGGTGTCCGTCGTCCGTCGGCCGTCGTCTGTCGTCCGTCGTTAACTTTTAGCTTCTAACAACTTCTCCTCTGAAACCACTGGGCCAATTTTGATATAACTTCGCAGAAATGTTACTTGGGTGACTCTCTACCAAGTTTGTTCAAGTCATGTTGATTCGTCAAAAAACATGGCGGCCAGGGGGTGGGGTTAGTTTACTATGTAAGCTATAGTAAAAATATTCTTGTCAGAAACTACTGGCTCGATTTTAAAATAATTTCACAGAAATGTTCTTTGGGTGACTGTCTACTAAGTTTGTTCAAGCCATCTTGATTCTTCAAAAAAACATGGCACCAGGGGGCGGTGCAAGTTTGATTAGTAAAAACTTAAAACATCTTCTTGTCAGAAATTACTGGCTCGATTTTAAAATAATCACAGAAATGTTCCTTGGGTGACCCTCTAATAAGTTTGTTCAAGCCACCTTGATTGGTAAAAAAACATGGCGGCCAAGGGGTGGGGTTAGTTTACTATATAAGCTATAATAAAAACTTAAAAAATCTTCTTGTCAGAAACTACTGGCTCGATTTTAAAATAATTTCACAGAAATGTTCCTGGGTTGACACTCTACCAAGTTTGTTCAAGCCATATTGATTCGTCAAAAAACATGGTGGCCAGGGGGTGGGGTACGTTTACTATATAAGCTATAGTAAAAACTTAAAAAATCTTCGTGTCAGAAACTACTGGCTCGATTTTAAAATAATTTTACAGAAATGTTCCTTGGGTGACTCTCTACCAAGTTTGTTCAAGCCATCTTGATTCGTCAAAAAACATGGCAGCCAGGGGGTGGGTTAGTTTTTATGTCAAATTACTCCCCCTGTTTTGTCTTTATATAGCAATTGTTATAAGAAGAGGTAATAAACTTATTAAATAAACTTTTTTTTGCTATTGTTATACAATATTATACTAGATATAAGTTTTAAAAGATAATTCATCATTAAAAGATGAATGATACAATTATAATCAATGACTGAATATTATTCAAATATCATTAACCATTTTAAAGTAGTTTTTTTCTGAATATAAAAGTCAGAGTTTTTATGGTTCAGACAGGGATGGTTTACTGCTTCATAATAGCAATACCATATTTTTAGCTAGTTTCATCACAGCAAGAAGTCTGCTTGAGATTTTCAGTGTCAAAATGTAATTGAAATCTTGGAGGAGGAGGAGCTGAATTGTTTTTGGGGGGAGTGCACTGCGACAAAGATCCTTTCAAGTGATATACTTTGGGAAGGCTTATGTTTGAAACTCATAGGAATATTTATTGTGCTGGAACTGAGGATTTTTTCATGCACAATAGTTTATTTTGATGCTTTAGTTTGAAACCGTCAGTCAGTTTTGTGCTGAAACTGGATATTTATCTTAGTTTGAAGACTTAGCATCTATAGTAAAAACTTCAGAAGCCTTCTTGTCAGAATCTACTGACCTGATTTTGGTGTTATTTCACTGACATTTACCATGGGTGAACCGCTACCAAGTTTGAACTCTTCTACGCATCCGTTACATCTTCAAAACAAATCAAAATTCTAACTACTTGCCCATCTCATTTTTCTGGAATTTTGAGTGTTCATGTATTATAAAATCTACTTATGTTTGGTGACTCAAGGTCAGTCAGGTGAGCGATATAGGGCCATTTTGGCCCTCTTGTTTCTAATACCCAATGCTTATTTCGTATATCTTAAAATGTCATATAACATGGTTTTATTATGCGAATTAGGTAACTCTAAAAACTTGAACATAATGTCTTTGATAATAATAATTTTTCGTAAATTGTTATATCAGGGACACATACGTAAGAAGAGAAACTCATCTTCTAAATCACTCGAATTGCAAATAAACAATAGCACTTTTTTAACTTTTATTTCGGTTGTACCATCACGTCTGCATTCTAAAAGGACGAACAGAAGTCTTAATTAAGAGTAAAATAATCTTAAATTACAAATCAATACATCGAGATAATCCTCATATTGAAGTCGATTTTTGACAAGTTTATCATTTTCGCGAATTGAATTTTTTTTATACTGAATCAAACTATTGTTGCATGAAATTGTCGACAGCATTTTGTTTAAAAATAGTTCTGAAAACGTTAATTGTATGTTATATTTAATACTTGTACAGTGGGTGTGTATAGAGAGCTTGGAAGATATCCGTTATATCACTGTATGTAAGGATCATACGATATTGTGTAAAGTTATTAATACATATACTACATTGATAAAAAAACTATATGAACAAGGTTTATATGACTGTAATAGCGAGGTTGTAAGAACTGAATATCGAATAATAAAACCATTTTGAACGATTACGGATTTACTTGTATATGAGCGTTTGCAAATCCTAAAGTCTTCCCACATGTTTTTAAACAAAAGATTCATTCAACAATGATCAGTAAATAAAAGTTCAGTTCTAGAAAATTTATCAAATATCTTATAAGAATTATTTTGATATGTTATCTTAGATTATTTTACAGTAGCTTAATACTACCTTATACTCCTCTTAGAGTGCAAACTGTGAGAGAAATAACATTTCAAACGATGAAAGATATGTTTGCGATTCAAATGATATAGAAGATGAGTTTCGCCTCTTATGTATATGTCCCTATTTGAACAATTTATGAGAACCGATTAAGTTAAAGGTAGTTAGAATTGGGACGGATGTGTAATACTTATACGAGCCAGTTGTTCTTAATTAGCTTCGACACTTGCTATTCTAATAGCAAACAACAGAGACGATCAAAATCGGTTAGTATGTATTGTAAGGAGCACATTTTTTTCAAACATCCAAATGAAACAGGCGGACCGGACCGTTTTTAAATGGAAATTTCCCTGAAGAACGCACTTCACGAATACGCCTTACACAATGGAATGCATTAATTACTGTAAGGCAATTTTTATTGGCATATAATGGAGTGAATTAATTCTAGCTTTACCTTTTTCACGTTTCAAGGAATGGCAGTCGAGGGAGCACGTGGTTTGCGGTTTAATGGAAATGTTGCCTTGGTAACCGGGGGATGCAGCGGGATAGGAAAGGCAATTTCCGATGTTTTGGGTACGAATCAGGGAAAGAAAATGCCACACTTTTATTTTTGGTTAATTTAAATGCTATGTCATTTTTTTGGAAATATCGTATTTAATGATTATTAAAAATAAAACTCAATTAATAGTGCCCATTGCGATACGATTGTCGATCCGATTCAAACCGTTGTCGTATTTTTAGGAAATAATAAATTTGTGCTTGCTTAAAGAAGGTCACCAAGTATCCAACAGCATCAATAAAGAGCTTGTTTTGCAAATGAGAATGAAAATATACACAAATACCATCTTATGCGAATATACCATTTTATTTTACCCTAAAATGACTATAACGTAATGTATATGTGATAACACCAAGACTAGTGGGGATTGTGGCAGGTTGATAAAAAATGCCTTAATTTATACATATATTCATTTATTCACTCACGCAATCATTCATTCATTCAATCATTGCCTTACTCATTTATTCACTCATTTTTTAATTTAATCACTCACTCATGAATTCATATTAATTCATTCACTCATGAACTCACTTACTCATTCTCTGACTCATTTATTTACTCATTTTTAATACCATGCATTTATCAATCCATTAATTCGTTCAGTTTTAATTATTTCAGTCGAACACGGCGGGAAAGTTGCTGTCCTTGACATCGATGGTATGTATGCTTTGTGGAACGGAATAGCTACTCAGCAAAATCACGCCTCGTTATATTCTTAACCTCATCAAAATCTAATTACCACTATCAGTCAAAACGCCACTTGACAAGTCATGAATGGATATTGAATTGTTCAACCTTATCTCTATATCTAATCAGATTGCGTTAATTTTCAACTTTTCAAGATATGTCAGCGTTCTATTATCTATATATCAAGAACACTTTTATTTAGAATTCAGACAAATATAAGTATGTCATTGAGAGAAGAGTTGCAGATATTACAACAAACATCATGTGGCAAAAAATAACGCTTCATTTGCGTATAATTGAATATGCTAATGCCAAAAATGACTGCATTGCAAGTTATTGGCCGAAACGAGGTAATATATAGTAAGTCAGACTCTTCAATACCTTTTTTTCTGGTCAACTGATGAATTTGCTTATATCACATTACATTGGCATTATCCTTTATGCTGTTTTAGGTGATGTAGGATCTTCATTATCATTGGATGGACCGGGTGAAGTATTCTTCATTCTATGTGACGTATCGAAAGAAGAAGATGTTAAAGTCAGTATGATTACTGTTTGAAAATGCATGCAACTGGGGGACGGGTTTCATGTTTCTGTTATTGGTGTGTACACTTCATTGTATTCACTCTATATAGATTAATTTTGGTTATGCAAAATCAGTGTTATAGTTTAATTGATTTTCAAACAAAACCTTTTATATTTAGTTTTAAATTACCAAATTCGTTTTCGAGACCACACACAGAGGCATGTCGAAAGAACTACCATTAAGTGATGTGAATAAAATAATTATATGTTTTTATCTTTTTTCGTTATCTCAGTCTAAACAGCTTCTAGCCTGCTTCATTACCAAGTTGTATAACGCGTTTTATATGAATAGTTTAACGATATATATACATTATAAAAATTAATCTCATATTTTGTTTATATCTGTTAATACCTAATGAATCATTTTAAGTACTTTTTTAGCATTTTTCTTTGCATTTTCAGGATAAACAAGTATTGTCCCCTTAATGTAAAACAGTGTATTGTGATACAAAATTTTACCAATTTTACCACTTAAATGTTTAAAAAGAAAAGCATCAAATATCATGCATTTAGTATCCGAAATTCGCTTGTCGGTAAATTTAGTTTTTTTCCATTAATATAGTAACGTATTTTGAAGCCGGTTAATATCAATTTTTATAATTTCCATATGTTGTTGACTCAAAAGTTTATGTGATCAATATATAGGTACTCTGCAGAATAGTAGCAACGCAACTGACCTGACACGGGCCGTCGAAGAAACAAGTCGATATTGCGGTCGATATTGATTCCAGTAACGACATCGCAGTTACTTCGACGAACAACTCGTGGCTAGTGAGCGGTGCGATAATCGTTCTCGCGTCGGGTCAGTTCGGTAGTGACCAGATTTTTGGTAGTCACTTCCAAATTGCGTTGATCCCATTTTGCGTTGTAACCTAGCTTTGCATGTTTATCTGTGTAGTTTTTCATGTGTTGTCCTTGCTAAATGTGTTTTATCACAATGCAGTATTCTAGATAGATTGTTTATTCGTTTCTTCTGTAGTTATCATTTCACAATTGATCATGGTATTGAGGCACTTGTGTGAGTGTGTGTGTATAAAAGTATCAGTGCTCCTGATAAGCATTTCTACAAATCAGTATTTTACCCCTTTAAATTAGCGTACAATGCTTATTTTCAAAATATTAAGTGAAAAGTCAAATTACCATTTAAAACAAACCAATCAAAACTGAAACTAAGAATAACCAACGCCTATTTTAACCCTTAAGTTATATTTCAATGCTTTATTAAGAAATTACAATGCCTAAATACCTCAAAATAGTGCTAATCTGAAGCACCGAGTATACACCATACGAAGAATGTGTTAAATGGGAAGAAACTACACCTCACCTAAATATAACTTTTTCTACGATTACACGTGTTGTGCCGTGTAAAACATCTGCTTACCACCAAAATGATATCAGTTACTATATATATTTAAATATATAGTTTCGTCTATACGAAAATAGATGAGAGTGTCAGTTAAAATCTAAAGACAATTAATATTAATATATATTGATAACGTTTCATATCACAAGTTACAATTTCAGAAAGCTGTTCTCGCTGCGGTGGACAAGTTCGGCCATATAGACTTACTGGTAAATAATGCTGGAAGGCGTAAGTGATACATTTATAGATGTTTTTACTGTTAAAATGCTGTTTAGAATGGGGTTTCTGTGTATCGTCACTGGCTGATTTTTAACAAGTCATCTATTTTGTTTTTGAAATTGGGTTCAACGTCATTTACAACACAGTATAGGTTCATAAGTGACATACTGTTTTACTGGTGAAGAAAATCTGAAACCTTAAAATAATCACCGTCCTTGTGCGTCTTACTTAAAAACCTTGTTTGAATCGAGCCAAGCTCAAATCCACGGAATCCGAGTTGAAAGGGTTGGAATCTTGTGACAGCTTCTTAGACCATTCGGTGACAAGGAGACTGCACGAGATAGTAAATATGTATAATGTTAGATGAACTATGTTAATTTTCAAAGGTTGCTGCGAAAATGTATCAATATTCCGTCAAAACAGAGGTCATAATATAGAATTTCTATTATATCAGTGATTGTTTTATACTTGTCTAATATTGTCAGATATATTTGTCATATGATAACCGACTACAGAAATGAACAACTGAATAATATTTGCTGATACATCTATGAAAATTGGAGAGGAAGTCCGATTGTTTGAATCAACCAATCAGAAACTTTATCAGAATTATGTTACAATTTTCCAAGAGAATTTTCAAGATATTTCCACCCGTTTAATAAATGATAGTGTTGTTTAATACCAGCGGTATTCCGAGTGATAAATGTAAATGACGTACTATATCATATTGCACATATGTATATGACGTACAATATCATGTTTAAGATTCTCCACCACAAACAACGGACAACACAACCGCAGAAGAATTTCGGGATCTCTTAAACCTCAATGTTATGGGATATTTTCTTATGTGTAAGGTATGTAAATAACAGTACAATAGATGACAATACGTCTAGTAAACGAGATTTATATTGAGACACATTTAAATGTAAAGTATATACATGCTTAATTTTCTTGGTTTATAAGATTTTGTATTGTCCTCGCAATTTGCTAAAGAACCATGTATGATAAGTTGCATAGCAATGATGAATCATGGCTCTGTGGTAGGTTTAAATATAATCCTATACTGATATACAGTTTGTGAAAAAAAATCAATTCCAATTGATACAATATGTAAAATTCCAAAAGAGGAGCTTGTGTTGTCTTGCACTCGGAATTATAAACAACTGCATATGACTTTGTATAAATATACATACTGAGCAGACGACTTTTTATGTTATATTTTAGCACACTGTAACCTAACGGACATTTTCACAATAAAGCTGCCACATTACTCGTACAAATTCGCCCTTATAGAATAAGGGGTTGTTTGAATTTGATTTGTTCAGTTACTATTTTCATTTTGTTCCTCAGTATGCATTACCGTACATCAGAAAAACGAAAGGCAGCGTAGTAAACATAGCGAGTATTGGACAAATAGGTCATAGGGAGGGTGTATCATATGTCACTTCAAAGGTAATATAAACCAAAGTACTTGAAAGTTCTGTCAGCAGCTCTTAAATAAATATTCATACGCCTACATAATTTGATTGATAGTATTGTAGCGTTTGGTTCGGTTTCCATGCAACGATATCTTAAACAAGACATAATAGAATGCCCACAATGTATTATCATCGTTGTATTTGTTTCTACTATCTTATATTAAATACATGAAAAAAAATGAAATTCGAGGAATAAAAAAGTAGTCCCTATCGCGTATGATCATTCTGGCGGTGTTCATTACTGTAATACGTGATCATGACGACATAAGCAGGGATATTCTTTGGCATGAAGCCCGGCTAAAATGGTCATTCAAAAAAATGCGCCGAGGATGATCTCTCCATTCGCTGGTTTCACTTTTAAAACGCTGCATAAACATTTTAAATAAAGAACGAACATTTTCTTTTACATCAAACATGTCGTTATAAAACTCTCATATAGTCGTGTACATACATGCATAAAGATAATAATACTTATCCTACACAACAAAAGTCAAAATATATAATAGGTACACAAACATATGCTTTGGTTCTGTTATATATATATATATGTTTTAATCCAGGTTCAATCCAATATTTAAATGTATGTTTGAAATGAAATAAATTAGTTCACAAACACAATTGTTTGATAGTATTTATAACGCTATCTTATTTATTAGTGACTATATATTATTATTTCTTTTCATATATTTATCCTAAAACTGTCATCACTTAAAGTACTGTCTTTCCATTTGTCGATTCGTATATTGATAGTCTGTAGAACGGACCCAGCTCTCCCTATTGGGTCCGTTAATAAGCAATGTTGGGAATGCCACATTTGAGCAAGTTGATTGGTCAGTCGCTTCAACTGACAGTTTGAATGATGTCAATTTAGTAAGCGTTCAATTGCTATGAATTGTGTGACAGGCATAGAATTTCCTGTTGTGTTTTTTCATTAAGGATTAATAGACCTGAATTGGAAGATAACTGGTACTGGAATAGATTAATTTGTAACCGTGTAAGATACATGGGTTACGTCAGGGTTATTTTTGGCAAGTGTAGAAGTAGGGCATGAACCTCTCTGATGAAGTTTAATTTACATAATTATTTATCTAATTAATTGAGGTTGGGATACCAGACCTATTGAATTAACAATATATCTGTCGTGTTATATAAATATTAATAATTGATAATTAATAATAACAAACTTATTAATTGATTTATTTCATTATTTATCTGACTACCAATCCACAACCTTACATTTCCCCTTGCACGAGATAACCCATGTATGATGACTTATTTAGGAGTATTACAGTTTGTAATGTATGCCAGCTAGATGTTTTTAAGTGTGTACAACTATGATTAAAAATATAAATATATAAACATTTTGTTTTACAAGGGTGCAATATCTGCAATGACTCGTGCCTTGGCCATTGATGAGGCAAAAAACGGTGTCCGTGTTAACACGTAAGTTCATATCATATCTTCCTTTAATCCATCTGAGCTGAATGTGAGATTTTCTGATCCCTACTTGGTATGTCGTCCGTTTGTTATCTTTAAGGTTGTGTGCATTCTAATAGATGTATTTTATTAGATCTTCATGTAATACTTGCCCAGTAGTAATGTAGCCATAAGATGACGAACTATTTCATGAACTGATCAAATCGAATAATTGTTGTCTGGCCACAGTTTCACTAAACATCTCAGCTTGAGATTTTCCTCAACTCATTTTTTTAAATGCTATAAATATAAATATATATTTTTTACCAATGAGTAAAGAATTGTACCGACTTTAATTATGTGTGGCCATTTGTTATGATCAAGTAATCTTTTTGAGAAAATTGAAATGTTTGAGTTGACAAAAATCAAAAATCCCCCCCCCCCCCCCCCCCCCCCCATTTCGACAATAATTGCATTATATCACCAAGTGCCTTTTCTTAACATCCGCCTTTTTTTTACCTGTGCACCTTACTTACACAATAGTTATATATCCATGATATATCTCATATTATCATAGTATATAACTTGATAAATGGATAACAAAATATTCGAAAGCCATTACCATTGAATCGTTAAAAAATGTACAATTTAAACTTGTGTGCACTTGTGTTTTCAGAGTTGTCGTTGAATCTTTACCAGATTTTTACAGTAGCTTTATGAGAATATCTCATGTTTTAAACTGAACGAATCAGATACTTTATGTCTGAGTTATGGCCATTGGATCGTAAATGAGATATATTCGGCTGTGTGTGTATCTGGCATCAGTGTCTCCTTATCTTACCCTTTAACTTACACAGTAGTTATATAACCGTAAGATCTCAGATGGCAAAATCGAAAAATGTAAATCTGACATGTATACTCTTGATTTGGACCCGTTATTGGACTTTCTATGTGACACTCTAACTCTAACTCACCATGTGAGCGAAGTACGATCGTCGTGGCCGTCGTGTTACTTTTAGGAATTACAGCGAGCACAACACCTGAGAATCAAATTACACAGTATGCCAGGGAGGCGTACGAATGCATACCTTGCATGTTACAGTTAAGATAGTTTGAGGATGAAGTTGCAAGGTAGTACAGAATAATAGAATAACCAAGAATAATGCTCCTAGAATTCAGTCATACCCCCTGTTTTACATCTCCATCCAAGTTTTACCGTCATCTTCATTATTCAGCCGTTTATTTTCTCAGCTAAAATATCATTAAACCTAGATATACTCCATGACTGTTGATAAGTCGAGGCAGCAAGATAATAACATATTATAACCGTTGACTTTGTAGATATATGTTTGCTTTTTTATCGTGTATTTTTCCTCAGAATTTCCCCGGGGACAATGATGACAAAATTGTTTGTGGATTGGTGTGATTCTCTAAAAGATGAAAGGGAGGTGGAAAAAATAAAATACCTACATGTAAGCATATCACTTATGAAGTACATTTAATTCTTAATATATACCGTCTTCTGTAGCTTAATGGTTAGAGCGTCCGCCTCGGAAGCGGGAAGTCGAAGGTTCGTATCTTGGTGGGAACACTCGATGCGGCCGATTGCCCACCCAGTAGTTAAATTGAGGGGTACCGATTGTCTAATAGTCTCACAATGATAGCTTTCGGGAAGTAACTAAAGTGTATCTCATAAACCCAGTGTCGCTGGTCCTTTCAATAGGGGCGACACAATAATAAACAAATCCTTTACTGCTTACTTTTTTCACTTAACGCCTTAAAAAATGTTTTTTTTTAATATTGAATGCATTTATCCATGATCTACTATCGTCTTTATCGAATATATATATATGTTGTGTTTTGGACATGAATGTTACAATGGAGTCCTTGAGAAATGTAATAGTGGTGTGAGACGTTAAGGGGCTATAGTACGACAGTAAGTAAAGGTGAGGTCACTATGACGCGATGGTAACAACACAAAATTGTATAGGTCAGTGTACGAGAAACCGAGGTCACGATATGTAAGATGGAGATACTGCGATAACACATACGCGCTTGGCTACACTGTTGACATAGACGTTACAATTCGATACATTCAATTTTATATGGAGCAGAACAAAATACTATTCTTCAAAAATAAATGTTGGCTTTCTATATTTTAATTATAAAATACAAATAACATTTCTTCAAATAACTAGCATTAGGTTTCAGAATGACATTTAAACACTTTATATGTCATTTGACCCCTAGCCAACTTTTAATATAAGTTTCACATACGAGTATACGTTTACATGATTTCCATATGAGAATCATACAAACCCATTCATATGAGAGTATAATAGAGAATGCAATAGAATTATATTACTTAAACATAAAATAAGGGCTCACAGAAAAGGCATGGGGTTTACATATACGGAGCATTATGAAACTATACAGAATAAAGATTATTGAACAAACCAAACATGTTCTCTAATTCGCCTCAAAATATTTTAACCATAAAAATAGATTTAATAACTGATAATATTATGATCAGTCTTATAACCGATGAGACCTGGCTCCTGTTATACCAGCAAATACTTAAACACTTAAAAACTTAAATCTAAGAAAAGCAGCCAAGTGAGCATGATTTAAGACTCGTTCAAGTAAACTGCTTATGGTTTCGTTGATATTGATTATATAATAGATAAATAACCAGCTTCAATAATGCTGAATGTATTTGTGTTTCTGATTGCAGCTTCTCGGTCGTATAGGAGAGCCAAGGGAGGTTGGTCTGGCATGCTTGTTTCTGGCAAAGGATGCCACTTTCTCAACAGGCATAGACCTGAGTTGTTCCGGTGGAATGGAAATTGGACTCGGAGACAAATTTTATTAAATCATTAAACGTTTTAATGCTAATGGACTAGAAATCATGCATGCATTTGCTGTATGTGGAAAGTACCACATGTGCACAAAGAAGACATTGATATTTTAATAACTCTGCTTTATACTTTACTCTTAAGGGATTGTAATTTTACATTATATGTATATGATTAAACTTTTTTACATATACATTAAATTCGTTAAGAACATTTATTTTATCCTTTATATATGTCAGTTTTTTCTTATAGCACGTAATGAGTTTTACATTAAATAGAGATATAGTGACCAATATTATCTTATAAAAGAGCTGGGCCCGATTAGCTCAGTCGGTTACGCTCCTGACTATCAATCCAAGGATAGTGAGTTCGAATCTCCGCCCGGCAACAGTCTCCGTGATGATAGATATACGACATTGTGTCTCATAACCATTCGTCTTTCACCGCTGAAGTGGGAAAGTTATCAGTAACTTGCCGAGATGGGGTGTGCTCGAGGACTGGTAAACCTTTCAGGATCCCAGGAAACAGCGGTTAGGTTAACTGATGTCTATAAGCCCTGTTGGCATAAAAATGACGCAAAATATTCAATCAATCAATCAATATATTATAAAATAATCCCTTGGAAACCCGAAATGCGTCCAAGTCAAGAAATAAACGCGGCTGTATCGAATCTGTTTATGAGCGAAATAACATGCACACCATCCATGACCCCAACACGTATTGCAGAAATGATGTGGGTGGTACATTCTGTTGCTCAGAAATAACAACGTAAACATGAAGTTCGCGCTTTGCCATGTACTCACTATCACCATACAAAAAATAAAGATCACCAACGCATTTCTTGCTTTCTCAACAAAGTGTCCCAGGGAGAAAAAAGGCTCACCTTGTGAATCTTTCATTTGTAAAGAAACTCTCCTGAAATAGATCTAGTTAACAAGATGGTGTAAAAAGCACATATAAAGAAGACTGTATGTATGTTTAAAATAATAAACAAAAATTCTTTGGCATTTTTTATTTATGACAATGAAAATTACAATTGTTTATTACGTAATTTAGGCCTCCGGCCAATAATACAAAATGTTAAACAAACCCGACATACATAATTTATTATATCATCATTTGTTTATTATTAAACAGTATTTATATAGCACTCTTTTCATATATAAAATATGAGCAATACGCTATGATTTAAGTAATGATAGCCATTTTAACATTTATCTGGCAGTGTCCTCTGTAACCATTGTGTTATCACACCATACAAATACTTGAAATCTTAGAAAATGGTATTGATGTTTTAAAATACATACCGAAAATATTTCACTGATATTGACGTATACATATTTTTACTGTATATTATGCATTATACTTACTTCGTCATTTAACTGTCCTCTCTTACTGTCCTCTCACACTGCCCTCTCGGTTATAGTTGTATTCATCAAAACCAATACACGAAATCGATAAAATAAATACCGATTCTTGTTTTAACCTTTTATGTATTCTTCAATTAAATTACTCATCATCATTTGAGAGTCGCATAGTCCATCATGTATATATATTCCAAGAATATAGAAAGTATTTCTTGCTGGTCAAGTTGTAAAAACATGACATTCTTCACAATCAGGTCGCCATTGCTTTTCAAAATAGTGTCTTATTGGAACGTTCATTTGGGGTGATACTAAAACACGGCCAGGTTCGGCTGACCCAGATACTTTCTGATTACAAGGAAAAGGCAAATGCGTTGTGTGTACTAATAATTGTTACGTTTTATTGCACTGAATTAAAATATTATGCAATTTTCTTTGTATATGTAATAAGAAAATATTGAGAAAATGGTAATATAAAAATGTCTTAATTAAGGCCATCTATTTGCAGAAACTTTCATCCTATACCCTCCTTATTCTATGATGCAAAGTATAAATATTTTATTAAACGTAAATGGTATGCTTTGATGTTAGTAAAAGTGATGGTTGTAAAGCATGGTATCAAGTTTATTTACCAATCGGCAAATTTTGCCTTTGGCCATTGGCCAATTATAAAGTTTTACAAAAAAATATGGCAAACACTATCTATTTTATAATAAACATTAAATAAAACAGATCACACATTTAACAGCATATTAAATGAATAAATCATATTTAATTTGTTTGGAATGAAAATGAACCATTCATACCTTTTTGGTCGGATAGAAAAGCATTGGATAATTGTTTTCGCAGGACCTCGGCAGAGTATCATTCCCAACAAAACACTTATTAATCTGGGCGAATGTTTCCATCCGAACCTCAAACTCATGAACGAGTCGTATTAGATGTAATTGTACAAAATGACTGGGCAGCTGTTTATCGAAAGGTTTGTTTGCTATTTTAGATTTAATGATAAGGGGATACTGCACATTGGAATATGGCACTGCTTGTATTTAATTGTTTTCTTATCCAAATCTAAATGTTGGGGTTACTGCAAACCGCTGTATGTGTTGTAAAAGTTGTCATCAAATTGAAATAGTGGTCTTCAATTATTCGTCCAGGTTGTTCTGTATGAGACGATCGACAGTTTCTGGTAGTTTCAAATCCATAGGGGCATTAAAGAGACATCGCCTATACATTTTATGTCTACAACATGATTCAACTGTACCTAGTCTGAAACAAACCAATGTAACTTGAAGAAATCGGTGCAATTTTCTACAACAACTAGAGCTACTTTCAAGAAATAAGTGTTTAAAAAGGTCGTCTATAAACAATTGTATTCGTATTGATTTTTTTTAAAACCAATTTCCAGTAGTTTCGGAACGCTCTTCGATGATTACCGGAAATCCGAAGATCGTTGTTATCGCTCGGTAATTATCGGATTAAGGATCGTTGTTGTTGCTGTAGCATTTAGAGCGGGGCGCGACTTATTCGACAACAACAACACTTTACATTCTGACTGTAAAACACGCATTACAGAAGCAGAAAATAACATGGCTCTGAACAAAAAGTTGATATATGATAACATTTAAATAACCAATGCTAATTTTATCCTAAAATATCGGACTTGAATGTGATGAGACGCGTCTTAAACAATATTCTGTCTAAAAACTTTCGGTGTTCCCTATTATAATTTCGGTAATCCTTATGTTATCGGCAAAGATGCATCCATTGATTATAAGTAGGAAGGGTAATATCTGCCAAAACTCAGATTGCTTTATTGCAATTTTTAACTTAATTATTACAAATTCAATTTAGATACTAATTTCTAACTTCACATTGTGTGAAATACAAGTTAATTTTTATACATTTCGTTTACTCTGATGTCAATATCTTACTTCCGTGTTTGTCAATTGCATTCATTGATACGTGGATTTCTTTCGTTTGTGTGTATAAAATGTGCACGCTATTAATCTGTTATTATAAATTGCAATTATTGATGTCACCATCTTAATTTAGAGAGTCATAATTGAAACTTTAAAACTTAGACTTTACAAATTAGCAATACTGATATTAATTAATATCTACGCTTTCACGTCTCACAAAACAATTAATTTTGCAAAGTTGTACATACAGAGAAATGCACTTCCGGAACACTGGATACATTATCAATGATTCTAAAAGTGTCTTGTTCCCATAAATAGTCATCTATTGGTCCAATTATGCAGAAAAAAACATGGGATTGACCAGATAGCTTTTTCATAATTTCGATGGTTTGATGACACCCCTTCATTTTGACAAGTCTGCCTACTTGTTGCAGTGTATCACTTCTAGAAATCATGAAAATGGACCAATGTTACCATATGCACAAAGAAATATCACAAATGTATGCATTTTCAACAAAAATAATGACCAACCACTTTACACAGCTTTAATTTCTCAGGCGTAAGAATCTTGCCAGCGTCATGTAAGGGAAGTAATTCTTAAGTGAGACCTTTAGGGCTGAATTGTTCAAAGCTCTGTTGGCTTAACACTCCGTAAGGTGAAATCACGTATAAGCATGTTTAATATCTTTATTTTTGAAAACGTTTCATATCTAATACAATTGGTTAAAGAAGACTATCTAGTACAAATGGTTAAAGGAGAAAAGGGCATTTCATTACGGTTGGTTTAAACGTATTTATTGCCAGTATTTACAGTTAAACAAGTAAAATATTCAAAATATAAAGGATTAGACCGAAATAATACAATTTTTAAAGAGTTCTTTTCCGAAGTAGCTTTATTCTTAAAGTGGAATATAGCGGTACATTTAGAGATATGATAACAGAAAACAATATTGTAACTAAAAATATATACATAAAAGAACAGTAGATTCAATCAAATTAAGATAGAGAGGAACTTGTTATATGGGTGATAATTATTTGATTTTTAAAGAGCATTTATAATGTTATGATTGCCAGTGTATTTTATCTTTGAATCTATTATATCTTAAAATTCGATGATTTGAACATTTATCTAACCGTGACGTTAAGCTAAAAGTGCTATGGACAACTCAGTCCACGCGTAGATATTCAGAAATGTCAATATTGCTACTTGTAAAGTCTTAGTTTTAAGTCTAACTTTCAAATTATAACTATCTATAAATCTAAATATCGAGGACATACTCCATCCATCCTTCGTGCAAATAACAGTCGTTCAAATCCCCACCAGGCTACTCGCTGACAAATACGGCAGCATGGGTGTGTACGACGTAAAACAGAAATGCTCAGGTATACAATGTGACGGATGTGGTAATAAAAAAGCCGAACACTACTTTATGCAATTTATATATATAAATTGCATTAAGTAGTGTTCGGCCGAAACTGCATTTTATATTTACACAGTTACAACAATTCATTAAAACACGAAACGTTTTGTCAACAACTGACTATTTCATTATTAGATACCCAATTTTATGGATCCCTTCAATGTGCTGGAAATATATGATGACAGCACTAAAAACATGTTATGTTTTTTCTCTCTTTTTTCTTATTTTCTACATTCATTATTTTTTTATTATTATTAATCTCTTCATTTTTTTGATTGTGTGTTTATAACCTATTGAATTTTAATTTGCCATCTTGATTCTAATGTTATTTATATATTGAAAGCGGAGAGCCGTAATTATTGTTGCTTGAACTTGTGGCCCATCCTATTTGTTTATTATGTGAATTATGCAATAAAATATGTTTAAACCTTCACTGTTACATGCTGCAGAGTTGTATTTTTTACTGTATTGTTGACATTAATATAACATTAAAACCTTTGGAAATGTAATTATAGTGTAATAAATTATGTCTCTCTTATGTTTTGTAAAAATGACTAATACTATTTCACATTTTGTGTTGTTTACCTTTGCCTCTTACAAACCAGAATAAATTATATCAAATCTGAGTACACATCCATCTCACAACCACAGCCGCTCGTTTTATTTTCTTATCGCATTTCTTCTATCAAATGTGTGTAAACTGATTCACCACAGCTACCATTTTCTTGTACACGTTATGTTATGTTTACACCAGCGGATATAAATCTGAAAGACTGGTAGTACAATTAATTTGACTGAAACGCCAGTGCTAGCACCAGTTTACTACCCCTAAAACGACAATATATAAATAACGCTCCCATCCCCTCATTATGTATATGCACCTTCTCTGAGATAATACTGTTTACCTCTTCACCGTGTATTGAAAAACTAAGCCCCATCCCCCAACAAAGAATCCTGCATCCGCATCCTATTAAATTGCATTCTTTCCAAAATTTGAATGTTTGCAGTCTGGTTTTGTCTGGTTGAAGTGAATTACGATAAATATTGAGAGGAGTTTCGTAGGACTACTCAAAGGTTTGTATTTTATTTATATACATTTACTTTGCATTTTAAGTAAATTAAAATTAGTGATTGCATTAACAAATAAAAAATAGTACGAAATTTTATTTTATTGCTAGTTTAAAATAATTTGTTCTACCCATGAATCGGCATCGAGAGTGATTCAAATAATCTCTGAGCTTACTTCGAAATCGAGCTAAAATTAGTATAAATAAAACACAGCTTTATTATTATTAATACGCAAAACAAACAAAAATTAGGCAAAATGTGCATTGACGAATAACAGTGAACCAGCTGTAAGATTTCTAAATTATCATTTGAAACAAATCGGTTAAAACGTATTCACATAATATACATATAGCTTTTCCTGAAACATAATTATTTACAGTATTCTTTAACAAAGAGTGTCACTACATTTTAAAGTCTATGAAATACCTAGAAATTGCGTGGCAGGTTTGTTAAGTGAATGTACAAACTTTTAGGTCAGATTGCTGTTTAAAAATATTAATGCTGAAAATCAAATAAAGTGCGTTCTCCAAACTGACTTTTTCCAAAAACTATAAAGGTAAATTGGGTTTGTATCTATACATCTAAAGACAACATTTCTGGAATAAGTCTATTTTAAATGCGTTTTATATTCATCAGACATATTTCCTTCTAATGGGGGATCACAGAGACATACTAGTATGTAATTAGTGTCTACTAGTATGTAATTAGTGTCTACACATGTGTTTTCAACACAGAACTTATCACTGTTACGGGCTGGACCCGATTAGCTCAGTCGGTTACGCGTCTGACTATCAATCAAGGGGTCGTAAGTTCGAATCCACCGCCCGGCAACAGCCTTCGTGATGATTGATATACGACATTGTGTCTCATTATCATTCGTCTCTCACCACTGATTCAAGTGGGAAAGTTATCAGTTACACGCGGAGATGGGGTGTGCTCAAGTACTGGTTAATCCCAGAAAACAGTGGTTAGGTTAACTGATCGTCTGTCAGCCCTCGATGGCATAAAAATGACGCTAAATATTCAATCAATCAATCAATCAATTATCACTGTTAATACTGTTACGTATTGGAGGAGTACGAATACGCTCATATGTCGTTATGTACCGCGTCCGCAGATGTACACTCTTGAAATTATAGAAAAAGTGAACATTACCATCAATTGAGAATGATCATTGGTTTAGAGGTGCTGCTATATCATTTTTCTTTTATCAAAAAGCTGTACCACGGACAAGATACGTGTGAAGAATGGACCATGGGTATTATCTTAAGTAATAGGTGATTGTGTATATGTTGGATCGTTATTTTATTGACCCCACTTTGTTTCCATTCAATTATTGATATGGGGTCAGAGATCCATTAGATAACTAACCTTAACTAATTAAGCAATTATAAGCTATTGCTTTTTTTTTAAAGAAAACCATTGGCGACCATTGCATATTGTTAAATACCAACTGTTACATGTACTTTACTCAAGTCAGGAACATGCTATATTTTAAGGATTTCCGAGAGATTTCCCGCAAAAACTTTATCAAACAACCAATTAAAATAAAAGACGTATAGTCATTGTATATTGTTAAATAACAACTGTTACATGTACTTTACTCAAGTCAGGAACATGCTATATGTTAAGGATTTCCGAGAGATTCCCCGCTAAAACTTTATCAAACAACCAATTAAAATAAAAGACGTATAGTCATGCATACAAAAAAAAGCATTTTGGGGAAACATATTTTTACATCTCTCTTTATTATTCAATGTGTATAATGAAACTGGAAATGACAAACATATTTAACCACTTCAAGAACACCGTCATCATAACGTTTGTACCCAAATGTTCATAATAGGAAGTTAGGAGCATATACATTTTTAACAGCTTTGGCGGCTTCGATAAATTGTCAGTATAAAAAGAAGTTTAGCTAGACTGGTTTACTCCAATTCAAGAAATCGCTCCTGTAGTTTATATATGTTTGTTTTTGCGCCGCATGAAACAAACGATAGCAGGTGATAGTTTCGTCTTTAAAGTAAAATTGACATGAAAATATACAATACACAGGACAAATGTTAGTTTTTAGAACTTGAGAATTTCATTTCTTTCACGTCAGTTATAGTGTTCATATTTATCTAAATAAATTACGCAAAACCCGATTGACACTTCTTTGCAGCAGTGGTTACTGGTCCATCGCTGCCCAAGTCAGTACTTTAAACTCCTGCAGCACTTATGTTTTGAAAAAGTGATACAGAAAATTAAACTCTCACAAATAATCGATTCCTTACGTACATTTGCTTGTTGTTTAAAGGGTTATTATTAAAAAACTTATATTTTATTCATTATAGGGTTAAATTCATTTTTTCTGTTTTTTATGCATGTGTAAAGAATGACGAATCACGCACAAATCAAATGAAGTCCGATCTAACAATTGTTTGTGTTGTATTTTATTATTAAAATAAGCGTAAAACCGTAGTGAACGTCATTTAAGTTCGTATATTGTTAAACCGACCATCAAAATGTCGATGCTTCTTTGTTTACGCGAGAAACGTAAAAGTAGTCCGGTTCCATGGTTTTATCGAAAAATAAAAGTCTTTAAAAATTGGCGTTGTCCAATGAAAATACTTTAAATACATATATGATAATGCGATTGGAATTAGATTATAAAGTTATTTTATCAAGAGTCAACAACAAATACACATATTCGGGGTTGAATCAATCTCGAATACGAACGACTAAGGTAGTTTGATATTGTGACGGTTGTATAATAATTATAGTAAACCATCTTCGACTTTTCTCAAAACAAACATTGGAGATAACTGAGTAGTCTGTATCATAAAGACAATAAACATTGTATTTGAAAACATCTAAATGAAACAGAGTACATGTAGAAATATCACTGACACACACGCTTTACAAATACGCCTGAAACAAAGGAGGGCATTAATCACATAAATACGTTTATATCTATATTTTCTACTGACAAATAATGGATTGATATAAAATCAAGACTATCTTTACCTTATTCAATTTCCATAGGAATGGCAGTCGAGGGAGCACGTGGATTGCGGTTTAATGGAAATGTTGCCTTGGTAACCGGAGGATGCAGCGGGGTAGGCAAGGGAATTACCGAAGTTTTAGGTAAGAAACCGGAAATGAAAATGCCACACTTTTAGGTTTTGGGTAATTTAATTGTTATGTTCATTATCTGTAATGTCGTGTTTTATGAATATTAAAAATAAACATATTTAATGCTATCCATGCAGTGTGATATGAATTGATCCTCTCAAAATAATATATATATAATGTTTTTAGAAAATAATATAATGTATATGAACATCTGAAAGTAGTACTTGTCTTTCAATATTTTATTCTTTCACTCATTCACTCATTTATTCACTCATTTTTTCATTCATTCAACCCATTCATTTATTCATTCATTCAATCTAATTATTTTAGTTGAACACGGCGGGAAAGTCGCTGTCCTGGACATCAATGGTATGTAGGCTTTTGTAGAAGAATATGAAATTACGGTGACAACTTCTTGGTTCCAATGTATAACTGAAAAGTTATTTTCACATTGTCTGATGTTCTTGTGCAAATAGAGGAGTGTTGTCCCAAAACGAAAACAAGACTCATTAATTATAAACCATTTTGCATTCGATTAAGGTGACGCAAACTACAAAGTTTGGCTTACAGGTCAGTAGGGTACCATGTGTTAAAAACTAAAATATAAGATGTTATTTTACATAACCATTACAACCATGCATGGTAAATGAATGCAGAAAACAATTTTAATATCGTTTTAAAAATAAATGGTAGCTAATTGTGTATTAATTACGAAAACAATGGCCAATAGCATGTCCATTCAAACAGCATAACCGGATTAATTTGGTTCCTATATTATGGTTGTAATATCATAATGGTTCAAAGAACAATGTCTAGAATTATTTTTACTTAATAGTTTGCTACCTTAAAATAATTGATATTAACTAAACCGTGTTTACCAAAAATGCACATGGCCATTTTTGTTCATTGACAAAAAAAGGTAAACAAATATTCTAAACACCAACAACAGTGTTGAACACGCGATCAGCTATCAATTATTGTGCAAACTTAAGCATATTTATTAAACACTGCAAATGTTGTCATAAGTCAAAACATGGTAATACCTGAAAACTATATTAAATGCGCTGTCATGTTTTCATTTTCCTTCTTTTTCACCGATTCACCTTCCTGGTATTAATACGCGGCATTATTTACGCATCTCGGTAAACAACTACTCACGGATATGAGCAAAGGTGTTCCGAAACGCATACTATTTTCTTGGTGTAATACGGTTACATCTGTCTGTTGTAAAATATCAAAATACAAACCGAATTTCGTATATTTTATAACCTACAAGCCATGTACTTGGTCAGTATTGTCCTACATATAGTAAGTAACAAACAAGTTATCATTTTATATACTTTCGTAATGTCGATTTCTCTGTCTACGGTAGGTAAAAATCATTTTTGAGAGACTGTCAGCAAAGGTAAGTGTCGTAAAATTGTAGTGAAGATGTGTTCGCGTATATGGACTAAAATAACTGTGATGGAAAAAATCAATTTAATACTATTTTGTGGACACTTTTGAAAATATTGTTGCTATTGACTTGTAAATTAATATTGAATTCACGATATGGCATTTCATGCAAAGGATAGAAAGAAAAGGACAAGAAGAATATTTGGACAACCATGTGTAAAAAAAACTCTAAGACATATAAATGAAAACAGAAACTTGAGGTGTTGAAAAAGGAAGAGAAAATGAAATTTCCACAATGGATACTACGACGTAAATTTAAGAGCGTTGTGGGGTGCTGTTACTTCGGGCAGAGGACTTTCAAATTTGAATGAAATGTTGTCCACAATGAACACCCCACAAATGACTGAAAAAATGTTTTCAAACATAGAATATGATATAGGTAATTGGTGGCATGAAGTGCTGAAGGAGGAAATGGCCAAAGCTGGTGCGGAAGAGAAAAAACTTGCAATTGCCAGAGGTGACTGTCATCAGGGTGTTCCGGCCGTGACAGTGATATGTGATGGTGGCTGGTCGAAAAGGACGCATAAACACAATTACACAATTACAACGCTTTTGGTGGTGTTGGAGTAATTTTCGGAACCGAGACTCAGAATGTTGTATACATTGGGGTTAGAAACAAACAGTGTATTATATGTTCAAGGCAGAGAACAAAGGCTATGACCCTCATCCTCATACGTGCTTTAAAAAACTGGAACGGTAGTTCACAAGCTATTGAGGCTGATAAAATTTTAAGTGGCTTCATGGAGGCTGAAACTGTACATGGTGTTCGGTAAATGACATTAATAGCAGATGGTGATAGCTCAGTTTATGCACGATTACAAGAAAATGTACCTGTGTTGGGCAGTTCCCTTAAAAAAATAGAATGTGCAAATCACACATGCAAATGTGTGAGATCAAACTTAGAACGCTTAGTTCAGAAGAAACCCCACTTTAAAGGAAACGGCAAATTGAGTCAGCTTAACCGAGTACGACAAACAACAGCTATAAGATGTGCCATCAAAATGAGAAGCAAAGATAAAAATGTAAAACAGTTGAAACATGACATAAAAAACTCTATTTATCATATCCTGGGTTTTCATCAAAATTGTTCCACATTCTAGAAAAATAGAAATTCAAAATCAGTATATGATATTGAAGAACATCATGGAGCAGTCTACTAATTCAATCGATGCTATATTTGAAAATCAGTATGATTATTGGAAATTGCCGTCTTGGAGTAGTCAAGAATGGCATGCAAGAGCAATATTTCATTAAGTGAGGTAACAGAGATTATTAAAGATGTTTCGGTTATATTGAATCGGGTAGCTGAAAAGAGTGGACGATTGATTGGCAACTTTACAACCAATATGGCAGAAAGTTGGATGTCAATACGTGCAAAATTTGATGGAGGAAAGTTTGTCAACAGATGCGCTAGAGGGTCATGGAATACCAGGTGCTATGGTGGAGCCCTTCGTAAAAATTTAAGTCCTGCATTAATGACATTTCAAAAAGTGACGAGAATCCAAGCCGGTTGCCATTTCAACAAAAGAGTGAGGTCGCAATGTAAAAAAGTAGAAGCCACAAAAGTATATAAAATTAAAGAAGAAAGTAAAACGGTTAGAAGAAAAAGGAAGTTAGAAAGTTTGAGGCAAAGTTGTGCGAAATCAGCCAAACTTGAATATGGAAGTCAACTAGATGACACTCCAGGTGTAACAAGAGATAAATTGAGAGAACTTTGTACCTAATTTTTGAATAAATTACAAAAATGAACAAAAAATAAACGATATTGAACATTAATCTCGACAGCAACATAGTAGTGCAGTTTGGAAAGAAGAAAGACGTAAAAACCAAATTTTGGAAAAGTTATGTCGCGAAGAACTAATAATTTATCTACATCTTTAGTCCAAAATATTATATATTCTCAATTCAAGGGTAACATCAATACTATTAGAGACCTGACACAAGAAGAAAACACAATTATTGAATACAAAAACAAGAAGGGAAAGGTAAAAATTAGAATAATTGGTCTAACAATCAGTCAAAAATATCCATATTTGGCAGCATCAACTGATGATTTAGTCGTAGAAAAGTATCCTAATGGAATAATTTGAAAATAAAGCACGAGATATACTACCAAATACAAGGACAGTTGAACATTATTGATAACGAATGGTGTGATTTGGTGTTGCTTTGTAATTTGTTAAATCCTTACGACATATATATTGAAAAGATTTATAGAGACAAAATGATGTGGAATACCATGATGGTACGGAGATGAAATGTTTTTACATGACATTTCTGTTGCCAGAGCTAGCTTCACCACGCCACAGAAGTTACTCGGGCATAAGAAAACCAAAATCACCTTAGGTATGTATATTTGTTTACAATATCACTTTATTTATGCATTACTGAAAATTAAAGAAGAATGTATGCCATCTGCAGGAAATGTCAACAAGATTTATAGTTATCATGACGCCAAGTGGAGATCAACATTGCAATGTTATAGTCTAGCATTGCGGTATGTATTGCAATGCAATAATTACAGTTCAAATTATGTTTCAATGATGTATTTTAAATTGATATGTATCACCATATCTCTGATTGGCACTAGATAATAATTGTTTTCTAAACATAGTGTGTTATTTACTTATAAAAGTTATACTATAAATATTGGTAATAAAGTTTGTACTATGTATTGTAATTATATTAATTTAATTTACATCTGTACAATATGGTCCCTACATAAATGCTTGAAATATCATGATGCTGGTTATCACAATATATTCCAACACCAAATGACAAAACTGCAATACATACTGTTTACGGCTGCAATACTAGAATATTGTTTTAGGCTTTCACAATACAAGCAACTGTAAATATTTCAGTTTTTTTGTCTCGCCGCGACGAAGGAGCGAAAGGGGCGGCGTCAAACATTTATATTTAGTTCCAACGTTAAGTTTTCTTTTTTTCGTTTGTTTTCTCTCCCATGTGTGTATTAACGCGGACACGGCAAGACATATCATTCCGCGGAATTCTTGTTTACTTAATCAATGTGTTGCTTCAAATAAAAATATAGTTTAATTGTACAAACATTTTGGATATTGTACATTCTTTTATCAATTTTTTTGTTATATTTTAAAACAAATATATATTCCTCACTACAATTTATATATGCATCTGTTTATATATTTTTTCAGTTCAATCCAAAAACGGAATCTGACGTTCTTGTAGATATACCAAATCCCACCAAACAATTACAAGAAAAGAAGCTATCATCTACAAGCGCAGTACACCATGATACACAGGTACCATATATCAGCTCAGTACAACATGACATACAGGTACCATCTACCAGCTCAGCAAAACAAGGTAATATATGAACATAAATAAAAATGTTTTTTTCTTTGCAGTTCAATGATAAAGGTACATATTTTTAAAATATTGTGTCAAAACTCTGTAAGTGATCTGACACCTTAATTAAGAAGCCAAGAAACAACCACATTTGCTATTTCTATATTTTCCGAGCAAATTAAACTGTATACATGGCCATTCCAATAACATTGACAATATCTACTCATTTCTGTAGTGGCTGTTCACATTTTATTGAACATTTAACCTTTAATAATTGCAGACCCAGAGTTCCAGTTCAAGATCTAGGAGACCCCACCAAATAAAGTTTCTTGGTCGCAGAATTCTACATGAATGGTGCACAGACGAGACAATTAACAAAACTGAATGGTATAGTGGAACAGTTTTGGAAGTTATTAAAGGTACAAGCCTGATGTTATATATTGTCACATTATGATATTACATTTAACTGTGTTATGGCCAGTGTTTAATGGTCAATTTCACAAATATTTTTGTTATATCTGCAACATATATGATTGAAGTTGCCACATTGAAGTATTGTACAATTTAGGTACAATTAGTTCCTTTATAACTATTCTTTAAATTCAGAGGTGAAGCATTGTGTTTTTACAATATTTGTTCAGACCCAGCCATTGATTGAGGTGACATTGCTAATCCATAATACAGAGTGGATGTTTTTCCACTGAACCAACACAATGATACATGTAAATAAAAAGGAAGGTAATCTATTGAATTGAGTGATTAAATATTTAACATATTTTTTACCGTTGACGGCCAACAGTTGATCACTTAAATAATGTAACCACTCTTTCCTGGGATCCTCGAACATAAAACAGTACCCATCTTTGCACCACCAAGTAACTGATAACTGTACATTTTAATCAGCGGTGAGAAATGTGGTTATGTTATATATTAATCATCTTTAACACTGTGGTTGGACAGAGATTCAAACTCATGACCCCAGCATTGATAATAAGTTAGACATGCTACCGAGTGAACTAATCAGCCCCGGCAAACCTTATAAAGTAGCACGTTTTATGCATATCATTTACCAATCAACTTATCTCTGTCATAAGTGTATCTCGGTGATTACAACTTACAATAAAATAATTTCATTCGTGTTCTTAATTATGTATATTTTATTTACCAATGTTATGTGAGTGAGTGGCTGTTACCTTAATTATCCACTACATGTATGCCTTTTCTTTCTTTTAAAAAAAGGGAAAGATGGCAGTCCTGGTGCTGTGTATGAGGTCCTTTACAAAAGTGAGGATGCCCCCATTGAAGTAGACAATCTGCAAGATTTAAAGACTGGATCATTGAAATTTGTGGATTTTTGAAGTGCACTGCAAACGTTTGATTTTTATTTAAAATATACATTACTTCATTCATATGTCAATGTTTTAAAAAACCATAATATTAATACAAACAAATAAATTTATACATGTACTCTGATATGTACATTGAAATGTGTTCATCAATTTTTAACATTAAAATACATAAGTGAAGTGACCAGCACTTTCATTTGAGTCTGGATATATAAATATCAGTTATTTATCAGTAGATATATGACATTACCAAATTATCATTTCTTTATTTATGTACAAAGTAACGTTAGACCTTATTGTATTCTTTATTGAGTGTGTTTTACTGGTTTAATCTATACCGAGTATTTTTTTTAAGAGTTCATTGCAATGAGCTCGGAATCGAATACATCACCTCAGTATCCAATACTGTACTCACTGCACTTTCAACCTGCTCAAATGTGTTGATAATATAAAACTGAATGTAAATATTGAAAATATTAAATTCATTATACATTGCCTGGAAATAGTACTTGATTCAAACATTACTAGAAAAAAGTCAATATAATCATTTTCATGAATATCATAAAACAATATATATATACATTTAAGAATTAATACAATTTGTTGTGAAAATTGAAAATAAAAGTTTGAGAAGGCATAATAAAGAAATTAAGATATTAATTAAGAAATTATATAAAAAAACATTTTATTACAAATGTATATTTAATATTTTCACCACAGATTGAGTTGCACAGAGAGACACTTGTTACGTATTTGTTACACAGCTGGAAGAAGTGGAAAGACGTAGATGCCTGTACAAGTTTGGCTATAAAGACTAAAATGACCAGTCATTATGGGATATTATCCACAAATATTACATGCTAAATTTAGCAGAACAAGATAATGGTATGAACCATTTCAAGATAAGTGCCGATATTTGGGTGAACATCGAATTTTGCATTAATGATGCCAAAAGCTGGGTTTTCAGAGTGACCATGCTTTGATATTTGATTTATACACAAGTTAAAAGAATTGTGCGGAATAACGGAGTCTCCATTGTTACAAGTCTATTAATATATACACTAGTTATACTTATAGTGAAGATACAGTTGTGTTACCAGTGTAATGGTTTATTGAGTAGTTGTGGGAACTATGTGCACATAGTTATGTATAAATTATTTATAACATCATTGTGACCAGTACTGATGATTTAAAGAAAGAACTGTGTGACGAGTGGAGTTTTGAGAAAATTGTGGATGTTCATTTTCATTGGCATTTGTCATCATGACTGGATACATCTGTGATTGTGATGTTATATTCAAAATGAATTCAATGCAATGTGCACATATAGGACTCCAACTCTCCATACTCTAAGACTCCATCACTCACAGCTGCAAGACTTGATCCACCAATGCTGCATCCTCCAGTACTTCATGCAACTAGTGAATGTTATTCCTTACCTCATGCCAACCAACAACGGGAACACAGATCTTGCCATACAATTTCACAGTAATAACAAGACAGTATTCATAACACAATCTGATACTTACAGCAAACTATGTCTTAACATTGATTGTAAAATATGTAAGTGACACTTATTAATTTTTTAATGGCAAACGTTATAATTTTCTTACATACCCCACCCACTTTGTAAAGTTTGCGTCCCCTTAAACAGTAAATTAAACAACACAATTATGTCAAATAAAGGCATGCCTCGTTTAGTAACCATAAAACCAACCTTGTCGGCAATGGTAACCATGTAATATATTGACGTTGGAAACATTTCGAATAAATTATTTTAATGCAAAATTCTCAATTACTTATCATTTAACATCAAACACTTACCTTTATTTGGCCGGTGACTTGGTAAAATTTCATTTTGATAACTCTGATTCTTTTTTTAAAATAGTGGCCGGGATATTGCGACTGGAACCCACAGGTCTGTATTTTTAGCCGAAAGAATAAAGAGGATATAAGAGTAGTGCCTTTCCATTTAAAATGTTTTTGTACCACACGAAAACGGAATAGATACTTGACAAAACCACCACGTATTTTGACATTTTAGCCCCACCCAATCATTTCCAGGGAACATAACCAATAAACGAGACACTGACCTCCTAATTTAAGACGCTTTAAATATAAATTATAATGATGAGATCCTAGGCTTCCTCATCGTGTCTGCAAGTGTATATCCAGATCAGCATGTGCATGGTTATACGAGGAACATTCAATATGTTCTGTCACTGGTCTTCGGATATTTAAGGAACAGGACTTTTTTCAGACCAACCCTTCAAAGAATTCCCCACCCCCACCCTCACAGATTCACACTTTTGTCTTGCTGTCAACGACCTAAATGCCGCAAAGTAGTCTCGCCTCGGTAAACTGTTAAGACACTGAAAAATTGCAGACCCAAATGTATTTCTAGTAGTAAAGCGTTTACTTTGTTTAAGCATGGGAAATAGGAAAAAATCACTGGGGTGTAAGACAGGGGAAAAGGGGAGGTGTTCAACACGACTAGCCTTTACTTGTTCTAAGAAAGATTGTACACTTTTACTTTTGTGTGCAGAAACATTGTCATGAATAAGCTGCATGCCTTCCAAACCTTTACTTTGGCGTTTATTTTGATAAAACTTTTTGACAGATTTAAGTTCTTTATCTTTGTAAAATTTGCCTGTTATTGTTCTTACCTCTTTGCAAGGAATTTGTACACCAGGACCACTAGAATTGAAGAAAATGGCATATAAAACCTTCTTGTCGCTTCTTGTCCTCTTTGCAATGACTGACCTAGCCTGTTTTTTAACAAGCCATTGTTTGTAATTGATGCCGTTGGGACTCAAAATAATAAACCCAACTTTCATCCCCAGTGAACAAGTCAGAAATTTTCATAGGATTGCACTTTTTTTATTTTTTCAGATGATTTTTAGCACAATCTAAACACTTGGCCTTATGGCATAGTACCACCATTGCAAAAAGGAAGTGCTTCCGTGGGGAAGTCGCATGAAGGCAGTTATAAATAATCCTCATTTCTTCTTCTTTAAAAATGCATTTTCCTTAATTTAATGCTCATTTTTTTATTTGAATGGCATTATTGATGTATTTTGAACATTTTGATAGCATTGTCATGTTTGAATTGTGAATTTAGAAAAAAAAATTCTTGCTTGGAAATTGGGGTATGAATACATGATTTCGGAAGTCTACTTTCACTTTGTCACCAGTGTACACACTGAGCAGAAAAAAAATCTCTTATATGACACATGACCCCTACTTTTCTCATCATATTTTGATAGTGCAGAGGTTAACAAACAGTAAAATGTAGGTTTCACTTCTTTCATTTGGGATTCTCTATGAATGACAAGCCTTCAAACTTTTATTTTTAACTATAGAATAAAGAACAAAAATCAATGGTGGGGTTACACCTTTTGATCAGGTGTCAGCAAGTGGGGGGTCCATCTAGCACAAAGCTTCTTTAATTTCCAACAGTAAGTCAGAATATGGTGTACGGTGCCTTCGGAATGCCTAAACTAAAAGCTATCTGGGAAACATGTACTGTCCATCTTCTTCTACCATAGCTCTAACAGCACGAATGTTTTCCTTATTACTGCAACAACAGATGGTTAACTTCTTGCAGGCTATGCTGACCCCCTTAAATTTCTTAACCCAACGAAAACCTGTTCTTTATGTCACGGTAAAACTTTCATGTATACGACACAATTCAGAATAAATCTCTCTTGGTGATAACTGCAAAGAAACTCGGGCTTTAATGTAAGCCCATATTTTTCTTCAGGTTTCATTATGACATTGAAATATAGCCACTGTACATGAGTTTGAATAACTCAACAATACAAATCTTGGTCAATTATAATCGGATTGAGAATTCGCAGGTGTGTTGAATAAACATCCCTAAAAAATTGCAAGAGTTATTAATATTTTTACGCAACACTGTTTCTACGGAAGGCCATTAGTGACCGAATTAATTGAATGCCCATCGTATTCAAGGATATCTAACGGTATTCGTTCACCGAATCCAATAACTGTGATTGGATCACTGACTACCGTGCGCTGACAGACTGGGTTTACGCTGGATATGATAGGAGAGTGTGACTCTGTGATTAGATCTCTGACTAACGTGCGCTGACTGGAATGGGTCTACACTGGATGTGATAGGCGAGTGTGACCCTGTGATTAGATCCCTGACTAATGTGCGTTGACCGGACTGGATCTACGCTAGCTGTGATAGGAGAGTGTAATGTAACTCTGTGATTAGTGCCCAGACTACCGTGGGCTGACCGGACTGGGTCTACACTGGGTGTTTTAGGAGAGTGTGACTCTGTGATTAGATCACTGACTACCGTGCTCTGACCGGAATGAGTCTACACTGGATGTGATAGGAGAGTATTACTCTTTGATTAGATCACTGACTCCCGTGCGCTAACCGGACTTGATCTACACTGGATGTTATAGGAGAGTGTGACTATGTGATAAGATCCCTAACTACCGTGCGCTGACCAGACTCGGTCTGCACTGGATGTAATAGAAGAATGTGACTCTGTGATTAGATCCCTGACTACCGTGCACTGACCGGACTGGGTCTACACTGGATGTGATATGAGAGTGTGACTCTGTGATTAGATCACTGATCACCGTGCACTGACCGGACTGGGTCTACACTGGATGTGATATGAGAGTGTGACTCTGTGATTAGATCACTGATCACCGTGCACTGACGGGACTGGGTCTACACTGTATGTGATAGGAGAATGTGACTCTGTGATAAGATGCATGACTTCCGTGCGCTGATCGGACTGGGTCTACACTGGATGCGATAGGAGAATGTGACACAATTTACGCTACCTTTTATAAAAATTGTATTTCCTCATTTTTACATGTAAATGTAATGAGACAATAGATGTTGATGTTGTTGACAACGGTAATATAAATTACGAAAATGCAAACGTTTAATTTGACACAACATGGCACGGTCATAAATATAATCAACGTCACAAAGGAGGAAGACTGACGTTAGTAGCAAAGTCGAGTTAGTCATATATATGTGTTTCGTCTTTCGATATTTGGCTTGAAACTAACACTAGCCGTGTCAGCATATTTAAATATCGAAAGACAAAAAACGAATATCAAATTAACTTCTAGCTGCTTGCAAAGTAGTAGGCTCGCCGGGTGATTGCTGCGATTTCGATATTTTATTTGCTTTAAAAAAATAAACCATGTAATACAAACAACAAACTATACCCATGTATTGGATACATGAATCTGTTTGGTTGCGCCCTCTGTGCCTGAGTGGTTTTAGGTGCTGCTGTCTAATGGAAATATACTTCTTACCACTACTGAGTCGTGGATTCGTCTAAAAATGTATGCGAAGACATCTTTCATCAATAAAACTTGCCATATATAACATGCCATGTACTTGAATTATTAAATATTTTACAGTCTGTTGAATTATTGTTCTAAAAAAACAGACCGGATGAAAACATTGTAAATTTCCTTTTTAACATAGCTATTATATAGAACATTCAGCGTTCGAGATAACTTAATGTTCACCTAGGGGTCAAGTGGAGATTAAGCCATTTGACGAGCCATGAATGCATTTTGAAATTTCTAACGTAACTGTTTATCTAATCAGATTGCGTTCATTTTCAAGTTTATAGGCATGTCAGCTTTCTATTACCTGCACATCAAGTGCAGTTTTATTTAGAATCAGCCAACCACGTGATTAACACTGAGGAGCGGGACAGATATTAAACATCACGTGACAAAAATAACGCTTCATTTGCATATGATTAAATATGATTTGCATCGCCAATGATTGGCCGGAAGTTGAATTGAACACTACGCAAGTGATGATTAAGTAGGTGACCATTTACAAATTTGTTAGTGCTTTAACCAAATATTACACCAAAATGTAGCATTTATATTTCCAAAACGTCTCTTATTAAATACTAACTTATTTAGTGTGTTACCTACTTTTCCACTAACCATCGGCAATTGCATCATTCTAAGCGTTACTTTGTGAATAAAGCATCACAAGTTCACTAGACTTGCAAATGATGCGTTTAAGCCAATGATGTAAATAATTATTTGCATTGTGATGCAAAGTTGGCATTTGTCGTGTCGTTTGAAATATAAATAATACAATGATTATCATTGATTGAATAGGATAGAAAATAACACTGAACACTTATATCAAAAGAATATTTCTTATTCGATACGTTTTTTACAGAAAACAATTAGTTAACACGAGGTAATGTATGCATGTACATAGTCAGAATCAAAGTCTGATTCCGAATTAATTTATCTGGTCGACTGATGTCTTAACATTACATTGGCACTGTCCTTAATGATGTTTTAGGTGATGCAGGGTCTTCGTTGTCATTTGATGGACCGGGTGAGGTTTTCTTCATTCTATGTGACGTATCGAAAGAAGAAGATGTTAAAGTCAGTCAGATTACTGTTTGAAAGTGCATGCATTTTGTTGTGTTTTTGTGTTATTATGTTGAGCGATTACTCTGTATAAACTAATTGTGGTTATTCCAAATTTATATAATTGTTTAATTGATTTTTAAAGAAAATGTTACACATCTATTTTTAAATAACCAGTCCAATTTCTATTTGAAAACCACACACAGAGACAAGTCGACAAACCTACATATTAAGTAATATAAATAAAATAATTATATATTTTTATCTTTTTCTTCATCTCAGTCTAAACAGCTAGCTACTACTGCCACAATAAGTTGTACAACGTGTTTATATGAATAGTTTAATTATAATAATAATAATATAATATATATATATATATATATATATATCATAAAAAAATCATTTTTATGTCTTATCTATCAATACCTAGAGAATCATTTCAAATCATTTTTTCAGCATTTGTTTTTGCATTTTCATGTTTAACAAGTATTGTCCCCTTCATGTAAAACAGTGTATTGTGACATAACATGTTGTTTATGAACAAAAATCCACTAAAATGCTCTTTTTAACAAATGTATTAAATAGCATGTATTTGGTATCCGGTTTTCATATGTCGGTACTTTTTTCCTTTCCCATTAATAAAGTAACGTATTTTGGAGTCGGATACTATCGAATTCAGCCTTTTGTATATTTATTTTATAATTTCGATTGTCTTACTCAAATTATGCTTTTGTGATCTACATCTAGGTGACGATAGGTCCTTGTTGCGCTGTAAAATAGTAGCAACGCAATTTAGAAGTGACCGATTTTGTAGTCACTACCTAATTGCGCTGTTCCCATTTTGCAGCGTAACAGAGCTTTGAATGTCCTGTGCGTATTTTTCATTGTATGGTTCTTGTTAGATGTATCTGTGGATGTGTATATAAGAACGACAATGTAGTGTTTTAGATAGACGTTATAGGTTTCTTCTATAGAATCATTTCACAATTGAGTATGATACACTTGTGCGTATATGTGGCAGTGTGCAATACGTAGAATGCATTCTAACGGAGGCATCTACAGCCCTTATAGACATAAACTTTCTACAATTACACAGTTTTTGCAGTTAAGAACATCTGCTCACCACCAAAAGGATATTAATTAATATATCTCAAAATACATAATTTCGTTTAGATAAAAAAAAGATAAGTGTCGGTTTAAAATTAAAGAAATGTTAATATTTATTTATAACATTTCATATGATATTTTACAATTTCAGAAAGCTGTTCTTGCTGCGGTGGACAAGTTCGGCCATATAGACTTACTGGTGAATAATGCTGGACGACGTAAGTGATTCATTTATAGTTGTTTTTATTGTTTAAATACGGTTTAGATTATGTTTTCTGTGTAACTTTTTAACAAGGCATCTATGTTGTGTTTGGAATGGGGTTCATTTACACCATTTAAACCATAGTATAGGTTAATAAATGACATACTGTTATACGGGTGAAGGAAATCTCAAACATTAAAATAATCGCCGTCCTTGCGTTAGTTACTGGCAAACATTGTTTGAAGCGAGATATGCTCGAACCAACGATATCTGGGGTGTAATGTTTGTGATCTTGTGGCAGCTTCTTAGACCATTCGGCGATACCACACGAGGTAGTAATAAAAGATTTCAATTAATGTGATGCGTGTAGCAACAGATCATAGCCGTACACAGGATCACGTTGTATATGTAAGATGAACCATGTTTATTCTTCAAAGTTTGCTGCGAACATTTATCTATCTATTTCGTCAAAACGGAGGCCATGTAGAATTTGTATTAAATTAATGCTTGTTTCATAATTGTCTAATATTTTCAAATAGCTTGTCTAAAATATGTGTCACATAAAAGCAGAACACGCCATATTGTTAATGCAGAAATGAACAACTGAATTAAAAATCTGCTTATATACTTATGGCAATCGTAGAGGTAGTCATACAATATGTGTTCTCAGTATTGCACACATGTGTATTACGTACTATATCATATTGCACATATGTATATGACGTACTATTTCATGTTCAAGATCCTCCGCCACAAACAACGGACAACACAACCGCAGAAGAATTTCGGGATCTCTTCAACCTCAATGTCATGGGATATTTTCTTATGTGTAAGGTATGTAAATAACAGTACAAGAAATGATAATACTAACATATGACCTTTATATTGAGATAAAAATGAATGTCAATTGTACACATTCTTATATTCCTAAGTGTTTAAATTCTTTCTTGTCCCTAAATTTTGCTTAAGAACAGTATGTGATACGTTATATGGCAGTGAGAAATGAATATAAAACCATCAGATGGCTCGGATATGTTAATATAATCCTATAAATTTGAAGGTATTTTAAAAATTTCACAATTACAACTGCGTTCTATAGACTGCGTTTCAGTTCGGCACACACATAATTAAAGATTTATATACTAAAAGGCTCATTAATCTTCCGAAACGGTCGTTGTTAGTTTTAATTTAAGTCAGTTTTATTCTCCCAGATGATAGAATATATATGTATTTGATCACTGAGAGAAAACGAAAGCATAAATATAAAGCACATTATAAGAACATAATTTAGAACGGGTTTTGTTTACAAATTAATGTTCGTCTCTTTCCGATAAACACCTTCGCCAAAAAACGGGAAGTTAAGAAGCTTGTTCGGAAACGCGTCGGTCGGTTATATATGATCAATTCACTTCAGAGAGAAGCATAGTATTGGATACAGTATGGGATGCAGTTAAAAATTAAGTAACCGCTTGCGGTTAGATAGTTTTTAAGAACATCCCCTGTATTCCCCTCAGTGTATTAATGAACTGGAACCCACGAGCTAATTTATTGCACATAAGCGACGAATTGTTCATATAAAATTAAAAATAAAAATACTTATTGTTTTTCAATGCTTATAAATAATATAATGTGTACTACGTTCGATACAGTTTTATTGCAGACATCAATATATTTTTTTAAAAAAAAGAAAACCCAATAACGATGCCTAATATTAGTGAAGCCATAACTGTTCTAATCTTGTTTCTAATGGCCTTAATCCGCACACTACCACTGCAGTATTGATTTGTGTACTTCCGAACACTGGCGGAGAACAGCAACCGTGTCATTACGGAATCACAAAAATGTAAACAAAAATTAAAAGCTCGGTCCGCTCGTCTAAGAAATACACATTTTGATCGAAGTTATTTATTTTCCCGCTTTTTAACAAACATTCGCTAAGGGGTCCACATGTATGGTTTTATCAATACTATAAAAACATTTAATTACAATCATTTTTGTTATTATCAAAGAGGACGCATTTCGAAAGTTTAATGAAGCTTTGATTGTTAAAGCAATACTATCCATGAAAAAATGTTCCATTCAATATGATAATAATAATTATAATAATTTAAAATTACTGAATGGGAGCTTGTGAAGTCGTGCACTCGAAGTTATAAACAACTTGGCTCTGTATAATTATACATACTGAGCAGACGACTTTCTAATATGTAATCTAACGAACATTATCAGAATAAAACTGCTAATTCTCCATACCAGAGTAGCAATTGTTGGAGGTTGTTATAATATGCTTTGTTTCTATACTATGGACTTTTTGTTCCTCAGTATGCATTACCGTACATCAGAAAAACGAAAGGCAGCGTAGTAAACATATCGAGTGCTGTACAAATAGGTCATAGGGAGGCTGTACCATATGTCACTACAAAGGTAATAATAAAAAGGTCATTCAGCAAGCGCTGAGAATTATCAATGTTACTATAATTTTGACACCTAAGACTAATCTTAAAACTTCTATCCTAAAACTGTCATCACCTGTCACATATACTTTCCACGTACACCTGATCGGCTTAACAGCTATTTATAGACTTGACTGTACTATCAGCTCAGTTTGTTGATTCGAATATTGATAAATTTTGCAATTGTGTTAGATACATGACATACGTCAGGATTAATTTTTGGGAAGGATAGGAGTAGAACATGTACTTTCTCTGATGGAATACCATCACATTTGAAGTTTAATTTACATAATTATCGATCTAATTTATTGAAATCGGGATACCATACCTATTGACATAACAATATACATGGCATGCTATAGATTCACAACCTTATATTTCACTAACATGTACATCGCTAAGGTAACTACAAATAACAAAGTGACAAATAATGTATTACGACGTATTTAGGAGGATTACAGTTTGTAAGTAGATTAGCTAGATGTTTTTAAGTGTGTACTGTTATGATTAAAAACTAGGTCTTACATTTTGTTTTAACAAGGGCGCTATAGCTGCAATGACTCGTGCCTTGGCCATTGATGAAGCAAACAACGGTGTACGTGTTAACACGTAAGTTCATATCATATATAGTTAATCCATCTGAGCTGAATGTGAACTTTTCTGATACCCATTTGATATTTCATCTGTCTGTTATCTTTAAGGTGGTATGCATTCTAATACATGTATTGTTCATTGGATATGTATATAACACTTACCCAGTATTTAGGCGGCCATGAGATGGCGAACTATTTCATGAACTGACCAAATCTAATAATTATTGTTAGGTCACATCTCAACTTGAACTCGTGTTTTCAGAGTTATCGTTGAATCTGTGCCGGACTTTCACAGTTACTGTAGCTATATGATAATATCTCAGGTTTTAAACGGATCAGATCAGATACATAATGTCTGGGTTATGGCCATAGGATCTTAATTTTGATATATTTGGTTTAATGTGTACTCTGGTTTCTGTGTTTCTTATATTTTGCTCAAACTTACACTGTAGTTGTATAACCGTACTATCTCGGATGGCAAAAAAATTCTATCTGAGATGTATACCGTTGATTTGGACTCGCTATTGGACTTTGTATGTGACACTCAAACACACACATTTTTCTCTGGATCTTCATCAACTTGACAAATTGACAGAGCAGATATTTCATCACAAGATCTGGGACAATATATTTAATTTGCCAAACCGAATAATTAATGTCTGAGTTATGGCCGTCTATCTGTCAGAAATTTGCATTATTTGGCCTTGTGTCCACTGTAGCAACTACTCAAGTTTTTCGTTTGATTTTCACAAAATTTACACAATAGCCATATCATCATAATATTTTGGGCGATTTTTTAACAGTTCAACATCTTAATATTCCAGGAACTAATGATGTCAAATAAATTGAATCTAACTTAGCACCTTTATATCTATCCGCAAAAAAACTTCTAATTGACAGTTCATGAACTCTAGCATCCATATTAACCATAAGATTTTAAGCAAACTCAGTAGTTATATACTGGTAACCAAAGAATCTCAGAAAAAAATTACTTCTTCATCGTCGGATCTTCACCAAACGTATACAGTAGTTTCACACCATCCTAGCGAAGTACGACCATCGTGACCTTGTTACCTAACGCATACTGCATTAAAACTAGTGTAGATACGTACCTTGCAAGTTACAGTTAACTCTGGGGATGGAAATTACTTATTATTACTTGATAAACATATTGTGGGAACGTAGCGTTCAGCCATAACCTTCTGTGTTCCATCTCCGGGTTTTACCTTTATCTTCATTATTCTACATTTTATTTACTCAGCTGAAATGTCATTAAGCCAGTATGTATTCGATGATGCTCATGAGTCGAATAGCAAGATTACATAAACATAATAACTGTTTGATAAGTAAATATATTTTACACTATTGTTTTGTTTGTGTTTTTTTTGTTGTTTTTTTTTCATGTACTTTTTTCAGAATTTCTCCAGGCGGAATGATGACACCATTGTTTCTGGCTTGGCGTGATTCTCTTCAAGATAAAAGAGAGGCGGAAAAAACAAAGGACCTACATGTAAGCATATCACGCATGAAGCACATAAATACAATTCTTGATATAAACTTTTTTGATATTGAATATATTTGTTATCTAACATCTACTATCATCTTTATCCGCTCATATATATATATATATATATATATATCAACTTTAAACTTTAAAGTAGTAACATTGTTGAACTAACATTAAAAGTCAAGGTAAGATAGTTTTGTCTTGGTTTATCATTCATGTCATGTCTTTAATTGACACAAAACCCATACTTTAAAGGCGTTTGATATATATACATGGTCTACGTAGATTGTAGGAATTAACTAAATACAGACAATACTACATGGATTGTATAAGAAACGGTCATGATTAAGTGTGTTATATGGCGTCTGTTTACCATTACACATGTAAATGAGAAGCGCGTTGGTTTGTGACATCATTAACATGGCGTAAATATGTACTGGCCTCGCAATATAGTCCCGTCGAAGTAATAACACGAGAGCGCGACAAAACGATACAAGGATGGTGACAGTTATTAATACAGCACGACAGCACGAAAGATACGAAACTGTGCAACGAAGGTAGTATTATGATATCACGATAGGAATACGAAAAGCACGATGGTGATGTTACGCCAGCTCAACAGCGTAAAGGACTCACACCACTATTATCTCCGTTGCGTACTCCAGGTGAAGGAGGTAGAAATATAACTTTAGTTATCTTTACCTCTTTCTGCACGGCTTTGTATTGCAGTGATTTATTTTTCCTACCATGTGTTAAATGGCCAGTAGAAATCACCGCTGAAGTTGAAAGGCATCACAAAACCATTGAATTAAAAAAAAATATCAGTGTAAGTTTTTTCCTTTATAATTGCAAATCTTGAACTAATGAAGAATTTTAGCCCTGACACATGCTTCAGATTTTTTCCCACTGTGTTTTGCACATAAATGTTACAATGGAGTCAAATGGGAAATGTAATAGTGGTGTGAGACGTAAAGGCTATGGTACGACAATAAGTTAAGGTGAGGTCACTATGCCTCGATGGTAACAACACGTAATTGTATAGGCCAGTGTACGACAAAGCGAGTGCACGATATATACGATGGAGATGATACGATTACACATAAATGCGTAGCTACACTGTTGATATATGAATCTGGCATAGACGTTACGATTCGATATATTCAGTTTTCTTTGTTTTGTTTGGAGCAGAACAAAATTCCATTCCAAAACACACAAAAGTTATCTTCCTACGAGCTCCATCTTTTAAATATAAAATACAAATAAAGTTCCTTCAAATAAATCGAATTAAACTATCAGACATTTAAAACTACATATGGCAATTGACGCCTTATTTGCTTTTAATATGATTCTCATATATACGTTTACATGATTTCTATATGAGAAACATACAACCATTCATATGAGAATACAATAGAGTGCAATAGAATTATATGACTTAAAAAATGAAATAAGGAACCACAGACAAGGCATAGTTTATATATAAGGATCATTATGAAACTATACAGAATAAAGATTATTGAAGATGGACATGAACATATCGTTCTCTGCCAACATCATTCGTCTCAAGACATTTTAGCCATAAAAATAGATTAATTAACTTACAATATTATAATCATTCTTATAATCGATGAGACAATCTTCAATAATAATGCTGAATGTGTATGTGCTTCTCATTGCAGCTTCTCGGTCGTATAGGAGAGCCAAGGGAGGTTGGTCTGGCATGCTTGTTTCTGGCGAAGGACGCCACTTTCTCAACAGGCATAGACCTGAGTTGTTCCGGTGGAATGGAATTTGGACTCGGAGACAAATTTTATTAAATGTTGAATGCTCTTGGACTAGAAATCATGCATACACTTGCTGTATGTAAAAAGTAATTACAAGTGACGAAGCAGACATCAATATTCTAATAGCCCTGCTATGTATTTGTGTAACTCTGAAGTGATTATATATCATAAAACCGTAATCTATATTATTCTCATATATACATTAAATTCGTTAAGAACATTTATCTTATCCTTTACATACCGTTAGTAAAGAGTTTGACATTAAGGAGAAATTAGGTTGAAATTATAGTGACCAATATTATCTGATAAAAGAATCCCTTAGAAACCGGGAACGCGTCCAAGGCAAGAAATAAAAGCGACTGTATTGTTCTGTTTATAAATAAATGTTTAAATCTAGTTTGCATTCATCAATTAATTTAAACCTCATCAGTTGAGAGTCACATCTAGTCCATCATGTGTATACATTTCAAGAGTATAGAAATGTACTTCTTGCCTCACGGAGGTCCCCATTGCTTTTCAAAATAGTACCTTATCGGAACGTTCATTTGGGGTGATTCTAAAACCCGGCCAGGTTCCGGCTGCAAGATGGCAAATGCGTTGTGTGTAATAATGATCATTGCGTTTTAATGCACTTATCTAAATCACTATGGATTTCCCATTGCATATTTAATAAGAAAATATTGAATCAAAATAAAATAAAAATGCCTTAATATAAGTCTTGCAGCTTATCTTTTCGACGATTTTCGCCGGGTTTTTTTTTGGCAAATTACTGCTGAGTAAATATGTACATCGGAAATCATTTTCAAATAGCCATCTCTTTAATCAATAGTTACGAAGATTGTGATATGCTGAACCAATAATATTAAAAATAATAACAAAATCAAGAAGCTACAATTATTTATTTCGCTCGATACAAAGGACGTATATTTTCTTTAAAAACAAAGTGGATTTACTGGTCTGGCGTATTTCGGCACTTGTAAGAGTCAGACATATATCACAGAACATGAAAAAAAAATATTAATTTGAACTTTTTTGCCTAATTCAATGTATCAAAAAAAAATTAATTAAATACATATTCAACTTAATATAATAAACATATGATCAAAATCTAGTAAATTTTATAGAAATTACAGTAAATAAGTAAATAAATAAGGTAAATTTCAAGACAATTTCCCCGATAGTTTCTTATTAAATATGCAAATGGCAATATATGATGATTAAGATTAGTGTATTTAAACACCATAATTACAATTAAACACACCGCATTTGCCTTCCCCTGCAGCCGGAATTTGGCCGGGTCAGCCGGAACCTAGTCGGTTTTCGGCACCACCAATGTATTTAGCACCATGTGCGAGGTTGTTTTTTTTCTCCTCCATTCAATATGCCCTTTTATTCAAATCTTACATCTTAACAACATCATACAAGGTTATTGCATACAAACCCAAACTAACACCTTCATTCATCCTAAGTGCCACCTCATTTATAAGACCTAACCATTGGCTGCTTTTTAAATTTAACCTGTAATATTCAACTTTATTAAAGCTATATCGGCAGGCAAAGTCCAGATTGCAGCACAATACAAATTGATGACGTCATAGGTAAATAGGTGTTGTATTTATCGAAATTACTTCTAGTTTCATCATATATCACTGATTTCAAAAATAATTTAAAAGGTATATTCCTCCATTAACACTTTTTCGACCGTTGATAATTATGTCAATAAATATAAAACTACATTTGTTTTGTTTTAAATTCATCAATCAAATCTGGAAGCGCGTTTACCGTAGATCGACACACGCATTTGTTTGTTGGACTAAAATCACTTGTGAATTTTAAATAAATATGAGTAAAACAAGCAAAATGATGACATAATAAATGGAATACCATGTTTGTGCCTTATAGTCTAAAGATTACCAGGTTCGGCTCGAAAAAAAGTAAGCACTCGCCAAGACTAGTGTTTAATTCTTTTCTTTACCTCACCTAATCAGTTTTAGACTAACAGGTACTAACATAGTATTTTTTATTTACAGCGACGTTCATCCTACACCCTTTACACATACATTTACTCTGTGACGTGACATAATAAACGTAAATGGTATGCTTTGATGTTGAGAAGCCAATGTTGTAAAACATAATGCTGAATTAAAAAAGTTTATTCAGCAATTGGCAAATTTTGCTTTAATCATTTACAAAATTTTACAAAGAAATATGGCAAAGACTATAATAAACTTTACATAACATTCATAACATAATTAACAATACATTATATGAATATTATTCTTGCGAAACAATCATATTCAATATGTTTGGAATGAAAATGAACCAGTCGGATAGAAAAGCATGTCGCTTGGGATAACTGTATTCGCAGGACATCGGCAGAGTATCATTCACAACAAAACAGTAACTGTTATTCATCAGGGCGGAATTTTTAATCCGAATTCTCAAAGACATCCATCCTTCGTGTAAATAACAGTTGTCCCATTCCCACCAGACCACCCGCTTACAAATACGGCAGCATGCTTGTGTAAGGTGTAAACACAGAAATGCTCAGGTATAATACATATAAATTTATAAATTGTGTGATATACACAGAGCAACAAGAAATCAACAACTATGACAAAACGGAGTTAAGGACAAGTATTCAGTGTTTCCATCCATTTAAAACCGTTTATGAATTCGTCATCATTGCGCGTTCTGTCCGTCCGGTCGCTGCATGATTAATGAGGGAAAGTGTGATGGCCAACTGCGAAAGGGCCTATTGGTCAACTACCAAACATGCCTTGGATAGTAAAATCTAAAGACACAGGATATTACAAAGTGTGTAAACCAATTCACCAAAAGGTCAGGTAAACACAAAATATGTCGAAAATAAAGTTGTTAAAAATCGATGATATATTTGCAAATGAGAGAGTAAAACTTAGAAAATACGTTTTGTGATAATGGTAGCTCTGCTGTAAGAGTATTGTAGTTAGAAGGAGATATAACCTTTATTAAAACCCACAAAGGAGCTTCATCCTCTTCTTAAACGAATAAAACAAATCTGAAGATGATGTAGCTTGGGATACATCCCCGTCAGAATGAATTAAAGGTCACATCTCCATCAACAATCAAATATATCGAAGTCTTATTGCATTAAAATAATGATTGATTGATTGATTGATTGATTGATTGATTGATTGATTGATTGAATATTAAGCGTCATTTTCATGCCATCGAGGGCTAACAGACCTTCAGTTAACCTTAACATTGTTTCCTGGGATTAACCAGTACTTGAGCACACCCCGTCTCCGCAAGTAACTGATAACTTTCCCACTTGAATCAGTGGTGAGAGACGAATGATAATGAGAGACAATGTCGTATATCAATCATCAGGGAGACTGTTGCCGGGCGGGGGATTCGAACTCACGATCTCTGGATTGATAGGCAGACGCGTAACAGTCTGTCATATCATATTTCAATATATGTTGAATGTGCAAATAAAAAGAAACTGTATTCCATTCCAGTCGGGCTAAATCGCAGAATTTTACATTCGAATATATAAAGTTTATGTATTTGATAGATATACAGTAGTGCTGAAAAAATAGTGTCGGTTATTGGAAATTTCATAACTTTAAGAAGATTAGTCCCTGAACAGTTTTTATTACTCCGTGTGTCCATATATTTGTAATGCAACAACATGTGTAAAGGCGTTGCACTAATATCCACATTTTTCTACAATGTGCATGGTTACGTTACATGGTTGAATTTCAGTGTTTTAAAATCAATTTAGTAAATACTTCTGTAATTTGAAACATTAATATTATTGCTTCATTACACATCAATTCACATTATTTAGGTTAAGCGATGAACCATCTAATATATCGTTCGCTTTTACGACAACTTGCCGATCTGTTCCGAGCGTGCATAGTAAGTTGTATCATCAGTAATGCTTGTCTCCTAAACCTATTTCATTTCCGCCTGTGCAACTCAAATCTATTCCAGTAGAAAATGTGGCGTCTGCAGCAAGAAACAAACATGCCAGGCCAATCTCTTTAGGGTCAGCTATTCGACGCAGAAGCTGAAATGAAAAATAAAACGTTTATTGAATTGTAAAAAATACTCTATAAATTTACGATCCTAATGAATGTGTTGTTGTTGTTGTTGTTGTTGTTGTTGTTGTTGTTGTTGTTGTTGTTGTTGTTGTTGTTGTTGTTGTTGTTGTTGTTGTTGCTGTATGATGTTAAACGTCGCTTTCAACAATTTTCAAATAATATCGCGACGGTGTCTACTTGAGACAATATTCTGAACGCTGTCACACTGGAGTATCACGCATGGTATAATACCCCACCCAGTCATATTATACTGACACCGGATCGACCAGACCTAGAACTATCCTCCTCCAAGTGCTGAGTGCCAAGCGACGAAGCTTCTAGTACCATTTTCAAGTCTTTGGTATGACCGGCCGGGGATCGAACTCACGACCTTCCCTATGCAAGGCGGATGTTCACGATGATAATGAAAAATAATAAATAATGAATGATATGAGACGCAGCATTGCTTCATTATCAAAGTTGTTTATTTTAAATCAATTATGATATAAGTTCTTATAACTTGGATAAATCACGCTCGTTGTCTTCCTGGGAGAACCAGATCTAAGCATGTGAGGATAAAATATCTTTCTCAAGGAAATCACACACAGCCTTGGCGGAGCATCAAACCCCCTCCCCCTTCCCACGACTAAGCGCTTCATTCAAAGGACACAGTCATCAGAGCAGCATGAACACAATTAATACAAGGATTGATTGATTGATTGATTGATTGATTGATTGATTGATTGATTGATTGATTGAATATTTATTGTCATTTTTATGCCATCGAGGGCTAACAGACGATCAGTTAACCTAATCACTGTTTCCTGGGATTAACCAGTACTTGAGCACACCCCGTCTCCGCAAGTAACTGATAACTTTCCCACTTGAATCAGCGGTGAGAGACGAATGATAATGAGACACAATGTCGTATATCAATCATAACGGAGACTGTTGACTTAATACAAGGAATAATCCTACTAAGTACATACGTACTGACAACATTGGTCACTACCTTAGAACAGTCAGTAGCAAATGACGCCATTAGGAAGTTTAAACCTGGTCAACGGGTGCACCCAACCTCGATCTTTCCCCGTTGTCATAGCATAAGACGAGGCAGTGTAAATAAAAACATATCATCACCAAACTATTACAAATACGGCAGTATGCACATGAGACATATTGTAAAACAATGACATGATCCGTTAAGTACACATTGCTGAACGGAACAGCTAACCCGCTACGTCTATTTTTCCAATATCTTCGTAAAAATATTGAGTAGGGTACCATTTTCAATAACGATAAAATTATTTCAAATACAAACTCCGCCATTCTAATTGTTCTATCTTATTCAAGTCCACATTTCAAGGAAATTGCTTTGATACCTTTTGAGAAAGTACATACAATGTCAGGTGGCGGGTTAGCTGTTCCGTTCAGTTGAGAAAATACAAAAAATGTCAGATAGTTGGTTAGCTTTTCCGTTCAATATATATATAATATAATAGTAACAGGTGGTGTCATACGCAGATATAGCCGAGGACTTTGTAGAAGCCAGGGCAACAAGAGGACAATAATTAAGGGGCATTAAGGAGATAAGGACAAGTATTCAGCGCCTCTGTCTCTTTGAATCTTCAGGAGGAAGAAGAAAATTAACAATATAGAAATTAAAATCATTTTTGTTAAAAAAATTTGAAAATTTTAAAACATTTCTATCAAAGAGACGTCAATGAAGGCAGCATCAGAACAAGAAACGTAAACTTTGTCAACAGGTTTTGTACAAACGTTGCCCCTACCTTCACAAATATTTGGTTGGTTTTATGGGGTTATCGTTATCAAAAATCAGCCTACCGATAGATCCTTTTCTTTCTCTGCCTCCTCCTTATTGTCCAATGTGTTTAGCCATTCTACCATTAATGGTGTCATCACTGATCCTGGTGATATCCTGTCAAGGTATATATATATTTATAAATCGGATATTCCGTTGTTGTGATTTCAATTATCTCCCTTTATATTTATATAATTATATATATATATATATATATAATTGCATATGTAAAAATGGCATTACCAACCTAAGCAATGGTACAAAATGAGAACACAATTGTTTAGTAGTAGTAACAGTAGTATTGTTTAGTAGTAATATCATTAGTATTGGTAGTAGTAGTAGTAGTAGTAGTAACAGTAGTAGAAGCAGCAGCATCAGTAGTCCGTTCTACAGTCTAATGTTATTTGCCGTTGCTTAACTGAACAATGGTTGGATAAAACATATGTTATTGCCATGTATATGCAATTAGGTTGGGTCACACGTCCTTACAACGTTAGTTACGACCCTCGCTAATACAATAGTACATAGAATCAAAGCATGGCTAAATAGTTATTAGAAAGTTATGCTTTTTAAAAATATATATAATGCTAAAGCGAATACAAACACATTCTCTGTATGCAATGTAAATGTAAACAATGAGAAAAAAAAGTAAAAGTTGTAAAGGATTCGTACATAGATCAACTAGAAGATAAATAGTGAAGATAGATGGTGTTTCATAAAAAAATTAAAGTGGAAAGATCGAAAAGCAGGAGATACATGCCAGTCACTCAGCATTGCTCTGTGATTGATTGATTGATTGATTGATTGATTGATTGATTGAATATTTAGCACTAACGACTGAGCTAATCGGGCCCGGCTGCTCTGTGATTTAACATTGACTATTAGGTGGTGTGTTAATAAGAGTATGAACACATCTGAATAATTGTTCATTATGTTCCGGTTTTAATTTACGATTCCCATGCAGGATAATATCTATAGTAAGCAGGAGTAAGCTTCTTGTACATTGGAAAAGATAAAATAATTGAGCTGTGAATCTATTACATTTAAAGAAATAGTGAAAAACATTTCCAGTTTCTATTCCTCAATCACACACGCCTGGTTATCTTCCAAACCATCACATAAATGTGATGCAATAAAATGTTCGGCAGCATTTCCGGTGATGGTCCGGTTACAAGAAATATTGATAACAAAGGTGAGTCGTCTTCAATGTTTCGGTATTTTTCTTATGTTTAAGAATGAAAATGAAAAATCGGGGAATGTTGTACGATATATTTATGAATACCCTGTTCACGCATACAGGTTATTTTCAGATACGATGCGTTGTTTGTCTGTAATCACTTCTGGAAACGAAACGGCCGTAACGAATTTTGTAAATTTTCGGCATGACGTGTGGTCACCATGTGATTTTCTTATCAATTGTCCCAAGGATTGTATCTTAAATTGACTTTAGATTGCTTATTGTATATGCCCGAGAAGGTCTTGAATTACAGCCCACCACATGCACTTCATTTTCGAGAGCAAATTAATTTTGTACACAGTGTCATGGTTAGGAAATATATGTGATGGTTCTGTGAGGCGTGTTACGCTAATATTTCTTGTAACCGGGCCATCACCGGAAATGCTACCGAACATTTTATTGCATCACATTTATGGGTTTGGGAGATTATCGTGCGTGTCACACAGACAATATTTACATAAGTGGTTTAAAAATTTGTCGTTAATTAACTTATAACAGAGGATCTTCCATAAGTGCTGATTTATTATTGAATTTATTAAACGAGTTGGAAAAAATATATTGTGCGAGGCTTTGCAGAGCGTTATATCATTTTCTCAACGAGTTTAATAAATTCAATAATAAATGAGCATGTTAGATTCGTTTTATCATATACCTCAGGGAAATTTTACATTTACTATTGCAAATCACCTCTATAAGGAACGCGAACAAATCGGGCATATTAGTTCCCATGAGTCATCATATGACGTAACGTCTCAAAATCATGCCAAATCGACGTCATTTATATATTTGGGCAAGTCGGAAAGTACTTCGGCAATTTGCGTACGAGAGCCGATTTATACGTGGTATTACGCTAGGTTAATATCAAAAATACGTCATGGGTTTATTACATCCCTGCACTGTAAATTATGTGATAATACATTTTATAGCACACCTCCAACCAACGATTTAGCAGAATTACACTTACGCGTTAACTCGGACTCCGTTTTTGGCTTCGTCAACAGCTAATGCACGAGTCATGGCTGACACACCTCCCTTTGCAAAACAAAAATATAATGTGATCTATGGTCATTTCATTTCATTGTTAACACAAAAATCGAGAATTTGAATTAGAATATACTAATGTATTTTATTTAATTTATTTCAAGAAGTCCTAAAAATTTGTCCGAAAAGTGTGGTTAGTTTTTCATCTGATAGCAACGCTGTATTTGCAGTGATTTTACTCGGTCAAAATAATGTAAGTAAGCAGCTCTGTCAAATAATTTTTCCTTAACCAATTTTCAAAAGTGGAAATGTTTCTATTTATCAATCTCCCGGAACATCATTTATACGTGTATATATATATATATATATTAATATGTACCTTTAAGAAAACAACATGCACCTTGAATAATAGTGATGCGCTTGGTCCAATGGTAGAATATCGAACCAATGATCGGAAGGTTGTGGGTTCGATTCTCCGTCACGGCTATGTGTAATGTCCTTGAGCAAGTCACGTTTTCCTTATAGTATGTTTAGTACTGGTTCTACCCAGGAAGACTTGATTTGCCTAAGTTGTATGAACATGTTTCACTATCGAGGTAAAATAAATAAGTTTACAGTCAGTTTTATTACCTTGGTAGTGACGTATGATATTGCTGCTCTCTGTCCTATATGCGACATGCTGGATATGTTAACAATGCTTCCCTTAGTTGTTCTGATGTGTGGTAGGGCATACTCAGAAAATAAATAAAGACATTTTACTTTAAATGACAGGCATACGTGTTGTATGGCCGTTGATTAAAATTACTCGGTTGTGTTGTTATTTCTGCTCCTTTGATTTCGTGGAACTCATTCAAAGTGACTTGAAACTAGAATTATTTTGACAGTGCAAGTGCTAACGAATATGAGAACACCTCATGCACAGATTGATTGAATATTTAGCGTCATATTATGCCATTCAGGGCTAACAGACGATCAGTTAACCTAACCACTGTTTCCTGGGATCCTGAAAGGTTAACCAGTACTCTAGCACACCTAAACCCATCTCCACAAGTAACTGATAACTTTCCCACTTGAGATCATGAACAGATTAAATAAAACCGAGTTTGCTGTTTTCTTTCGTTGGTTGTGTTTTATAAAAAAACAAGATCATTTATGAACAACAGCAGACGTAGTAGTCGTACACACCTACGTACATGCGCACAAACATACACATGTACTCACACACACGCACAAACGCACGTGTACACACACAAACAAACACACACACAGAATGACAAAAGGGGTTATCGCCTCAGAACGATCAATAGCGAAATTCGCCGTTGTTGGATTTGTTTATGTTTTCATTAAATATTTAAATTATTTTATGTTATCATTGCGATAATATTGTACATTTATATTGAACCGCCGCGGTGGTCTACGGATGGAGCATCCGCCTCGCATGCGGAAGGTCGTGGGTTCGATCCTGGGCTGGGTCATACCAAAGACTTTGAAAATGATTCTAGAAGCTTCCTCGCTTGGCACTCAGAGGATATAGTTCCTGGTCAGGTCGGCCAGGTGTCAGTATAATGTGATTAGGTGGGGTATCATACCATGTGTAGACGGCATGATACTCCAGTGTGGCAGTGATTAGACTACTGTCTTAAGTAGACACAATCGTGATATGTCTGAAAAGTTGTTGAAAGCAAGGCTAAACACCAAACAACAACAACGTATTTATGTTGATGTAACGTGTTCCGGTCGTAATAGAATATATGGCGTACTGTGTTTTATACTAGCATAAAGAAAAGGGCACTACACTACCTTGCACATCAGGAAATAACCCATGACATTCAAATCAAACAGCTGTCGAAATTCTGCCGCCGTTACATCATCAATAAACTGGTTCGGTGGGTCTGTTAAAGGTAAGACATTAAATGTGTACATTTGTAAGTAGTTAAATGTATTGACAGCAGCAGATCCAGGGGAGTGCGTCGCGTGCACAAACTTAAAAATTGGGAGTATATGTATATGATGCGTAGTTAAATTGACCGAAAATCTCACCGGCGTCCGTCCTCCATCCCAACCCATAAAACGTAAAATGGCTAAATGAATATTACGCCCCCGCTACTAAAATTACATATGCCCACTCCAAAGTCATAGTTTACCTTCCTCCCTACCCCTTCAACCCCATCCCACCACCATCACATATATAGAAAAATATGCAAAAATCTAAATACATCCCATCCCTCTAAAGTAAAATCCTGAATCCGCCGCTGCCACAAATGTATGAGATGTAAAATGTTATTTCTGATTTACATATAAGAAAAGAAATACAGCAAATAAATTTGTATGACTCATATTTATATACATATCTCCTCTTATAGATTACAAAACTCATGTTTGTGATATTTTTATATATGTAGTTGTAAAGAAAAACTGCTTCAAATATATTGACTTAAGTAATTAATTTATCACTAATTGTATAATCACTATAATTTCAGTAACCGAGTGACTTACGCCAGCCTGCGTTATTGACCAGCAAGTCAATTCGTCCGAACTTGTTGATCGTGGTTCCAACAGCATTCTGAAAGGAAAGACAAACATTACACATTTATAAGTATATGATTTCATGCCAATATGGGAATGAACGAGGTTGGATGAAGCCTGGTTCTCGGACCCAAAATGCCTTCGGCGTTGCTTTCGCATCTTATATTATATGAGACCGGGGACCAGTCTAGGTTTGGATGCACTGATAATCCAGGTTTAAAGACCCAACTGCCATACAAAAGCCGCAAGATGGCTCTGGGGCAGGTTTTATATAATTCAGTACATGATTAAAATCAGAGAACCCTCTTTCAAAAATTTACAGTCAGCAATGCATCGTGTTTGTTATGTTACATACTACGAGTTTATTGTTAATACATTTAACTGGCAAAAATATAATTTCCAAAATGCGTTTGTCAACTGCCAAAAATTTGAAATTCGAATGAGATGCTCTCTATACACATGAATCTATGTTAATTCACCATCAGCAGATAGCTTAGTGTAGCGATGTAATTTGATAGTCTCCTCTTACAAATATTTACTACCCTGGCAGTAAAAGTGGCTTTAAGCTTCAAAGTTGAAGTTTTTGTCACGGACCATTCCAAGATGACGACTTCTGTTATAATGACTATAACTTTAGAGGCCGAACCTGGTTAGCTCATGTGGCAGCGCATCTGACGTTCAGTATAGGAGATGATATGTGTATAACTGTTTTAGAATAGAATAGAAGTCAATAATTATGTGTGTTTGGCTCTTAAGAGGAATATAAGTAAAATAAGTGCCGCTATAAGTCATACCTTTATATCTTCCTCTTGTGTTGTATCGCAGTGAACAAACAGTAGTTCGCCTGGTCCTACCAAAGTTGGCAGCTTATTTCCTATCTCATCTGCATTTTTCAAATATATGTATATCATATTGTATCATAACTATAAAATACTAAAATACTGTCAGGTAAACATATTGACCGAAGTATTAACGGCAAGTAGGATAACTCCATAGTTGTCGTATTTAGGACGTATAACTAAAATGAATAAACGTAGACACTGTACGAATACATGTACTTGTTTCTTCAAGTTTGGATAACATGCAACACAAAATACTGGTAATAAACAAAATCTCCAACATCAATTGCTCAATCTGACCTGTTCAAAACTGTCCGATATATTATGGATATATCATTTTATTACTGTGTTAGTTGGTGACAATCCAATGAACCGATACTTTTGTGGAATTCAGTATGCTGGACGGATGGGTCGGTGTTTAAACGCCAGATTTTGTGAACGTTCGTATAATGTATCTCAAGTTGAGATGTTTAGTGAAAGGATTTAGCATCACGTGGTGTTGTATTGAATATGCAGATTCTACACCACTTCATATGTAAAACACTTATATTACTTAATAAGAAAAAGCATAAACTTTCTTTGTTTGACAAATGTCTACAGATGTGAAAGAAACATACCATCAATATCTATAACGGCAACCCTTCCTCCATTTTCAGCTGAAATGATAATAATAATAATAATAATAATAATAATAAGGATAATGATAATGATAACGGCAACGGCAACAGCAACAACAACAACAACAACAACAACAACAAAAATAACAACAACAATAATAATAATAATAATTACAATAATAATAATAATTATTATAATAATAATAATGATAAAATAATAATAATAATGATAATAACAAAGTTTTTTATTAACGACAGAACGCATTTGAATAAATTCATTATTCCATTAGGCCCACAAATAAAGGGCACAACATCTACTGTTAATTGATTTCATCTTGCAGGACATCAAATGGCTGTATAATGAGTAATGAGTGTGTTTATTTCATGATGTTTTTGTGTGAAACATATTGATTTTTCAGTAATTTATATTTTATAAATTTGTTAAAACTGTTAATTTATACATTTTAATTGTACTGTTTCTAATCACAAAATAATCATAAAAAAACTTAATGACGCATCAGTTAAAAGACCCGCCAATTTCGATAATGTTTACTTTATTCATTTCTAAATACAGTCAAACCTGTATAAGTGGTCAACTCTATTAAGAAACCACATGTATTAAGCAACCACATTCGCTATTTCGCATTTCTTTGTTTTCAGAGCAATTGTACCTGTATTAGGCAACAACCTGTCTTAAAAGGCCACTTTTGCTCCTTCCCTTGAAAGGCTGCTTAAGACAGGTTTGACTGTACCATATATCTACACGATGATACTATAAACAACTTAGAATAACTCCCCGTCACCCTCAACGTAACCATTGTAAATGATTTAAAAGCATTTTATTTCGTATAGTTCATGATCATGTGCAAGCAAATGTGTAACCAATAATTTCCATCAGTAATTCTAGGTCTGTTTTCTAAACTTCTGTGCCTTTAATAGTTTGAAAGCCCTCTGTGGCCAATTGGTCTAAGGCGCCGTCTCAATATCACTTGCCTCTCTTCGATGAGGTCGTATGTTCTAGTATCGCTCGATCTAAAAAGTATGTGAAAAAGTTTGCCAGTTACTTGAGGAACTACAGTGGTTCTGCTTAGCTCCATTCTGATGTCTTCCTCCACCAATAAAACTGGAAATGCCAAACATGTGTTAAAATGACGTTGACTTGGAGATATTTATATGAATGTCGTGATCAAGCTCAGACACATTCTTTTTTGGAACAGACTCACCAAGATGGCGGACGTATAAATGCTTCAAGGTTTCAAGTGTGAATTGGCGTAAATCTGCAGATACATTATTGATGCGATTTCGACTAAGGTTGAAAAAGTACCCGCTTTTTTTCATTTTTATCCACACATGAAGTGTAACTCTTGAAATTATGTCTTAAAACAGCGAGTCAGTCGATTTTTTTCAAATTGAAGCAGTGAAGCGTTTTTTTCTCAGCTCTCCCGAGTGTATTCCACCAAATGTATACTTTATAAGATATCTCTTAATCCCCCAAACCACATTGATTTATGTGAAGTAATAATGGAGATATTACTATTTTTCAGTAAAGCATAAATCGAAAAAGTCAACGGCACAGCGTATTTGACATAAAGATTCTGAGTAAAAACAAGAGAGAAATCAACGGCACAGTTGCCCGAAATGTCAACGGCACATACATATAACTCATTGGCATCCCTTAGAAATTTTTAGTGTAAAAAAGTATGATGTAGCCATAGTTTCGACTCTAATGCAGTGTTTCCGTTACTAGCTAAAATCAGGAGCAAACAACAGGTACCTTTCGAGCTGCTAGTTAGAATAGGTCCTAAGTACAAGTTATACATATATTGTGCGACAATTAAACAAAATAGAAAAAAAAACAATATGACTGTAGGGAGCGAGTACTGTTGGTTATATTTTGTTACCTCGTCACATACTAATAATCAATTTGTTAACGTGTTCAAGCTAATTTTCAACAAAATATTAATTATTAGACAGACAGACAGACAGACAGACAGACAGACAGACAGACAGACAGACTATCTTTAGAATGATAATCTCCAAATACAATGATAATCCAGTAATCGTTCAAAAGTTGCCACACAATAATTGATTTAGACAATACAAACTTACCTAAAACATCAACGCACCCTCGTCCAATGCCTTTACATCCTCCGGTAACTATAGCAACCATGTCTTTGAACCTGAGCCCTTTTGAATCAGCCATTCTCGCAATTTAGTTGCGATCAGAATAAAAATAGTAAAATAAATCTACAGTAATAAAGAGTGTGCTCATATTGACCGTACACGTAATATAGCATACATAGATAATAAGTGTACCGTATAAAGGGGAGGGGGCATCTAAAAGGTGCTTGTTGTTAAAAAGAACAATACATTTTCGGTGCGTTCATATGTACACATATTTTATAAACAATAGCGTAGCAAAACGATTCAAAAGCCATCGGGAAATAAGAAAATATATATTGAGAAGGTTTACTTGCCTTTACAATGACTGGCGATATAATTTCGCTTTAAGAAGTATTGTTTAAAGTGCACGTTGTCCAAGATATATTTACAGTGTCTGCTGATATATTTATCCTGGTCTACAATAGTACCTTGTTGCTTATTCAATTATGTTTGAAAATAGAATACTATCTAAACAGGTGTCGGGGGCGTGAGGGGTTTTCATGTGTCATTATCTCAGTAAAATCGATGCTATTTTCTTTTCTTGGGCACGTGCTCTGTTTCGGGATACCTTTATCAGACAGTAAATACTTCCACACCGGCAGTCTTACACCGTGTGTGTCGGCCGGAAAATATCGTCTGGTTCTTTGTTTGGCTCCCAGTCCAAGATATTATTTCTCATTCAGTGCAGTGTTGTTCGTAAAATGGACACATCTTCTTTAAGGCCTGCGCTAGCGGATATGGGCTATTGCAAATTTTGTTATCCTCGTGAACATACGGGTCAAGTTAAATGTTGAAAAAATTGTGGTCTAACAATTTTAATGTTAAAGTTAAATATACATGTATATGTTTAAACTAACAGACTCAATAAAATCTGAGTCGCTACTTTATTTTGTGTTATGTGCTTCCATAAAAATATTGTTTTTCGGATAGCATTTACATGAACAAGAAAATTCAGTGAATTCATATCCCCCTCTCAAAAGGGCCATGAACTGAGCCAAATAAAAGTTATCAGTGGATGTTGGTACTAAAAAACAGCATTACAATGACTGCGGTGTGGAAAAAAGTATTGTTATGTTAAAAAAATGCTGTGGGTTGGGACATGATTGTGCGGGTTCAAATAAAAATCAAGGCGAAGGTTAAATAGTAATTAAAGAAACAGTTCAGCAGGAACATTGGCAAGGTGTGGGGGAGTAGGAGATGACATGATGGAACATAAGAAATGGAACAGAAAAATGATTAAGAAAGATATTTATAGTTAAAAGGACAAATAATGAAGAGGGGTGGCGATGTGACCAAGTGACCTTGACCTTTAAAGTAACTGGCCCTTAACAAACATAGGTCCTGAAGGCCTATTCTCATAATAAAATTCAAGTTGGTAGGTGCTGTGAGTCACTCAATGGTTATAGGTTGAAATGCTAAATTGCAATGATAATAATTTCATTAAAACGATCAAAGGGTCATATTTTTGTAAGAAATAATTGAATCAGAACACCAATACCACATACTCATGTTCAGGCCATGTACCTAATGTACAACAAGTTTCATTTGAATACGCTTAACACTGTGATAGGAGTTGTGTCCGCAGAGTTGTTGGTTTAAAGTGTAATGTAAATTAAAAATGAAAAAGGGACATAACTCAATAAAAATCATTGAACTGGAACACCAATGCCACAGGCTCATGTTCAGTGCATGTGCCTGCTAGACAGCAAATTGCATTTGAAGTTGTTTCTGTGGGAGGAGTTACATCTGCAAGGTTGTTGGTCCAAAGTATGATGTAAAATCTTAGTTAAAAGAACAAAGGGCCATAACTCCATCAAAAATAATTTAATCGGGCACATAAGCAGACCATGTACTTGCTGTACAGCAAGATTCATTTGAATCGGGTTAAAACTTTGTGAGAGGCTGTGTCCGCAAAGTTGTTGGCCTAAACCGTGACGGACAGACGGACAGACGGACGGACGTAGCGTGTGCCAATATAAACGATCTTATGGAATGACCCTTATATCACTGATATGGGTATTTGGGTCACATAGTACTTAACATGGTGATACGAGGAGAGAATTATTGATTTAATTAAAGCGTACATGTCATCCGGTGATCTAGAATAAGAGACGCAACTCTTACATCAGGGAATAGTTGCGGTACATAGAAGTTACTGCCCATGGTTACTACACGATGTTTTTTCTATTACGTTTACCAATTGTCTTTATTACTTTTTTTTATAGAAATGTATTCATTTTACATCGATTGTGAAATAAGTTCTTACAACTTAAACAAATCACGTTCGAATTCATTCTTCCAGTGTAGGACCAATACTAAGCATTTGCGGATAAAGTGGCTTTGCCCGAGGACCGAACCCACCACCCTCCGTCAATGGATTCGATGCTCTACCACTTGGTCATGCGCTTCATTTATATTTACTTGACAGGTAAAATCATTGATCACGATGTTTATTATGTTTTATTTGATTCTTAATAGATCTACTAATAATTGCAAATCCATAAAAGAGTCCAAATTCGATTATTTTGTACGCGAGTGTCTACATCGCTCTTCTGGACAGATTGAATGCAAACATCGCCAACTAATGGTTATACTATTTAACCAAGTTTGAGTAAAATCCTATCAAAAATAGATATTCTATTGGTTAAGCTAGGAGAAAGTCGGTATTTTTAAGATTTAAGGACTTAGTTCGCCTATTTACAGGCACAAATCACTGTCACACTGTTACCATAATTATGGTTATGCAATATATCCCATTTTAATTACAATAAAATAACTTGTACTGAACAAACAAGATGAAAAAAATGGCATCATTTGAATTTCAAAGGCAGAACAATCCGCTTATAATCTCCTGTTTTTCGAAGAAAATTAGGGAAATTTTTAAATTGCGTCCGTCCGTCACATTTTTCGGACCAACAACTTTACGCCGATTTAAGTGAAATAACATGTACAAAGTCTGAACAAGTGCCTGTGGCCTTGGGGTTCTGATTAAATAGTTTTGATGGAGTTATAGTCCTTTGTTCTTTTAACAGAACATTTACGTCATACTTTAAACCAACAAGTCACCTTTGCGGACGCAACTCCTCCCACGAATTAAGCCGATTCAACTGAAAATTGCTGTACAGATGTGTGATCTTGGCGTTCTGGTTTAATTATATCCATTTTCCATAGCCCTTTTGTTATTTTAACTTAATATTTTTACAACACACTTTGAACTAACAACCTAGCGGACGCAACTCCTGCCACAATTCAACCCGCTTCAAATGAAACTTGCTATACATCAGGTACATGGTCTGAACATATACCTGTGGTATTGACGTTTCGATTAAATATTTTTTCATGGAGTTGTTGTTTTTATTTAAATTTTATATCCTAATTTGGGACAACAGTTTTGCAGACGCAACTTCTTTGACATTTTAAACAGATTGAACTAAAACTTATTGTACATAACGTCCATTGTCTGAAACTGTGCCTGTGGTATTGGTGTGCCGGTTAACTTATTTAATGGAGCTATAATTTAAATGTTACGTCACACTTTGGACCAACGTCCTTGGGGACGCAACTGCTCCCACAGTTTTAAGCCGATTCAATGAAACTTGTTACACAGCAGCTACTTTCTCTAAACACGAGCCTATGGTCTTGTTATTTTTATTCAATGGTTTCTTACAGACTTCTGTTATGGTCCTTTGATATATTTCAGAACTTAACATTCTTTGCAACTTTCCATTTCAGTCTATAACTATTAAAAACACTCACCGTCATGCAGACATGTCTTCAGAAAGTGATGATCTTTATTTGTTAAGGGGCACTTACTTCAAAGGCCAAGATCACTCTATATGTTATTTGTGAGACTCTGTAGGGAGAGCCGAATCTAATGTTGGAAGAACTTGTGGCCCATTTCGGATTATATAAATAAAATATGTTCAAACCAAAAGAAGTTCACGCCGGTCCCCCTACCACCAGTTCTAAAATGCACATTTTACTTTAGTTTTTTCTTTCTTAATTCTTTTCCTATTGCATTTCATTTTTCATATATATATATTCATATTTCTATCGTATCACCATACCCCACCCCCACCCCCACCGCTTAGTCCACATCTTGACAAATGTCCATCTTGCGCATCTGTTACAGTTTCCTCACTTGTTGTTTAACTTTCGCCTTGACTTTATTTTACCCTCGACATGTCCTCAACCACAAAATATTTTTAACATTACAATACGTTTTACGTCTCATGCATTATAATGCACTGTTCCAGTACTCACATCCACAGCCAATGTCTATTTTGCTCAGTCCATGGCCCTTTCGAACGGAGGCGTGCTGAAGGTCGGGGCTTCAATCCACGGCCTGTTTATACCAAAGATTTAAAAAATGGTACTAGAAGCTTCCTCGCAAGGCGCTCAACATATAAAAGATTCTAGGTCGGGTCGGCCCGGTATAAGTGAGCTATGACTGGGTGAAGTATCATACCATGTGTCTGCGACATCATACTCCAGTGTGGCAGCGCTTTGAATACTTACTTTGTAATGAGAGGGGGTACATTAATACATAAATCCTGGATGGGGTTCAAGTTTTTTAATTGTGTTCATCTACATATCGAATAAATATTACTTTTGCACAGAAAGATGAGAGGAAATTGTATATTTTGATAAGTATTTATAATACAACACTCCCGATGGTTGAATATTTGATAAATATGGAAACTGTTCTAGCAACGACTGTCGGAAATTCAATAATAAACAACAGCAATATCATGTTAAAGTTATACCGTTATCATAGGCGTAGTGGTGTTGGTGGGGGTAGGGGGGGGAGTAAATAATTAGTTTACCCCTCCCATTTGTGGAGGTACGGTGGGCCTCTACCAGAAACGTTGATATGATCTAGCTTCAACACCAACTGCTACATTCTACTGAGATTTTAAAGGGTACCGCATGTCAAAATATAAATGGCCATTTATCGTTAAATAGACATGTAACTAACACAAAAATCAACAAATTTTAATTGAACGAAATTTATCAAGTGAGAAAAACGATATTAAATATCATGATTTCAAGCGTTTCCTATATGTCATGGGCGCCGCCATTTTAACGCTCTTTTATGTTGGAGGTTTTCGGTGACGTCATAGCTGCACTTCCGTTCTAGTCTTCACGAAAATTTTATTGTGTCGTTAGTGACTGCTCTCTACTGATACTCTTTTGTATATACACTAATTCACGTAAACAGTTGATAGATAGATATACAGTACATTAGTGAACATCGAAGGAAGACAATTTAACGCGAACACTATTCTAAATTGAAGGACTTAACCCATAAACATTGTTTTTCTTTAGCGGAATAAATGGGTGGAGTAATGCGATATGTTTTGTGGGCAGCGTTGTTTTTAGTTTTCTTAATATGTGATTTCACATTGTCTCAGTGTCAAGCTTCTGGTGACATCATGCGCAAAACGCCTTTATACTTTGGGGTAGGATTTAAGATTGCAGAATGGGGCGTACCAATGCCTTGGCGTACTACTACCCAAGCATACAATTTCTGATGATTTCAGTACGAAGATGACCATATGCGACATACATAATATAGATTTAGTGTATATTATCCAGTGGGAAGCTTTTAAAAATGTGCTAATAACATATAGCTCAACTGATTTCTGAAATTTAATTTGTAATTTTATATACTCTTCCAAAATATTGCGAAATTGATATAGCAAACTTTCACAATCTTATAATTGCAGGCTGTTTAAACAGGTGTGATAATCCAATTAACAATAAAAACAAGAGGTTAACGCCAAAACATAAGGTGTGAAAACGACATGGTATCTAAAAGTTATTATTAAAATACAAATTAAGGCCAATTAATTGTGACAGGCCCGATTAGCTCAGTCAGTTACATGTCTAACTATCAATCCAGGTGTCTCGAGTTCGAATCCCCACCCGGCGACAGTCTCTGTGATGATTGACATACAACATTATGTCTCAATATCATTTGTCTCTCACTGCTGATTCGAGTGGGAAAATTATCAGTTACTTGCGGTTGTCGGGTGTGCTCGAGTACTGGTTAACTTTTCAGGAAACAGTGGTTAGGTTAACTGAACATCTGTACAGTAAGCCCTCGATGGCAAAAAATGATGCTAAATATTCAGTCAACCATTAATTGTTCATAAACTCATTTTATTAATTTTATAATCAATAGGCAATTTAGTTTATTGATATATGGCTTTTACACAGTCAACTAGGTCATTATTCTTGAATATACATTTGAACTATCCTACTTCGTAATGAAAAAAGATAAAGTAAAACCTTTGTTCCTTTATTTATTCATAAATACATGAAAAGTTTTTTTTTACTGTTAAAATAGTGTTCTGGTATACAATTTATGAAAAATATTCATAAAATCATATAACATATTTTTTTTACTTTAAGTTTGCATTGATATTGAAACCTTAATTAACTGAAAATGTTTAATAAGGCATAATACTATGTGATATAACATCCTGTCATAAACCCTGGGGTCATTTAACCTGGGGTGATTACGCTTATTAGGGTACAATATGTACACTGTGGCAGGGTATTTCTCATTACCACATGGTGTGAATGTGGTGTTGGTGAATTATGAAAGCTCAGCAGGGTGCCAGTAGCTGGACAGTAACATACACTTTGTGCAATATGCCTGTAGACATTGTATTCGATATGACACTCCTTATAAGGAACAATATTCATACATGTTCAGGGAACTGGTTGAATAGATAATCATCATATATCAAACTGGGTAGTAACACCATTTGAATAACCAAAAGACAGTGCCAGTTATGTAAACCAACACAAAAAAAACACAAAAAAACTCATTCATGCTTCATCTAAATTTACTAAAAAGGGTATGAAATCAAAAGTTTATCAGCCATTTCTCAGTACGCAACAATGGCAACGCACCAGCTAAACACGATAAGAAAAGAGATATAATATTATTTCTTATTCTCTCTTAGACAGGTAAATATATGTAACAAAACATTTTCCCGTAAATTCCATTCCTGGACTAAATAGCGTTTTTTTTTGTTTTGATAATGTATTGACTGAGCAAACAGTATATACCCTGATAGTACAGCATGAATGTGCAGGCTCGCCTGGATCTACATCTATATTGACGGCAATAATCACTTTTTTTTTGATAAAAGGGTAATTTTACTATTTTGAAAAATTCAATCATCAATGTCAGGCTACATGATGAGATGTCAGAGTCGTGATTGATGGGTTTCAGGTTTGATCTCTGGTTCATGATCGGTGTGACTGTTTAACAGTTATCATCTTTTTGGGTGAAAACTTCATAAGACATTGCTGTGTTTCTCTGTATTATTTCTGTGATACATTCTAAATTTTCTAAATTTCCAATAGTATGGTCATTGCATCTGCAGCACGTATTTTCGTCAGACGAAAGCATCATTACACAGTTTTCGCAGCTGCAATAATCTTTCACATGTGTGAACAACTGTGCCGTCTCACTATTTCTCTCGTTTTCTAATTCATTTAACTCTGCTTCCAAAAAGTCTGGTTCAAAGTTGTAGGCCACAAGTCCTTCTCCGTTACTAAAATCCATTTTATTATTCTTTTATAGTACTTTTGCCGGTGACTATAATTGCACGTTTCTATATCTGCTGTAGCGTATAAATCAGTTATGTTTTAAACCGGAAGTGCAGTTATGACGTCACGCAGGTATCCAATATGGCGACTTCCACCACAAAGTCGATGTGTGAAAATGACCGTTACAAAACGAGCTGATATATCGTTATGGACTCGAATTTATGCATAATAATACTATTAATAGAAAGCTGAACTCATAGCTATTCATATTATCCTGTTTTATACACAGGGTTGCGTTCCCCTTTAAGATAAATATAGTGTTGTTATTTTCCACACTTTATGCCCAAATATATTCAGATTTATTTAAAAGCGAATACTTTGGTCTGATTGGGATGGACTGGACCTGTTGCTTGAAACTGTCTATGGTTGGAGCAGTGGCAGCTACTACTGGTATGGCGTTCCATATTCTAGAGAAAACGATTTCTGGTAAACGAGTGTCCTCGCATACAGCACCAAGAAAGTGCTGTTATTGCCTCTTGGAGATATGGTCGGCACCAGGTGATTGGACGGAATATCAATGAACTGATATAAGACACTGAACACAATGATGACTTTGGCCTGGATTCTGAACTCCTGAAGTTTTGGCCATTGGAGATCCAGCATGTTAGATGCACTGCTAGTTGCTCGGTAGTCGGAGAATACCGTCCGAGCAGCCCTCCGTTGAACCATCTCCAGTTTGCATATGTTATATTTGCCGTGTGCGGGTCCCAGATAACGTTAGCATTTCTGTGAGTGGTCTAACAAGGGATTTGTAGCACAGGGCTTAAGTCTCACGTGGACACAGATGGATGTAGCGCCGTAGGAAAGCAAGGGTGGAATTTGCCTACTTCGTCATCTGGTTGATGTGGTGGTTCCATTTCAGACTCCTGTGGATATTTACCCCGAGATGCTTGACTGAATCTACTGCATCTAGTGTCTGCCCATGTATATTGTATATCTTGATATCTTAAAAACTAAATGCTGCCAGTGGCGTAGCTGACCCTGAAATGATGTGGAAGCCCAACAGGTTCTAGCGGGGTCTGGGGGCATGTCCCAGCAGAAAAAAGACTTTCAGATTGCATTTCCTGCGTTCTGGGGGTATTTTCAGGAGATATAATGATACGTACGCAAAAATATGTGCAAGCCCGGGCGTTATAGCGTAAAGGCATCTACGCCACTGGCTGCGTTCTAGTAAGTTTAAGGGGGAATGGCAATGGGGATTCACGTTGATTGGTCACAGTTTACATTTTTTTCTATTTTTATGTGTGTGAGCAGTGACTTAATAAGTGTTTGTGTGTGCTATAAAGTCACAAAGTAATGGAGTAAATTACAACGTATAGTTTTTTCTGAGATTTTTCTTTTTGTGTGCGTGCATGCTAACGTGCGTGTGTTAAATAAAAACTTTTAAAAGTCACAAAATATTGAAGAAGACAACAATCATAAAATAATTTATACGTACCCCGCAAGAATCCAATAACTGTGATTAAATCACTGACTACCGTGCGCTGACCGGTCTGGGTCTACGCTGGATGTGATAGGAGAGTGTGACTCTGTGATTAGATCTCTGACTAATGTGCGCTGACCGGACTGGATCTACACTGGATGTGGTAGTAGAGTGTCACTGTGATTAGATCCCTGACTAACGTGCGCTGACCGGAATTGGTCTACACTGGATGTGATAGGAGAGTGTGACTATGTGATAAGATACCTAACTACCGTGCGCTGACCGGACTGGGTCTACACTGGATGTGATAGGAGAATGTGACTCTGTGATTAGATCCCTGACTGACGTGCGCTGACCGGACTGTGTCTACACTGGATGTGATAGGAGAGTGTGACTCTGTGATTAGATCACTGACTACCGTGCGCTGACTGGACTGGGTCTACACTGGATGTGATAGGAGAGTGTGACTCTGTGATTAGATCCCTGACTACCGTGCGCTGACTGGACTGGGTCTACACTGGATGTGATAGGAGAGTGTGACTCTGTGATTAGATCCCTGACTACCGTGCGCTGACTGGACTGGGTCTACACTGGATGTGATAGGAGAGTGTGACTCTGTGATTAGATCCCTGACTACCGTGCGCTGACTGGACTGGGTCTACACTGGATGTGATAGGAGAGTGTGACTCTGTGATTAGATCACTGACTACCGTGCGCTGACTGGACTGGGTCTACACTGGATGTGATAAGAGAGTGTGACTCTGTGATTAGATCCCTGACTACCGTGCGCTGACCGGACTGGGTCTACACTGTATGTGATAGGAGAGTGTGACTCTGTGATTAGATCCCTGACTACAGTGCGCTGACTGGACTGGGTCTACACTGGATGTGATAGGAGAGTGTGACTCTGTGATTAGATCCCTGACTACCGTGCGCTGACTGGACTGGGTCTACACTGGATGTGATAGGAGAGTGTGACTCTGTGATTAGATCCCTGACTACCGTGCGCTGACTGGACTGGGTCTACACTGGATGTGATAGGAGAGTGTGACTCTGTGATTAGATCACTGACTACCGTGCGCTGACCAGATTCGGTCTACAATGGATGTGATAGGAGAGTGTGACTCTGTGATTAGATCCCTGACTACCGTGCGCTGACCGGACTGGGTCTACACTGTATGTGATAGGAGAGTGTGACTCTGTGATTAGATCCCTGACTACCGTGCGCTGACCGGACTGGGTCTACACTGGATGTGATAGGAGAGTGTGACTCTGTGATTAGATCCCTGACTACCGTGCGCTGACTGGACTGGGTCTACACTGTATGTGATAGGAGAGTGTGACTCTGTGATTAGATCACTGACTACCGTGCGCTGACTGGACTGGGTCTACACTGGATGTGATAGGAGAGTGTGACTCTGTGATTAGATCCCTGACTACCGTGCGCTGACTGGACTGGGTCTACACTGGATGTGATAGGAGAGTGTGACTCGGTGATTAGATCACTGACTACCGTGCGCTGACTGGACTGGGTCTACACTGTATGTGATAGGAGAGTGTGACTCTGTGATTAGATCCCTGACTACCGTGCGCTGACTGGACTGGGTCTACACTGTATGTGATAGGAGAGTGTGACTCTGTGATTAGATCCCTGACTACCGTGCGCTGACTGGACTGGGTCTACACTGGATGTGATAGGAGAGTGTGACTCTGTGATTAGATCCCTGACTACCGTGCGCTGACTGGACTGTGTCTACACTGGATGTGATAGGAGAGTGTGACTCTGTGATTAGATCACTGACTACCGTGCGCTGACTGGACTGGGTCTACACTGGATGTGATAGGAGAGTGTGACTCTGTGATTAGATCCCTGACTACCGTGCGCTGACCGGACTGGGTCTACACTGTATGTGATAGGAGAGTGTGACTCTGTGATTAGATCCCTGACTACCGTGCGCTGACTGGACTGGGTCTACACTGGATGTGATAGGAGAGTGTGACTCTGTGATTAGATCCCTGACTACCGTGCGCTGACTGGACTGGGTCTACACTGTATGTGATAGGAGAGTGTGACTCTGTGATAAGATCCCTGACTACCGTGCGCTGACTGGACTGGGTCTACACTGGATGTGATAGGAGAGTGTGACTCTGTGATTAGATCCCTGACTACCGTGCGCTGACTGGACTGTGTCTACACTGGATGTGATAGGAGAGTGTGACTCTGTGATTAGATCACTGACTACCGTGCGCTGACTGGACTGGGTCTACACTGGATGTGATAGGAGAGTGTGACTCTGTGATTAGATCCCTGACTACCTTGCGCTGATCGGACTGGGTCTACACTGTATGTGATAGGAGAGTGTGACTCTGTGATTAGATCCCTGACTACCGTGCGCTGACTGGACTGGGTCTACACTGGATGTGATAGGAGAGTGTGACTCTGTGATTAGATCCCTGACTACCGTGCGCTGACTGGACTGTGTCTACACTGGATGTGATAGGAGAGTGTGACTCGGTGATTAGATCACTGACTACCGTGCGCTGACTGGACTGGGTCTACACTGGATGTTATAAGAGAGTGTGACTCTGTGATTAGATCCCTGACTACCGTGCGCTGACCGGACTGGGTCTACACTGTATGTGATAGGAGAGTGTGACTCTGTGATTAGATCCCTGACTACCGTGCGCTGACTGGACTGGGTCTACACTGTATGTGATAGGAGAGTGTGACTCTGTGATTAGATCCCTGACTACCGTGCGCTGACTGGACTGGGTCTACACTGTATGTGATAGGAGAGTGTGACTCTGTGATTAGATCCCTGACTACCGTGCGCTGACTGGACTGGGTCTACACTGGATGTGATAGGAGAGTGTGATTCTGTGATTAGATCCCTGACTACCGTGCGCTGACTGGACTGGGTCTACACTGTATGTGATAGGAGAGTGTGACTCTGTGATAAGATCCCTGACTACCGTGCGCTGATCGGACTGGGTCTACACTGGATGTGATACAAGAGAATGACTCTGTGATTAGATCCCTAACTAACGTGCGCTGACCGGACTGGGTCTTCACTGGATGTGATAGGAGAGTGTGACTCTGTGATAAGATACCTAACTACCGTGCGCTGACCGGACTGGGTCTACACTGGATGTGATAGGAGAATGTGACTCTGTGATTAGATCCCTGACTGACGTGCGCTGACCGGACTGTGTCTACACTGGATGTGATAGGAGAGTGTGACTTTGTGATTAGATCACTGACTACCATGCGCTGACCGGACTGGGTCTACACTGTATGTGATAGGAGAGTGTGACTCTGTGATAAGATCCCTGACTACCGTGCGCTGATCGGACTGGGTCTACACTGGATGTGATAGGAGAGTGTGACTCTGTGATAAGATCCCTGACTACCGTGCGCTGACTGGACTGGGTCTACACTGTATGTGATAGGAGAGTGTGACTCTGTGATAAGATCCCTGACTACCGTGCGCTGATCGGACTGGGTCTACACTGGATGTGATACAAGAGAATGACTCTGTGATTAGATCCCTGTCTACCGTGCGCTGACTGGACTGGGTCTACACTGGATGTGATAGGATAGTGTGACTCTGTGATTAGATCCCTGTCTACCGTGCGCTGACTGGACTGGGTCTACACTGTCTGTGATAGGAGAGTGTGACTCTGTGATAAGATCCCTGACTACCGTGCGCTGATCGGACTGGGTCTACACTGTATGTGATAGGAGAGTGTTACTCTGTGATAAGATCCCTGACTACCGTACGCTGTTCGGACTGAGTCTGCACTGGATGCGATAGAAGAATGTGACACAATTTATGCTACCTGTTATAAAAATTGTATTTCCTCATTTTTACATGTAAATGTAATGAGACAATAAATGTTGATGTTGTTGACAACGGTAACAATAACCAAGTATAACATGTTTATATAAATTACGAAAATGCAAACGTTTAGTTTGAAACAACATGGCACGGTCATAAATATACTCAACGTCACAAAGTAGGAAGACTGACGTTAGTAGCAAAGTCGAGTTAGCCATATATTTGTGTTTCGTCTTTCGATATTAGGCTTGAAACTAATACTAGCCGTGTCAGCATACTTAAATATCGAAAGACAAAAAACGAATATCAAATTAACTTCTAGCTGCTTGCAAAGTAGTAGGCTCGCCGGCTGATTGCTGCGATTTCGATATTTTATTTGCTTTAAAAAAATAAACCATGCAATACAAACAACAAAGTATATCCATGTACTGGGTGCATGAATCTGTTTGATTGTGTCCTCTGTGCCTGAGTGGTTTAAGGTGCTGCTGTCTAATAGCAATATACTTCTTACCACTACTGAGTCGTGGATTCGTCTAAAAATGTATGTGAAGTCATCTTTCACCAATAAAACTTGTCATATATAACATGCCATGTGTTGAAAAAAAATCTGCTTGATTTATTAAATATTTCACCGTCTGTTGAATTATTGTTCTAAAAAAACGGACCGGATTAAAACATTGTAAATTTCCTTTTCAACATAGCTTAACATTCAGCGTTCGAGATAACTTAATGTTCACCTAGGGGTACAAGCCATAAATGGATTTTAAAATTTCCAACGTAACTGTTTATCTAAACAGATTGCGTTCATTTTCAAGTTTATAGGCATGTCAGCTTTCCATTACCTGCACATCAAGTGCAGTTTTATTTAGAATCGGTCAACTACGTGATTAACACTGAGACGCGAGACAGATATTAAACAAAACATCACGTGACAAAAATAACGCTTCATTTGCATATAATTAAATGTAATTTGCATCGCCAATGATTGGCCTGAAGTTGAATTGAACACTACGCAAGTGATGGTTAAGTAGGTGACTATTTACAATTTTGTTAGTGCTTTAACCAAATATTACACCAAAATGTAGCATTTATATTTTCAAAACGTGTCTTAATAAATACTAACTTATTTATTGTTTTACCTACTTTTCCACTAACCATCGGCAATTGCATCATTCTAAGCGTTACTATGTGAATAAAGCATCACAAGTTCACTAGACTTGCAAATGAGGCGTTTAAGCCTATGAGGTAAATAATTATTTACATTTTGATACACAGTCAGCCTTTGTCGTGTCTGTTTGAAATATAAATAATACAATGATTATTATTGATTGAATTGGATAGAAAATAACACTGAACACTTAAAAAAAGAATATCTCTTATTCGCTACGTTTTATACAGATAACAGTTAATTAACACGAGGTAATGTATGCATGTACATAGTCAGAATCAAAGTCTGATTCCGAATTAATTTATCTGGTCGACTGATGTCTTAACTAATATAACATTACATTGGCACTATCCTTAATACTGTTTTAGGTGATGCAGGGTCTTCGTTGTCCATTGATGGACCGGGTGAAGTTTTCTTCATTCTATGTGACGTATCGAAAGAAGAAGATGTTAAAGTCAGCCAGATTACTGTTGAAAGTGCATACATTTTGTTGTTGTGTGTTTGTGTTAGTATGTTGAGCACATCATTGCATTTTTACTCTGTATAGACTAAGTGTGGTTATTCGAAATTTATATAATTGTTAAGTTGCTTTTTAAACAAAATGTTACACATCTATTTTTAAATTACCAGTCCAATTTCTATTTGAAAACCACACGCAGAGGACAGTCGACAAACCTACATATTAAGAAATATGAATATAATAATTATATATTTTATCTTGTTCTTTATCTCAGTCTAAAGAGCTAACTACTACTGCCACTATATGTGATAAAAAAACTCATTTTTATATCTTATCTATCAATACCTAGAGAATCATTTCAAATCATTTGTTCATCATTTGTTTGTGCATTTTCATGTTTAACAAGTATTGTCCCCTTCATGTAAAACAGTGTATTGTGACATAACATGTTGCTTATGAACAAAAAGCCACTAAAATGCTTTTTATAACAGATGTTTCAAATAGCGTGTATTTGGTATCCGGTTTTCATATGTCGGTAAATTATTCCTTTCCCATTAATAAAGTAACGTATTTTGAAGTCCGATACTATCGAATTCAGCCTTTTGTATATTGATTTTATAATTTCGATTTTCTTACTCAAATTATGCTTTTGTGGTCCACATCTAGGTGCCGATAGATCCTTGTTGCGCTGTAAAATAGTATCAACGCAATTTAGTAGTGACCGAATTTTGTAGTCACTATCAAATTGCGCTGCTCCCATTTTGCAGCGTAACAGAGCTTTGAATGTCCTCTGCGTAGTTTTCATTGTATGGTTCTTGTTAAATGTATCTGTGGATGTGTATATAAGAACGACATTGTAGTGTTTTAGATAGACGTTATAGGTTTCTTCTATAGAATCATTTCACAATTGATTATGACACACTTATGTGTATATGTGGCAGTGTGCAATACGTAGAATGTATTCTAACGGGGGCAACTACAGCCCGTATAGACATAAACTTTTCTACAATTACACAGTTTTTGCAGTAAAGAACATCCGCTTACCACCAAAAGGATATTAATTAATATATCTCAAAATACATGATTTCGTTCAGATAAAATAAGATGAGTGTCGGTTTAAAATTAAAGAAATGTTAATATTTATTGATAACGTTTCATATGATATTTTACAATTTCAGAAAGCTGTACTCGCTGCGTTGGACAAGTTCGACCATATAGACTTACTGGTAAATAATGCTGGACGACGTAAGTGATTCATTTATAGTTGTTTTTATTATTTAAATACGGTTTAGATTATGTTTTCTGTGTATCTTTTTAACAAGGCATCTATTTTGTGTTTGGAATGGGGTTCATTAACTATAGTATAGGATAATAAATGACATACTGATATTGGTGAAGGAAATCTCAAACCTTAAAATAATCGCCGTCCTTGCGTTAGTTACTGTCAAACGTTGTTTGAAGCGAGATATGCTCGAACCAACGACATCTGGGGTGTAATGTTTGTGATCTTGTGGCAACTTCTTAGACCATTCGGCGATATCACACGAGGTAGTAATAAAGGATTTCAAACAAGGTGATGCGTGTAGCAACATATCATAGCCGTACACAGGATCACGTTGTATAATGTAAGATTAACAATGTTTATTCTTCAAAGGTTGCTGCGAACATTTATCTATCTTTTTCGTCGAAACGGAGGTCATGTAGAATTTGTATTAAATTAATGCTTGTTTCATAATTGTCTAATATTTTTCAAATAGCTTGTCTAAAATATGTGTCACATAATAGCAGAACAATCCATATTGTTAATACAGAATTGAATAAAAAATCTGCTTATATATCTATGACAATCGTAGAGGTAGTCATACAATCTGTGTTCTCAGTATTGCACATATGTATATGACGTACTATATCATATTGCACATATGTATATGACGTACTATATCATGTTTAAGATCCTCCGCCACAAACACGGACAACACAACCGCAGAAGAATTTCGGGATCTCTTGAACCTCAATGTCATGGGATATTTTCATATGTGTAAGGTATGTAAATAACAGTACAAGAAATGACAATACTAACATATGACCTTTTTATTGAGGTAAATATTAATGTCAATTGTATACATTCTTATAATGTTGAAATTCTTTATTGTTCATAAATTTTGCACACAGTGTTTGATACGTTATATGGCAGTGAGAAATGAATATAAAACCACCATATGGCTCGGATATATTAATATAATCCTATAAATGTGAATGTCTTTTTAAAATTCACAATTACAACTGCGTTCTATAGACTACGTTTCAGTTTGGCACACACATAATTAAAGATATATATACTTAAAGGCTCATTAAACTTCCGAAACGGTCGTTCTTAGTTTTAATTTAAGTCAGTTTTACTCTCACAGATGATAGAATATATGTTTATTTAATCACTGAGAGACTTTGCAAACGAAAACATAAATATAAAGCACATTATTAGTACATACTTTAGTACGGGTTTTGTTTACAAATTAATGTTCGTCTCTTTCCGATAAACATCTTCGGCAGAAAACGGGAAGTTAAGAAGCTTGTTCGGAAACGCGTCGGTCGGTAATATATGATCAGTTCACTTCAGAGAGCACGTATGCGACAAATCATTCATATAAAATTAAAAATAAAAATACTTTCTTAATAACTGTACTAAATAAACCACCCTTGGTAGCCACTCAATATTGACTGCGATAAATTCATTTGTGACTTAATACGCGTGCGATAGTATCACGCGTAAATGCAAGAGTTACTAGACCTAACTAGTATTCCGTACTTATTGTTTTTTAATGCTTATAAATAATATAATGCGTACTACGTTCGATACAGTTTTATTGCAGACATCAATATACTTTTTTAAGAAAAGAAAACTCAATAACGATGCATAATATTATTGAAGCCATAACTTTTCTAATCTTGTTTCTAACAGTCTTCATTCGCACACTACCACTGTAGTATTGATTTGTGTACTTCCGAACACTGGCGGAGATCAGTCGGAAAGCGACCGTGTGATTAAGGAATTACAAAAATGTAAACAAAAATTAAAAGCTCGGTCCGCTCGTCTAAGAAATACACATTTTGATTGAAGTTATTTATTTTCTCGCTTTTTAAAAAACAGTCGCTAATTGGTCTACAGGTATGGTTTTAGCAATACTATAAAAACATTTAATTACAATCATTTTTGTTATTATCAAAAAGGACGCATTTCAAAAGTTTAATGAGGCTTTGATTGTTAAAGCAATACTATCCATGAAAAAATGTTCCATTCAATATGATAATTATTATTATAATAATTTAAAAATACAGAAGGGGAGCTTGTGAAGTCGTGCACTCGAAGTTATAAACAACTACACATGGCTCTGTATAATTATACATAATGAGCAGACGACTTTTAGTATAATGTAACCTAACGAACATTTTCAGAATAAAACTGTTAATTCTCCATACCATAGTAGCAGTTGCTGGGGGTTGTTATAATATGTTATAATATGCTTTGTTTCTATACTATGGACATTTTGTTCCTCAGTATGCATTACCGTACACCAGAAAAACGAAAGGCAGCGTAGTAAACATATCGAGTGCTGTACAAATAGGTCATAGGGAGGCTGTACCATATGTCACTACAAAGGTAATAATAAAAACGGTCATTCAGCAAGCGCTGAGAATGATTAATGTTACTATAATTTTGACACCTAAGACTAATCTTAATACTTCTATCCTAAAACTGTCATCACCTGTCACATATACTTTCCATGTATACCTGATCTGCTTAACAACTATTTATAGTCTTGACTGTCCTATCAGCCCAGTTTGTTGATTCGAATATTGATCAATTTTGTAATTGTGTTAGATACATGACATACGTCAGGATTAATTTTTGGGAAGGGTAGAAGTAGGACATGTACCTTCTCTGATGGAATACCATCACATTTGAAGTTTAATTTACATAATTATTTATCTAATTTATTGAAATCGGGATACCAGACCTATTGACATAACAATATACATGCCATGCTATAGATTCACAATCTTATATTTCACTTACATGCACAGTACTAAGTAATTACAAATAACAAAGGGATAAATAATGTATTACGACGTATTTAGGAGGATTACAGTTTGTAAGTAGGTTAGCTAGATGTTTTTAAGTGAGTACTGTCATGATTAAAAACTATGTCTTACATTTTGTTTTACAAGGGTGCCATAACCGCAATGACTCGTGCCTTGGCCATTGATGAAGCAAATAACGGTGTACGTGTTAACACGTAAGTTCTTATCATATATATTTAATCCATCTGAGCTGAATGTGAGCTTTTCTGATACCCACTTGATATGTCATCCGTCTGTTTTCTTTAAGGTGGTATGCATTCTAATACATGTATTGTTCATTGGATATACATATAATACATAAGATGGCGAACTATTTCATGAACTGAACAAATCTAATAATTATTGTTAGGTCACATCTCAACTTGCACTCGTGTTTTCAGAGTTATCGTTGAATCTGTACTGGACTTTCACAGTTACTGTAGTTATATGATAATATCTCAGGTTTTAAACTGATCGGATCAGATACATAATGTCTGGGTTATGGCCACTGGATCATAACTTTGATATATTTGGTTTAATGTGTACTCTGGTTTCTGTGTTTCTTTTATTTTGCTCAAACTTACACTGTAGTTGTATAACTGTACGACCTCGGATGGCAAAATCGAAACATTTTTATCTGAGATGTATACCGTTGATTTGGACTCGCTATTGGACTTTGTATGTGACACTCAAACACACACATTTTTCTCTGGATCTTCATCAACTTGACAAATTGACAGAGCAGATATTTCACCACAAGATCTGGGACAATACATTTAATTTGCCAAACCGTATAATTGATGTCTGAGTTATGGCCGTTTATCTGTCAGAAAGTTGCATCATTTGGCCTTGTGTCCAACTGTAGCAACTACTCAAGGTTCTAGTTTGATCTTCACAAAATTTACACAATAGCCATATCATCATAATATTTTGGGCGATTTTTAACAGTTCAACAGTTTTTTTATATAATCCTAATATTCCAGGAACTAATGATGTCAAATAAATTGAATCTAACTTAGCACCTTTATATCTATCCGCAAAAAAAATTCTAATTGACAGTTCATGAACTCTAGCATCCATATTAACCATAAGATTTTAAGCAAACTCAGTATTTACATACCGGTAACTAAAGTATATCAGAAAAAAAAATTTACTTCTTCATCATCGGATCTTCACCAAACGTATACAGTAGTTTCACACCATCCTAGCGAAGTACGACCATCGTGACCTTGTTACCTAACGCATACTGCATTAAATCTAGTGTAGATACGTACCTTGCAAATAACAGTTAATTCTGAGGATGGAAATTACTTATTATTACTTTATAAACATATTATGGGAACGTAGCATTCAGCCATAACCTTCTGTGTTCCATCACCTTCCGAGTTTTACCTTTATCTTCATTATTCTACATTTTATTTACTCAGCTGAAATGTCATTAAGCCAATATATACTCGATGAATTCACATAAGTCGAAATAGCAAGATAACATAAACATATTATAACTGTTTGATTAGTAAATATATTTTACATTATTGTTTTTTTGTTGTTGTTTTTTTTCAGAATTTCTCCGGGCGGAATGATGACACCATTGTTACTGGCTTGGTGTGATTCTCTTAAAGATAAAAGAGAGGCGGAAAAAAACAAAGGACCTGCATGTAAGCATATCACGCATGAAGCACATAAATACAATTCTTGATATATACTTTTTTAATATTGAATATATTTGTTATCTAACATCTATTATCATCTTTATTCGCTCATATATATATATATCAACTTTAAACTTTAAAGTGGTAACATTGTTGAACTAAAATTAAAAATCAAGGTAAGATAGTTTTGTCTTGGTTTATCATTCATTTCATGTCTTTAATTGACACAAAACCCATACTTTAAAGGCGTTTGATATATATACATGATCTACGTAGATTGTAGGAATTAACTAAATACAAGCAATACTACATGTATTGTATAAGAAGCGGTCATTAAGTGTGTTATATGGCGTCTGTTTACCATTACACATGTAAATGAGAAGCGCGTTGGTTTGTGACATCATAAACATGACGTAAATATAGAGTGGTCTCGCAATATAGTCCCGTCGAAGTAACAACACGAGAGCACGACAAAACGGTACCAGGATGGTGACAGTAATTAATACAGCAAGACAGCATGAAAGATACGAAGCTGTGCAACGAAGGTAGTATTATGATATCACGATAGGGATACGAAAAGCACGATGGTGATGTGACACCAACGTAACAGCGTAAAGGACTCACACCACTATTATCTCCGTTGAGTACTCCAGATTAAGGAGGTAGAAATAACTTTAGTTATCTTTATCTCTTTTTGCACGGATTTGTATTGTAGTGATTTATTTTTCCTACCATGTGCTAAATGGTCAGTAGAAATCATCGCTGAAATTTTGAGGTTGAAACCAAATTTCTGGGCAATTTTGTGTCATTTCAGAATTGTTGTTTCGAACCGCATGGTGGGCGAATGGTTGACATAGTATTACTTTGAAAATTGATAGTTATCACAAAACCATTGAATTAAAAAAATGGTCAATGTAAGCTTTTTTCCTGTATAATTGTAAATCTTGAACTAATGAAGAATTTGAGCTCAGACACATGCTGCTGATTTTTGTTTTGTTTTTTCATTTTGTTTTGGACATAAATGTTACAATGGAGTCCTATGGGAAATGTAATAGTGGTGTGAGACGTAAAGGCTATAGTATGACAATAAGTTAATGTGAGGCCACTATGACTCGATGGTAACAACACGTAATTGTATAGACCAGTGTACGACAAAGCGAGGGCACGATATATACGATGGAGATGATACGATTGATATATGAATCTGGCATAGACATTACGATTCGATATATTCAGTTTTCTTTGTTTTGTTTGGAGCAGAACAAAATTCCATTCCAAAACAAAATCTTTCTACGAGCTCCATCTTTTAAATACAAAATACAAATAAAGTTCCTTCAAATAAATCGCATTAAACTATCAGACATTTAAAATTACATATGGCAATTGACGCCTTATTTGTTTTTAATATGATTCTCATATATACGTTTACATGATTTCTATATGAGAATCATATAAAACCATTCATATGAGAATACACTAGAGTGCAATAGAATTATATGACTTAAAAATGAAATAAGGAACCACAGACAAGGCATGGTTTATATATAAGGATCATTATGAAACTATACAGAATAAAGATTATTGAACATGGACATGAACATGTCGTTCTCTGCCAACATCATTCGTCTCAAGACATTTTAGCCATAAAAATAGATTAAATAACTTACAATATTATAATCATTCTTATAATCGAATGTGTATGTGCTTCTCATTGCAGCTTCTCGGTCGTATAGGAGAGCCAAGGGAAGTTGGTCCGGCGTGCTTGTTTCTGGCAAAGGACGCCACTTTCTCAACAGGCATAGACCTGAGTCGGTGAAATGGAAATTGGACTCAGAGACAAATTTTATTAAATGTTGAATGCTATTGGACTAGAAATCATGCATACACTTGCTGTATGTAAAAAGTAATTACAAGTGACGAAGAAGACATCAATATTCTAATAACCCTGCTATGTATTTTTGTAACTCTGAAGTGATTTTATATCATAAAACGTTAATCTATACAATTCTCATATATACATTAAATTCGTTAAGAACATTTATCTTATCCTTTACATACCGTTCGTAAAGAGTTTGACATTAAGGAGAAATTAGGTTGAAATTATAGTGACCAATATTATCCGATAAAAGAGTCCCTTAGAAACCGGGAACGCGTCCAAGGCAAGAAATAAAAGCGACTGTATTGTTCTGTTTATACATAAATGTTTAAATCTAGTTTGCTTTCATCAGTTAATTTAAACCTCATCAGTTGAGAGTCACATCTAGTCCATCATGTATATACATTTCAAGAGTATAGAAATGTACTTCTTGCCTCACGGAGGTCCCCATTGCTTTTCAAATTAGTACCTTATCGGAACGTTCATTTGGGGTGATTCTAAAACCCGGCCAGGTTGCGGCTGCAAATGGCAAATGCTTTGTGTGTAATAATGATCATTGCGTTTTAATGCACTTATATAAATCACTATGGATTACCCATTGCATATTTATTAAGAAAATATTGAATCAAAATAAAATAAAAATGCCTTAATATAAGTCTTGCAGCTTATCTTTTTCGACGATTTTCGCCGGGTTTTTTTTTGGCAAATTACTGCTGAGTAAATATGTACATCGGAAATCATTTTCAAATAACCATCTCTTTAATCAATAGTTACGAAGATTGTGATATGCTGAACCAATAATATTTAAAATAATAACAAAATCAAGAAGCTACAATTATTTATTTCGCTCGATACAAAGGACGTATATTTTCTTTAAAAACAAAGTGGATTTACTGGTCTTGCGTATTTCGGCACTTGTAAGAGTCAGACATATATCACAGAACATGAAAAAAAATATTAATTTGAACTTTTTTGCCTAAGTCAAAATATTAATTGGACTAAAATCATTTGTGAATTTTTAATAAATATGATTAAAACAAGCAAAATGATGACATAATAAATGGAATACCATGCTTGTGCCGTATAGTCTAAAGATTACCAGGTTCGGCCCGGATAAAAGTAAGCACTCGCCAAGACTACTGCTTAATTCTTTTCTTTACCTCACCTAATCAGTTTTTAGACTAACAGGTACTAACATAGTATTTTTTTTATTTACAGAAACGTTCATCCTACACCCTTTACACATATCTTTACTCTGTGACGTGACATAATAAACGTAAATGGTATGCTTTGATGTTGAGAAGCCAATGTTAAACATAATGCTGAATTAAAAAGTTCATTCAGCAATCGGTAAATTTTGCTTTAGTCATTTACAACATTTTACAAAGAAATATGGCAAAGACTATAATAAACGTTACATAACATACACAACATAATTAGCAATACATTAAATGAATATCTTTCTTGCGAAACAATCATATTCAGTATGTTTGGAATGAAAATGAACCAATAAGATAGAAAAGCATGTCACTTAGGATAACTGTATTCGCAGGACCTCGGCAGAGTATCATTCCCAACAAAACAGTAACTGTTATTCATCAGGGCGGAATTTTCAATCCATTTCTCAAAGACATCCATCCTTCGTGTAAATAACAGTTGTCCCATTCCCACCAGACTACCCGCTTACAAATACGGCAGTATCCTTGTGTAAGGTGTAAACACAGAAATGCTCAGGTATAATACATATAAATTTATAAATTGTGTGATATACACAGAGAAACAAGACTAACAAATACGACAAAACGGAGTTAAAGACAAATATTCAGTGTTTCCATCCGTTTAAAACCGTTTATGAATTCGTCGTCATTGTGCGTTTTGTCCGTCCGGTCTTCGTCATCATTGCGCGTTCTGTCCGTCCGGTCGTCGCATGATTAAAGAGGGAAAGCGTGATGGCCAACTGTGAAAGGGCCTATTGGTCAACTACCAAACATGCCATGGATAGTAAAATCTAAGGACACAGGATATTACAAAGTGTGTAAACCAATTCACCAAAAGGTCAGGTAAACACAAAATAAGTCGAAAATAAAGTTGTTAAAAATCGATGATATATTTGCAAATGAGCGAGTAAAATTTAGAAAATAGGTTTTGTGATAATGGTAGCTCTGCTGTAAGAGTATTGTAGTTTGAAGGAGATATAACCTTTATTAAAACCCACAACGGAGCTTCATCCTCTTCTTAAACGAATAAAACAAATCTGAAGATGATGTAGCTTGGGATACATCCCCACCAAAATGAATAAAAGGTCACGTCATATTTCAATATATGTTGAATGCGCAAATAAAAAGAAACTGTATTCCGTTCTAGTCGAGTCAGAATTTTACAGTTGAATACATCAAGTTTATGTATTTGATGGATATACAGTAGTGCTGAAAATATAGTGTCGGTTATTGGAAATTTCATAACTTTAAGAAAATTAGTCCTTGAACAGTTTTTATTACTCCATGTATCCATATATTTGTAATGCAACAACATGTGTAAAGGCGTTGCAATAATATCCACTGTTTCTACAATGTGCATGGTTACGTTACATGGTTGAATTTCAGTGTTTTAAAATCAATTTAGTAAATACTTCTGTAATTACAAACATTAATAGTATTGCTTCATTACACATCAATTCACATTATTTAGATTAAGTGATGAACCATCTAATATATCGTTCGCTTTTACGACAACTTGCCGATCTGTTCAGAGCGTGCATATTAAGTTTTATCATCAGTAATGCTTGTCTCCTAAACCTATTTCAATTCCGCCTGTGCAACTCAAATCTATTCCAGTAGAAATTGTGGCGTCTATAGCAAGAAACAAACATGCCAGGCCAATCTCTTTAGGGTCAGCTATTCGACGCAGAAGCTGAAATGAAAAATAAAACGTTTATTGAATTGTAAAAAAAATACTCTATCAATATACGATGCTAATGAATGTGTCGTTGTTGTTGTTGTTGTTGTTGTTGTTGTTGTTGTTGTTGTTGTTGCTGTGTGATGTTTAGCGTCGCTTTCAACAATTTTTCAGTCATATCGCGACGGTGTCTACTTGAGACAATATTCTGAACGCTGTCACACTGGAGTATCACGCATGGTATGATACCCCACACAGTCATATTATACTGACACCGGATCGACCAGACCTAGAACTATCCTCCTCCAAGTGCTGAGCGCCAAGCGACGAAGCTTCTAGTACCATTTTCAAGTCTTTGTATGACCGGCCGGGGATCTAACTCACGACTTTCCGCATGCAATGCATGCGTTCACGATGATAATGAAAAATAATAAATAATGAATAATATGAGACGCAGCATTGCTTCATTGAAGTTGTTTATTTTACATCAATTATGAAATAATTTCTTACAACTTGGATAAATCACGCTCGTTGTCCTCCTGGGAGAACCAGATCTAAGCATGTGAGGATAAAATATCGTCGTCAAGGAAATCACACACAGCTGTGGCGGAGCATCCAACCCACGACCCCCTCCCCATCCCACGACTAAGTGCGTCATTCAAAGGACACAGTCATCAGAGCAGCATGAACACAATTAATACAAGGAATAATCCTACTAAGTACATACGTATTGACAACATTGGTCACTACCTTAGAACGGTCAGTAGCAAATGACGCCATTAGGAAGTTTAAACCTGGTCAACGGGTGCACCCAACCTCGCTCTTTATCCCGTTGTCATAGCATAACACGAGGCAGTGTAAATAAAATCATATCATCACCAAACTATTACAAATACGGCAGTATGCACATGAGATATATTGTAAAACAATGACATGATCAATTAAGTACACATATACTGAATGGAACAGCTAACCCGCTATGTCTATTTTTCCAATATCTTCGTCAAACTATTGAGTAGCGTACCAATTTCAATAATAATAAAATTATTTCAAATACAAACTCCGCCATTCTAATTGTTTTTTCTTATTCAAGTCCACATTTCAAGGAAATTGCTTTTATACCTTTTGAGAAAGTACATACAATGTCAGGTAGCGGGTTAGCTGCTCCGTTCAGTTGAGAAAATCATAAAAAATGTCAGATAGTTGGTTAGCTTTTCCGTTCAATATATATATAATATAATAGTAACAGGTGGTGTCATACGCGGATAAAGCCGATGACTTTGTAGAAGCCAGGGCAGCAAGAGGACAATAATTAAGGGGCATTAAGGGGATAAGGTCCAGTATCCAGCACCTCTGTCCCTTTGAGTCTTCAGGAGGAAATCGCCATCATTGAGTCCCTAGTCCTTCCGGTAGTCGGAAAATCAAATAAAGAAGAAAGCGTGATACGTACTTATGAGAGAAATCCCCACCCAAAAGAAGAAAATTAACAATATAGAAATTAAAATCATTTTTGTTAAATATTTTTGAATTTTTTAAAACATTTATATCAAAGAGACGTCAATGAAGGCAGGATAAGAACAAGAAACGTAAACTTTGTAAACAGGTATTGTACAAACGTTGCCCCCACCTTCTCAAATATTTGGTTGGTTTAATGGGGTTACCAATATAAAAAATCAGCCTACCGATAGATCCTTTTCTTTCTCTGCCTCCTCTTTATTGTCCATTGTGTTTAGCCATTCTACCATTAATGGTGTCATCACTGATCCTGGTGATATCCTGTCAAGGTATATATATATTTATAAATCTGATATTCCGTTGTTGTGATTTCAATTATCTCCATTTATATGTATATAATTTTATACATATATTTGCATATGTAAAAATGGCATTACCAACCTAAGCAATGGTACAAAATGAGAACACAATTGTTAAGTAGTAGTAACAGTAGTATTGTTTAGTAGTAGTATCATTAGTATTGGTGGTAGTAGTAGTAGTAGAAGCAGCAGCAGCTGCAGTAGTCCGTTCTACAGTCTAATGTTATTTGCCGTTGCTTAACTGAAAATGTTTGGATAAAACATATGTTATTGCCATATATATACAATTAGGTTGGGTCACAAGTTCTTACAACGTTAGCTACGACCCTTCGCTAAATAGTACAAAGAATCAAAGCATGGCAAAATAGTTATTAGAAAGTTATGCTTTTTAAAAAAATATATAACGCTAAAGCGAATACAAACACATTCTCTGTATGCAATGTAAATGTAAACAATGAGAAGAAAGGAAAAGTTGTAAAGAATTCGTACATAGATCAACTAGAAGATAAATAGTGAAGATAGATGGTGTTTCATAAAAATTAAAGTGGAAAGATAAGAAAAGCAGGAAGTGCATGCCAGTCAAACAGCATTGCTCTGTGATTGATTGATTGATTGATTGATTGATTGAGTGATTGATTGATTGATTGATTGATTGATTTATTGAATATTTAGCGCTAACGACTGAGCTAATCGGGCCCGGCTGCTCTGTGATTTAACATTAATTATTAGGTGGTGTGTTAATAAGAGTATGAACACATCTGAATAATTGTTCGTTATGTTCCGGTTTTAATTTACGATTCCCATGCAGGATAATATCTATAGTAAGCAGGTGTAAGCTTCTTGTACATTGGAAAAGATAAAATAATTGAGCTGTGAATCTATTACATTTAAAAAAATAGTGAAAAACATTTCCAGTTTCTATTCCTCAATCACACACGCCTGGTAAAAAAATAAAAATAAAATAAATAACAAATCGGGCATATTAGTTTCCGTGAGTCATCATATGACGTAACGTCTCAAAATCATGCCAAATCGACGTCATTTATATATTCGGACAAGTCGGAAAGTACTTCGGCAATTTACGTACGAGAGCTGATTCATACGTGATTTTACACTAGGTTAATATCAAAAATACGTCATGGTTTTATTACATCCCTGCACTGTAAATTATGTGATAATACATTTTATAGCACACGTCCAACCAACGATTTGGCAGAATTACACTTACGCGTTAACTCGGACTCCGTTTTTGGCTTCGTCAACAGCTAATGCACGAGTCATGGCTGAGACACCTCCCTTTGCAAAACAAAAATATAATGTGATCTATGGTCATTTCATTTCTTTGTTAACACAAAAATCGAGAATTTAATTAGAATATACTAATGTATTTTATTTAATCTATTTCAAGAAGTCCTAAAAATTTTGTCCGAAAAGTGTGGTTAGTTTCTTATCTGATAGCAACGCTGTATTTGCAGTGATTTTACTCGGTCAAAATAATGTAAGGCCTAAAAAAAAAAGATGTTTGTTTCCGGTTACCCGACCGACCCTGTATTTTATCTGCCGACTCAAAAGTTTTTATGTCCAAAAAATCGGCATCTGATTTCGCGCTCTTTTTGGTGATTTTCACAACGAAGTAATTCTTACGCACCGGCGCGCTGCGTCGTTTAGACGCTCGTAATCTCATTATAAAATAATCACTGCATACGCCTAGACGATATAGACTCACAGAAACGGTGCAAGTTATAATTTTTGCGAATACAGTATAGCCTATATCAAACATCTTCCTCGGTTTATTATAGCCACTTCAGATTTCAGATTCATATCTGAAATTGAGTACTATTTTAAATATATTACTTTTACACCACTACCCCCAAAATGACATATATAATCATGTAATAGAAACTAACAAACTCATTCATTTTGATGTTCCATTTAATAAAGGAGTGTGGTAACGACAAAAAAAAAAAAAAAAAAAAAAAAATCCCTACCTACCGACCCATATTTTTTGGGGCATGTAACAGGAAACAAACCTTTTTTTTTTTTTAGGCCTAAGTAAGCAGCTGTCAAATAAATTTTCATTAACCGATTTTCAAAAGTGGAAATGTTTCTATTTATCAATCTCCCGGAACATCATTTATACGTATATATATATTAATATGTACCTTTAAAGAAAAAAAACATGCACCTTGAATAATAGTGGTGCGCTTGGTCCAGTGGTAGAATATCGAACCAATGATCGGATGGTTGTGGGTTCGATTCTCCGTCACGGCTATGTGTTATGTCCTTGAGCAAGTCACTTTTTCCTTATAGTATGTTTAGTACTGGTTCTACCCAGGAAGACTTGATTTGCCCAAGTTGTATGAACATGTTTCACAATCGAGGTAAAATAAATAAGTTTACAGTCAGTTTTATTACCTTGGTAGTGACGTATGATATTGCTGCTCTCTTTCCTATATGCGCCATGCTGGATACTGTTAACAATGCTTCCCTTAGTTGTTCTGATGTGCGGTAGGGCATACTCAGAAAATAAATAAAGACATTTTACTTTAAATGGCAGGCATACGTGTCGTATGGCCGTTGATTAAAATTACTCGGTTGTGATGTTATTTCTGCATCCTTTGAATTCGTGGAACTCATTCAAAGTGATTTGAAACTAGAATTATTCTGACAGTGCAAGTGCTAGCGAATATGAGAACACATCATGCACAGATTGATTGAATATCTAGCGTCATTTTATGCCGTCTAGGGCTAATAGACGATCAGTTAACCTAACCACTATTTCCTGGGATCCTGAAAGGTTAACAAGTACCCTAGCACACCCCATCTCCACAAGTAACTGATAACTTTCCTACTTGAAATCATGAACAGATTAAATAAAACCGAGTTTGCTGTTTTCTGTCCTTGGTTGTGTTTTATAAAAAGTAATATAATTTATGAACAACAGCAGACGTAGTAGTCACACACACTTACGTACATGCGCACATGCATACACATGTACTCACACACACGCACATACGCAAGCGTACACACACACACACACACACACACACACACACACATGCATACACACACGCACACACACACGCACACACACGCACGCATACACGCACACACGCACACAATGACAAAAGGGGTAATCGCCTCGGAACGATCAATACAGAAATTCGCCGTTGTTGGAGTTGTTTATGTTTTCATTAAATATTTAGATTATTTTATGTTATCATTGTGATAATATTGTACTTTTTTTATTGAGCCGCAGCAGTGGTCTACGGATAGAGCGTCCGCCTCGCATGCGGAAGGTCGTAGGTTCGATCCACGGCTGGGTCATACCAAAGATACTCAGGGGATATAGTTCCAGATCAGGTCGGCCCGGTGTCAGTATAATGTGATTGGGCGGGGTATCATACCATGTGTAGGCGGCATGATACTCCAGTGATGCAGTGATTAGACTACTGTCTCAAGAAGCGTCGCGATATGACTGAAAAGTTGAAAGCGACGCTAAACACCATACAGCAACAACAACAACAACAACAACAGCATATTTATGTTGATCTACCGTGTTCCAGTCGTAAAAGAATATATGGCGTACTTTGTTTTATAAGAGCATTAAGAAAAGGGCACTACACTACCTTGCACATCAGGAAATAACCCATGACATTCAAATCAAACAGCTGTCGAAATTCTGCCGCCGTTACATCATCAATAATCTGTTTCGGTGGGTCTGTTAAAGGTAAGACATTAAATGTGTGCATTTGTAAGTAGTTAAATGTATTGACAGCAGCGGATCCAGGGGAGTGCATCGCGTTCACAAACTTAAAAATTGGGAGTATATGTATATGATGCGTAGTTAAATTGACCGAAAATTCCACCGGCGTCCGTCCTCCATCCCAACCCATAAAACGTAAAATGGCTTAATGAATATTACACTCCTGCTCCTAAAATTGAATATACCCACTCCAAAGTCATTGTTTACCTCCCTCCCTACCCCTTCAACCCCATCCCACCATCATCACATACAGAAAAATATGCAAAAATCTAAATACATCCCATCCCTCTAAAGTAAAATCCTGAATCCGCCGCTGCCACAAATGTATGAGATGTAAAATGTTATTTCTGATTTACATATAAGAAAAGAAATATAGCAAATAAAATTGTATAACTCATTTTTATATACATATGTCCACTTATAGATTACAAAACTCATGTTTGTGATATTTATATACATGCAGTTGTAAAGAAAAACTGCTTCAAATATATTGCCTTTAAGTAATTAATTTATCACTAATTGTATAATCACTATAATTTCAGCAACCGAGTGACTTACGCCAGCCTGCGTTATTGACCAGCAAGTCAATTCGTCCGAACTTGTTGATCGTGGTTTCAACAGCATTCTGAAAGGAAAGATAAACATTACACATTTATAAGTATATGATGTTATGCCAATGGGAAAGAGCGAGGTTTGATGTAGCCTGGTTCTCGGACCCAAAATGCCCTCGGCGTTGCCTTCGCATTTTATATTATATGAGACCGGGGACCAGTCTAGGTTGGATGCACTGATAATCCAGGTTTAAAGACCCAACTGCCATATAAAAGCCGCAAGATGGCTCTGGGGCAGGTTTTATATAATTCAGTACATGATTAAAATCAGAGAACCCTCTTTCAAAAATTTACAATCAGCATCGTGTTTGTTATAATGTTACATACTACTAGATTATTGTTAATACATTTAACTGGCAAAAATATAATTTCCAAAAGGCGTTTGTCAACTGCCAAAAATTTGAAATTCGAATGAGATGCACTCTTTACACATGGATCTATGTTAATTCACCATCAGCAGACAGCCTGGTGTAGCGTTGTAATTTGATAGTCTCCTCTTACAAGTATTTACTACCCTGGCAGTAAAAGTGGCTTTAAGCTTCCAAGTTGAGGTTTTTGTCACGGACCATTCCAAGATGGCGACTTCTGTTATATCGACTATAACTTTAGAGGCCAAACCTGGTTAGCTCAGTCGGCAGCGCTTCTGACGTTCAATACAGGAGAGGATATGTGTATGTTAATAACTGTTTTAGAATAGAATAGAAGTCAATAATTATGTGTGTTTGGCTCTTAAGAGGAATATAAGTAAAATAAGTGCCGCTATAAGTCATACCTTTATATCGTCCTCTTGTGTTGTATCGCAGTGAACAAACAGTAGTTCGCCTGGTCCTACCAAAGTTGGCAGCTTATTTCCTATCTCATCTGTATTTTTCAAACATATGTATTTCAGATACTACTCAGAAGCTACATAACATGCTTTATTGTATCATAACTACACTTAAAATACTGTCAGGTAAACATATTGACCGAAGAATTAACGGCAGGTATGATAACTCTATAATTGTCGTATTTAAGACGTATAACTAAAATGAATAAACGTAGACACTGTACGAATACTTGTTTCTCCAAGTTTGGATAACATGCAACACAAAATACTGGTAATAAACATAACATTAATCATGCGATTGTTCGTGTCTAATTCTTGACCTACGCTTTATAGTCATACATCTACGGTGTAAGTTTGGAGAGGATAAAATAAAAAGTGTGGAGTGCACAAAATGTTAAATAACGCTATTTTTTTATAACTCAAGGGCGACAACTCCGACATTAATTGACCAATTAAGCCAGCTCAACTTTTAAGAAATATGATAACTATATAACTATTGTGTAAGCTTTGTTGGGATCCAATTAAAATATTGGTACTATTGGTAATAGGGTGATCACACTGCCAAATAACATATTTTTAGATGAATCAAGGCCAAAATCTCCAACATCAATTGCTCAATTTGACCTGTTAAAAATTGTCCGATATATTATGGATATATCATTTTATTACTGTGTTAGTTTAGTGTCAATCCAATGAACCGATACTTTTGTGGAATTCAGTATGCTGGACAGATGGGTAGGTGTTTAAACGCCAGATTTTGTGAACGTTCGTATAATGTATCTCAAGTTGAGATGTTTAGTGAAAGGATTTAGCATCACGTGGTGTTGTATTGAATATGCAGATTCTACACCACTTCATATGTAAAACACTTATATTACTTAATAAGAAAATGCATAAACTTTCTTTGTTTGACAAATGTCTACATATGTGAAAGAAACATACCATCAATATCTATAACGGCAACCCTTCCTCCATTTTCAGCTGAAATGATAATAATAATAATAATAATAATAATAATAATAATAAGGATAATGATAATGATAACGGCAACAACAACATCAACAACAACAACAAAAATAACAACAACAATAATAATAATAATAATTACAATATTAATAATAATAATAATAATAATTATAATGATAATAATTATAATAACAATAATGATAATAACAAAGTTTTTTATTAACGACAGAACGCATTTGTATAAATTCATTATTCCATTAGGCCCACAAATAAAGGGTACAACATCTACTGTTAATTGATTTCATCTTGCAGGACATCAAATGCTGTATAATGAGTAATGAGTGTGTTTATTTCATGATGTTTTTGTGTGAAATATATTGATTTTTCAGTGAAATTATATTTTATAAATTCGTGAAAACAGTTAATTTATAATTTTAATTTCACTTTTCCAATCATAAAATGGTCATAAAAAAACTTGGTTCCAGTAGAAAATCAACAAATTTCACTTGTGACCAATAAAGTTGGAATTCCCATTATTTCACTAGCACGCACGCACACATTTTACAAAATTAATGACGCATCCGTTAAAAGATCCGCCAATTTCGATAATGTTCACTTTATTCTATTTCTAAATACAGTCAAACCTGTATAAGTGGTCATCTCTATTAAGAAACCACATTTCTTAAGCAGCCACATTCGCTATTTCGCATTTCTTTGTTTTCAGAGCAAATGTACCTATATTAGGCAACAACCTGTCTTAAAAGGCCACTTTTGCTCCTTCCCTTGAATGGCTGCTTAAGACAGGTTTGACTGTACCATGTATCTACACGATGATACTCTAAACAACTTAGAATAATTCCCCGACACCCTCATCATGAGTGCAGGAACGTAACCATTGTAAATGATTTAAAAGCATCTTATTTCGTAAAGTTCACGATCATGTGCAACCAAATGTGTGTAACCAATAATTTCCATCAGTAATTCTCGGTCTGTTTTCTAAACTTCTGTGCCTTCAATAGTTTGAAAGCCTTCCGTGGCCAATTGGTCTAAAGCGCCGTCTCAATATCACGTGCCTCTCTTCGCTGAGGTCGTATGTTCTAGTATCGCTCGATCTAAAAAGGATGTGAAAAAGTTTGCCAGTTACTTGAGGAACTACAGTGGTTCTGCTTAGGTCCATTCTGAAGAGTCTTCCTCCACCAATAAAACTGGAAATGCCATACATGTGTTAAAATAACGTTGACTTGGAGATATTTATATGAATGTCGTGATCAAGCTCAGACACATCCTTTTTTGGAACAGACTCACCAAGATGGCGGACGTATAAATGCTTCAAGGTTTCAAGTGTGAATTGTCGTAAATCTGCAGATACATTATTGATGCGATTTCGACTAAGGTTGAAAAAGTACCCGCTTTTTTTCATTTTTATCCACACATGAAGTGTAACTCTTGAAATTATGTCCTAAAACAGCGAGTCAGTCGATTTTTTTCAAATTGAAGCAGTGAAGCGTTTTTTTCTCAGCTCTCCCGAGTGTATTCCACCAAATGTATACTTTATATGATATCTCTCAATCCCCCAAACCACGTTGAATTATGCGAAGTAATAATGGAGATATAACTATTTTTCAGTAAAGCATAAATCGGAAAAGTCAACGGCACAGCGTATTTGACATACAGATTCTGAGTAAAAATAAGAGAGAAGTCAACGGCACAGTTGCCCGAAATGTCAACGGCACATACATATAACTCATTGGCATGCCTTAGAAATTTTTAGTGTAAAAAAGCATGATGTATCCATAGTTTCGACTCCAATGCCGTGTTACCGTTACTAGCCAAAATCAGAAGCAAACAACAGGTACCTTTCGAGCTGCTAGTGATGAACAGGTCCTAAGCACAAGTTATGCATATATTGTGCTACAATTAAACAAAATAGAAAAAAAACAATATGACTGTAGGGAGCGAGTACTGTTGGTTATATTTTGTTAACTCGTCGCATACTAATAATCAATGTGTTAACATGTTCAAGCTAATTTTCAACAAAAGATTAATTATTAGGCAGACAGACTATCTTTAGAATGATAATCTCCAAATACATTGATAATCCAGTAATCGTTCAAAAGTTGCCACACAATAATTGATTTAGACAATACAAACTTACCTAAAACATCAACGCACCCTCGTCCAATGCCTTTACATCCTCCGGTAACTATAGCCACCATGTCTTTGAACCTGAGCCCTTTTGAATCAGCCATTCTCGCAATTTAGTTGCGATCAGAATAAAATAGTAAAATAAATCTACAGTAATAAAGAGTGTGCTCATATTGACCGTACAGGTAATATAGCATATATAGATAAAAAGTGTACCGTATAAAGGGGAGGGGGCATCTAAAAAGTGCTTGTTGTTAAAGAGAACAATACATTTTCGGTGCGTTCTTATGTACACATATTCTATAAACAATAGCGTAGCAAAACGATTCAAAAGCCATCGGGAAATAAGAAAAAATATATTGAGAAGGTTTACTGGCCTTTACAATGACTGGTGATATAATTTCGCTTTAAGAAGTATTGTTTAAAGTGCACGTTGTCCAAGATATATTTACAGTGTCTGCTGATATATTTATTCTGGTCTACAACAGCACCATGTAGCTCATTCAATGATGTTTGAAAATAGAATACTATCTAAACAGGTGTTGGGGGCGTGAGGGGTGTTTCGTGTGTCATTACCTCAGTAAAATCGATGCTATTTTCTTTACTTGGGCACGTGCTCTGTTTCGGGATACCTTTATCAGACAGTAAATACTTCCACACCGGCAGTCTTACACCGTGTGTGTCGGCCGGAAAATATCGTCTGGTACTTTGTTTGGCTCCCAGTCCAAGATATTATTTCTCATTCAGTGCAGTGCTGCTCGTAAAAAGGGCACATCTACTTTAAGGCCTGTGCTAGCTGATATGGGCTATTGCAAATTTTGTGAACATACGGGTCAAGTTAAATGTTGAAAAAATTGTGGTCTAACACTTTTAATGTTAAAGTTAAATATACATGTATATGTTTAAACTAACAGAATCAATAAAACCTGAGTCGCTACTTTATTTTGTGATATGTGCTTCCATAAAAGTATTATTTTTCGGACAGCATTTACATGAACAAGAGAATTCAGTGAATTCATATCCCCCGCTCAAAAGGGCCATGAACAGAGCAAAATAAAAAATATCAGTGGATGTGGGTACTGAAAAACAGCATTACAATGGCTGCGGTGTGGAAAAAAGTATTGTTATGTTAAAAAAATGCTGTGGGTTGGGACATGATTGTGCGGGTTGAAATAAAAATCAAGATGAAGGTTAAATAATAATTAAAGAAACAGATCAGCATGAACTTTGGCAGGGTGTGTGTGTGGGGGGGGGGGGGGGGGTGGGGGGATGACATGATGGAACATAAGAAATCGAAGAGAAAAATGATTAAGAAAGATATAAATAGTTAAAAGGACAAATAATGAAGAGGGGTGGCGATGTGACCACGTGACCTTGACCTTTAAGGTAACTGGCCCTTAAAAACAAATGTCCTGAAGGCCAGGCCCCGGTTTCACAAAAAAACTTAAGTCTCTTGTTTTACTTAAACTTGATTATACTTAAATTGAGCAGACTGTTTTGAGTATTTTCGAGAAACCGGGCCCTGTTCTTATAATAAAATTCAAGATGGTAGGTGCTGTGAGTCGCTCAATGGTTATAGGTTGAAATGCTAAATTACAATGATGATAATTTCATCAAGACGATCAAAGGGTCATA